>JAHREE010000101.1:6548884-6588959 GCA_033628505.1 Tringa tobata
ATTTTTTGTACTTAAATTAACTGTATTTACTATACTTAATTTAACTGTATTTATGTCCTTATAATTCTGAAAGTTAGTGGAACTATTTATACGAGCATTGGCCATCAAAAGGACTATTAGGCAGTGATCCCTTTTTGATTACATATATTTTGTGATATATTATTTTCAGTATATTGTGCTTTCTATATCGTCTTTTGTGATGTCATAAATAAAGACATCATGAGGTCATAGCTTTTCTACTCCTCATTCCCTTTTACCTTTCCCCAAGGAAAGGAAATTCTGAAGTAGAGGTTGGAAAAATTGTTTAAGTATTATTGAAAATATAAACCAAAGTTGTTTCCTTAATAAATATAATTAGCTGTATATATTGCATTTTCAAGAGCTAGTACTGATGTTGGGACCAGCTCTTTAAATAAAATAGGACCTCTGTAGTCTCTGGAGAGAACATGCATAAAGCAAAGTAAATGATTTTCTGTCAACACTAAGTAGACAGGTGCTTACATTGAACAGCATTCTAATATGTCTCTGAATATTTATGTCTTCTTTTTCAAATGCATTGCCCATGAATGTCACAGCTGTCAAACGTCTGTATACAAGAAGATAAAAAATGAAATTAATAAAAGGCAGATCAACATTTCGTTTGTTTAGGCCACTTTTTCGTATTGCATTTTACAGAGGTTAGCAATATTGTGAAGCGTGGATATACTAGTATATTCTAAGGTGTTGAGTGAAATGCAAAGTGATTAGTTACATTTTGTGTAGGCACAGGTATACTTCCCATTATTTAACTTAGACAAAATCAATGAAAATAATGATTGAAAGTGCTATGGGCTATTCCTTTATCCCCTGTCTATTCGCTCCACAGATGGGGATGCTGGATAGAGAGATTTGGCAGTTCAGTGCTGCCATAACTAAAAGGTTTTTTGGTGTGGCCATTCTTAACCAAACTATGCAACATGCGAGGACAGGCGAGCTATCACTGTTGCCTGAAAACAGTTAATAGAGAATACATTTGGTTTTAAAATAGTTCTAAAAATCTGAAGGCTATATATCTTGTGTAAAACTTATTGTTCATGGCCATCTGTGAAAAATACGCATTGATGCACCTTTGCAAGAATTTGAAAGGTCTTAATGGTAACATGTCTTATGTCTTCCATTTTATACAGAATGGTGCTGAGAGAATGAAAGGAAAAACTTCCCCGAATGGAGCTGAATCAGCATTTTTCACCTTATATTATTAAAGTAGGTGGGTGGTGGTTCAGTGTCTCGCTTCCCCACCCATTGACACACTAACCACTCCCCAAGTTTAGTGGTGTTTTCAGTGCAGGCAAATTGGCACTTCCATGCTCAAATATAGATGCCAGAGGTTGGATACTGCCTCCTTTTAGTCTATGTTCCTTGGTAAATACTTTGCTGTAAGGTTTCAGGTTAACTTTGAGGGCCTCCAGACCATCTCACCATCTCCCCCATGAGCTCAGAAGACAGAGCAGTTCCCTGTCGAAACAATTCAACTTATCGTTCAAACTGAGTGATTCAAGCTATTACAGGACAAAGAACAATGGGAAGTGTTCCCAAGAATATGAGTGATAGACAGAGGTTTTTAACATTACTGGGAAGATAGAAACTTACAATCATAGAATCACAGAATCGTTTGGGTTGAAGGGACCTTAAAGATCACCTAGTTCCAACTGCCCTTCCATGGGCAGGGGTGAGCTTCATTATGTTTTCTCAGTATAGCAGTTAAGACTAATGCAAGGTTTCCCAAATGTCTGGAGATTCTGTGATGCACAGGCATCATACACTCCGAAGCCTTTGCACAACAGGAAGTGCAGGTACAGTCTCTGTAGACAGAGATGTGCTTGAAGTGCACAATCTTAAATGAAGCACGCAGCCATAATGAAAAGTGTATTACACTTTCATGGTAAATTTTCTGTGAGCCATTAAACTGCTTTTTGGCAGCTGTTGTCCCTTTCAGAAAATTTGTCCTGGGCAGTCATCAGCAGAGAAGACAGTTAGCACTCGGTACCGAGGGAACCAGTGCAGAGTAACAGGACTGAGGACACCAGGGCTGTGAGTTTTCAGATGAACAGATGCTTTGGAGAAAATAACAATAAGTCAAAAACAGTGTTTCATAAAAGCATATCTCTCGACAGATTTCAGCAAAGCATGGACCTATTTTTCCTGCCAGCTGTAGTGGAAGGTACTGTATTTGGAAATAGCTAGAAACCTTTAGATTTTGCATGTGTTACCCATAGAGACACAGTGCCTGCTCCATGTTTCAGCTACACTACAGATCCTGGGAGGACATGACATTTGGAAGTGTCTACGTTGTGAACTGCACAGGTCTCCAAATTATGTTTATATTCCTACTGTTTTATTTCCAGAAATGTTGTATAAGGGTCCTTGAATTCTCCTTAAAAATTGCTTAGATGGCAACAGAGCAGATGTTAGTGATTTTGGGATATGACTAGCATTTTTTCCAGCTTTGAAAGGTTCAGAAGTTCATGGAGATTTTTTAGGCCCACACAATTAGCTGGTTAGTAAGAAATAATTTAGAAGAATCTATGTTCTTATTGGGGTAAGTGTGGAAATACTCTAATATTTGGTTCTTTCTGGGATAGCAACTCTTAAAACGCTTCTTTTGCTGCTGGCATATATGGTCAATGCAGCAATGTGTAAAGCTGAGAACAGAAGATATGTTTATCTGGTAAGAATCTGAGGTTTCTTTTATCTTAACTAGTGTTATGGTTTAGAAAATGAAAATGAGCTGGTGTGGTCAGTAAGATAACTAAAATAAAGAAACTAGAGGAAAAAATCCATTCTGGAAGGATGGATGCCACAATAAATCTCTCTATTTAGAGTGAACAAAGAATATTCGTAACAATAGCTTCTTCAAAACTTTTGAATTACTCATGCTTTCACTTAGGACTTGTTCAATCAAAATCTTTTTTTAATGATATATGTTTAATGTACGTGTCTATTGTGGTTACATTGTAACATATTTTGGATCTGGTGGCATGCTACATCTAATAGCAAGAAAAAGAAAATTAGATCACACAGATCACACATGGAGCGTGTTTGCTGCTAAAACATGAAGGTTCTGAAATGTATTATCTCTCATTCTTTGCATTAAAAATATGCAATTGTGTTTACAAGTTTCAGCAAATATAAAGCTAATTGGTCACATGTAGCCTAGTATAAATTAGATTGGAAGTTTCTAATAACTTACAGATACGTCAAATGACATAAAAGGAACAAATACAGGAGAAAATATTTCAAATCCTAATTCACATGTACAGTCTTTTAACAGGCAAATCATTCCTTGAAGTCAGTAGGAACCATATGGAATTTGTGGGATTAGACCCCAATTTTCCTCTTTCTAATGGAAGAGGAAAATTGATGGATATTTTGTGAAGTCAGATTGTTATCTTTTGAACTATATGTGTCACATTAACAACACAGTAAGTAAACTCCATGTTTCACTGTTAAGAAATCAACTTCTCCTGTAACATTGAGATAACACATATAATTCCAGAACTAGATCATATTTGCAGCATACCATACAAAACGGCTGCATTTGTATCTTTGGGAATTACTATGGTACTTGCCTGAAAATAACTATAAAGATCTGTGGACTACTGAACTCAGTCTCACAGGCATAACTAAGGGAGAAGCATCTTGGTAAAAAGGGATGAGCCTAGCAATTCAAAATCCTTTGGATAAAGTCGCTGCTTCTTTTCAAAGAAGACTTTCCCAACAATATCTTGAGGTATGTACGATAATTTGTCTTTCTCTCTGTTGCTTATTCTATTGTACCTAGTGAACTGTTCGTTAAGATCAGAGAACAATATACAAATACAGATTAGTACTGCCTTAGGTTGCAGAGAAAAAATAAGTTAGATTCAAATTTCTCTGTCTCTGATTTCCTTTGCTTTCAATACACATTGAAAATGGGTTTTGACATTTTTAATGCAAATTTTTTTTTAAATGTTGACTTTCTGAGTAGCATTTAAAAGAAAAGAACTATTTACTGAGTTACTTTCCAAATATTTTAAATTAAATCTGTACTGTGAAGCTGATGCTGTGAAGAGTTATTTCACAAGCCCACGACCTCCATGCTTAGTCCGGGCCTGAATTTCTTCAGCACGGCAGTTCATTTTCACTTCTGACCACAAGACTGAAATTTCATTGATTTAAATAACTGATTCACTGGTAATTCCAAATATGCTGGTCACAAAAGCTTCAGTGGACCATAAAATTAAAAAGAGAACACTTTGAATTAAACACAGTGTTTAACTTCATAAGAAAATAGTTGTTTAAATCATATTTCTTCTTAGATCAAATTTATTTTGCAAGTAATTTGGAAAAAATGAGGATAGTTTTGCTTGCATGAATCTGGACTTTAAACAACCATTTTGGACTAAAAAATGTCATTAGCTCTATTTAGAAGATGGGTCCTGTTATGTTATTAGCTCTATTTAGAACATAAGTCCTGTGAATATAGAAATCTTCTGTAGTTCTGGACAGGATGTGAAAGAAGAATGATGAAAATAATTGAAACTGCAGGGAGGGAGAGAGTAAGTAACAATGTAATTACATGAACTGGAATTTGTCCAGGTCCCTAGAACTAGAAAATGCCAAAATGTTACTTAGCAAGATATTTCTATTTAAAAAAAAAAAAAAAGTTATAAAAGTTTCTACACTTGTGCGGCAACAAATCTTCAATCTTTAGCATCCACTCTGACCTCCTATTCCCTCCTGGGCTAAGTAACTTCCTTCTCTTTCAAAGGAATGCTTTAAACTAGTCTATTCCCGAAAGAGAACAATGCCTCTTTCTGGAAATCTTCAGCCCTTTCCCCCACCACATTGACTTTCCTGTTTAGAAACAGCTCCCTGGTGAGCACAAATTCCCCCACATTAAAAGTCCACTTAATTTTGTTTCCAGTTTTCAAGAAAAATACATAAATGCAATATATTTCTATTTATGGTGCATTTATAGTAAAACTTTATTATACCACCTAAATATATATTGGACCAATTACAATCAACCATTATACTGTAATGTTACAATAATATTAGAACCCAGTATATTATATGAGTTACACAAATACCTCTCTGCTGACATAATCGCTTCCTTAATGGATTTTCTCCTACTAGTCTCTGCTAAGTTCTAAAAGTTCCAAAATTATTTTGAACTCTAGAGCAAATTACATCCATAATTATGTTTACATTACAGTATATACTGCTACTTCTATGTATGAATACGCAACATGTATTGTAACACATACAGTATAATCCTTTTATCTTATCCAGTGTTCAGTCCTATATGGAAAAGGCTTTCTAGTGATCTCTATGCTGGTGGCTTTGTGCATATTTCTAGATCAGAGAAAGCAGGACACCGCATTGATCTGAAAATTTAAAAAACAGTACTACCTGTGTCATCACTATTGATATAAAATTAACTGGTTTTATGTTATGCAAGTACATGGTGAAGAGGTTTGCAATGCAGTACTTCATCAAGTATCACAGAATGAATCACAGAGAAGATTCATTCTTCAGAGAAGAAGTATGAAGAGATATAGGTGAACATTTGTGTGTAAGCTACTTTGCACTCATTCTTCTTGGGTGGTTGACAATAAATTAATGTCAAAAATCAATTCACTTTCTGTCACTGAGATACTTGGGTTGTTTCAGTGAAAAACCAAATCAAATCATTCACATTTCCCATTTTCCAGGAATATCTTTGGTTTAATTTTCCATTTAAAATCTAAATCTTTGAATTTATACATCTTTGCTAAGTTTGGTATGGAACTAACTGGGCCTGTTTAAATCCAACCAGTAACAATTTGGGTGATTTTGAGTCAGCTATTTTAGTAAACACATTTACATTCAAATATATTCGTAAGACCAGAATGTGTTTCTAAAATCCGTTTTCCATTTAAGATCATAAACCTGAATTATAGGTTTACAGCAGTATTTTCCTTCAGCAGTTTGTAAAAAAAAAAAAAAAAAGACAGAAAAATACAGGCAAATCTGTGTGAAAGGACTATCGAAGTTTTTGTTAATAATAAAATCATTTCAAAGCTGCTGGTTTACCTGAAAGTGTGGCATGGAATACTTTAAATTACATTTGTTCTAAGCCACAAGAAGCTACAGTTTTCATAGAGAACATAAAAGCTGAGCACTGCTGTTTTAGGCAAAAGCTACCCTGTGTTTGTATACATAATCCTTTCTATATATAAAGCGTAGAAGAAAAAGAAGTTCCTCTGAGAAATATTTCTTGAATTGTCATCAACTCTTATAGGCCAGTCAAATAAAATACATTTGTTTGGCCAAAGAAATGCAGAATATTCCAACCATCTGTTGATTTTAGTGGTAAGTTAAACAAAGAGCAATAGAAAGACATGACCAGCAGAAAAAGACTTAAGAGCTTTTCTCTTTACTGACGGCCAGGTATTGATTTTTCTGCTGGGTTTTTGATTCACAAATATAAAACCTAATAACATTATTCCAAAAATACCTAATTACTACTGCTTATTAAGAAAGTAGTAATGATGGCTTTAAAGCTACACGTGGATTGTTTGGCATTTATAGCAACTGAGTACTGTCTAGGTATTCTTACTATTAACTCTATTTAACATTTCAAAGCTGGTTTATACAGTACTTACCTCAATGGAGACACAACCTTGTTTTGTAACATCACAGTAGAGAGAAAGCTAACGAAGGCCACGAAAATGATCAGAGGGCTGGAGCACCTCTCCTATGAAGTCAGGCTGAGAGAGTTGGGGTTGTTCAGCCTGGAGAAGAGAAGGCTCCAGGGAGACGTTATAGCACTTGTAGGGGGTCTACAGGAGAGATGGGGAGGGACCCTTTATCAGGGAGTGTAGTGATAAGAAAAGGTATAATGGTTTTAACCTAAAAGACGGTAGATCTAGATTAGATATTAGGAAGAAACTCTTTACTGTGAGGGTGGTGAGACACTGCAACAGGATGCTCAGGTAAGTTGTGGATGTCCCGTTCCTGGAGGCATTCAAGACCAGTTCGGATGAGGCTTTGAGCAACCTGTTCTAGTGGAAGGTGTCCCTGTCCATGGCAGGGGTGTTGGAACTAGATGGTCTTTAAGGTCAAACCAACACCATTCTATGATTTTTGCAATGGCCACTGCATATTGCCAAAAACATTAGACACCTACATCTTTGGCGTTCTTTGTTCTTCTTTTGTTAATGCTTACTATTGAGCAGGTGTGATTCTATTTGATTGCAATTTTTANTTCTTTTGTTAATGCTTACTATTGAGCAGGTGTGATTCTATTTGATTGCAATTTTTATGCCACAGACAGATATTGCTAGGTGTTGTGCAAACAGTTTTAAATAAGATAAAAACCACCCACCCAAACAAAAACAGAAGAGCAAACAAAGCCAACTTGTACTATTATTAGGAACTCAAACAGAAGTAACCCTAGGATATTCGGTCTTATCAGAAAGAAAAAAAAAAGGAACGTCTCCTCATGAGATTGCTTCTTTTTTTTCTTCAAAACCCAAGTGGTTCTAGGAAGTTTCAATAAACATGCAGAATAGAGCTTTTAATTCAAAGCTTAGCATTTTATCTGCATTAAAAGAAATGTCAGAGTCTGTTGAGTTTTTTTCATTGAATAAATGAAAAAAGAGTAATTGTTTAAAGGCTAGCAACATTACAAACTGGTGTAAAATCAGGTTTTGAACAAGTATTTTCTTCACCTGAACTTCTCTGTACATAAGTAAAGTGCTCAGCATGTCAGTTCTTGAAATCTTCTTTATTTAACTGCCTTTGTTAGGTAACAGAAACTGTCCTGTAGTCTTTGGATCAGAACTCTACTGCCATTTTTTGTAGGGCTTCTAATATCTGCTGCTTAGAGGAAAGGGAATACTCAGAAAAAACATTTTTACAGAAAGAGAGAAAAAAATACAATATTGTTCTTGGAGAACACAATGTACAAGAACAATGGAGTGAAGAGTGTTTGAAATATTTCCTATCTGTCTTTGAGTAATGACTGGGGCTGGAGGGTTTGGGGGCTGCTGCTAAGTGGTTTGTGGCATTTTTAAAGTCTGAGATGTTTCAAAGGAGCTGGTAGAGTTCTTCCACCATGAGAAGGTTAGTGACTGACAGGGAGAACACACTTGCCAAACAGCAGAAGCAAGATTCAATAGGTTTATCTATGTGTCACTGGGACAATAATAGACCATGAAAGTAATAGGCCACCAATATATTCTGTTATAATTATCTTTGATTAAATTAGGATAAAACTAATACTTGATGCAACAATTAAACAAACAAAATCCAAGAACTCCATGATCACCAGCTACACAGAAAAGTTTTCAGTGGGAATTAGCTCCTTTAAAGATATTATTGAATATGCGGGTATCCAAATTTTATCTGTCTACACATGCTTAAAAAGACCCTTTGAAACCATATAAGATTTGTGGTGGTTTTTCTAAGAAGTAACATTTCTCATTTACTTTTAATGCTGCCTGCTAATTCAAAGTGTTTGGCAAACTGTACAAACTGCCATCATGTTTGGCACTTGTCAAACTGAGTCACCCTTGCTTAGGCAGGACATTCTCTTTTTTCAAACAAGAGCTTAAGGACAACAGAAGAGGACATTTCTCAATGAGATTCCTGGCAGAAACTTTTCTCATTAAATTGGTTTTGGGTCATTATTGTCCACATTGAATAAAAAAGTGCAATTGCACTTATAATATCTTAATTCAAGCATTTGCCATGGCACTCTGTATATCCACTTTTGAAAGCTAATGACCTGAGTCAGCTTGGACAAGATCTAAACTTCGGTTTCCATGGAATCTAAATATTTTTATTTGCAGTTATGGAATTGCTATACGAGCATGTCTGTGAAATACTGCATTCAATCCATATTAGAAATGCCTAGATTTTGGAGTGTTGTCTGGGTTTTTGGTTGTTTTGTTGTGGTTTTTTTTTGGGGGGGGGGGGGGGGAGGGGAAGGAGGTAAAAGAGGGGACCAAGAAAGGACCAGAATTAATTAAAAAGACCATGAAAGTATGAAAGTAAAGTTTATGCTCTCCTCTCACTAAAAAGCAGATATATTGAAGTCTATTTTTTTCAGAAACTATAATGTAATTTGCTTGTTTCCCAAGTTCCAGTTAGACCATTGCCATAACTCAGCTCTGTTTTTCTAAATGTTTCCCTTTCTGCCCCCAAATCATCTTTTATATTTTAAAAGACACATTGTATGTTTCCTCTGTTCCAGTTCTGTAATATATCAGCAGCGCTGTTTGGGTTTTAATTGATTTATTGTAAGTGATTTTGGTTTTATATTGTTAGTGCTTTAACATAGAAAAGCTTCATGTTGACGATGTTTTATGTGTTCATGTGACTGATTTCTCACATTTGAATTTTTAACTTTATGAATTGTTACAGAACCTGCCTGTCCATGTCCTGAGAATCTGTCATATAACTACTTTTATTGGTCTGGGTTTTGGTATCTAATAAAGGGTGCTCTGAACAACTGGAAGAATTCTCATCAACATCGATGGATAATGGATTCTAAATGGTTTGCTGCAGCTAAAGAGACACTGACCAGTTTCACTGGTTTTAAGACATATTGTAACACAAATTTCCCTAGAAAACATTGTATACTTTTAGGATAGGAGATATGTAGTGTATATTAAGAAGAAAAGCTACACTACACTGCCTTTATTTGTCTTCTCATAATCAAAAACTACCAGGACCCAGTGCGACACACATTTAAACAAACATTGTGCAAGAAGTGCTGGTTTTCTAATGAATAAAAAGCAAAAGCTTATAGCATGTTCTGTATAAAGGATGAATAATTCAGTTAATAAATATGTTGTTCAGGATAGTTCTATATCAGAATACAACCCTTTCCAACATTTTGCAGAAATAAAGACATCAGAATAGTTTGAAATATAGCTGCTTTTTGACAAGAGGGAGTAATTTTGACATAAAGCCAGATGAGTCTTTGTAGGCGAGGAAAACTTTTCTTGAGCCTTAAAAATGTGAAAAGGGTATTTTTCGACTTTGCTGTTTGGCTTATAGTAAAAAAATTAAAAATTCACATTTTCTAATGTGAAAACATTCACTAATTTTCTTTCCAATGGTGCATATATTAACTTGTTTCAGAGAGAATCCATCTGATTGCTTATTCAATTAACACTAGTGCTTGTCATAGTTGTGTTTGTACTGCACTTTCAGAAAAGATTGACATTATACTGCTGTATGTTAAATGAACTTTCAGGATTTTTCTTTATATATTTAGAAGAGAAACAATCTAAAGGGAGAGTTCTTTGAGGATGTTTAGTAAATAAAAGTAATGGTGGCAGCAAATAACTACATGCACAAAATACAAGAAAGCAAAGAGAAGTATCAAAACACCTGATCAAAGCATACCCTAGTCAGTAGACAGATGATGATTACCTTCAATAAATAAGAAATCTGGCCCTACTTGTATTAATATAGATATCTTTCTTTTTCAAACTCATTCCATAAACTGGTTTTAGGAAAGGAGATGTAGCATATATAACCTTGAACATTGTATTAGGATGCTCAAGTTTTTGTCATGATAATATCAGAAATTTTCAAATAACATTTGAAATGAAATATCGTTTACACAATTTTATATTAGTCATAATGAAGAAAAATAAAATTTAAATTAAAACTTGTAGAATGTTTCCAGTCCATTCATGTTTCCTTCTCCAGATGTCTTCACAAGTACATAGAATTTAAGTCAGTGCTAAATTTCAGAATACACTTCTAATAAATTTTGCACTTCTATACCTTATGATTCCTTCTTTATAAAGTTCATTTTTTCCAGACTTCAGGCTCATGTATTACCTTGTCTCTACTGCCTTCTAATTATTAAAACAATTATTAATGTAAGTCAATAAACTCTCTTACAAATATATGTGGCCCATTTGCACCATAAGTTTGAAGAAATTGCTTTATAAATAATTGATATATATTCAAACTGGAACAAGACCAAACATTATAAATGAGTTATCATATTTAATCTATGCACCAGACCAGTGTTTCCCAATGTAATTCTAAACTATTAATTCTATGTTTACTAACAATTATTTGTATAATACTATTTCTCTGAGAAAAGTGCCCCTTATCTTACTCAAAACTATTATCTAAAATTTGAAGATCAATAGAACAAAATAAGTGGAAACTTATTCACTAAGAATCTCAAGATGACTCTTCTAAAAGCTGAATAAACTTTTGCCAGTTATCACAACATCTGACAGAGATAAGTGCTGTGGGTATTTTGAATCATATACTTTTTTTCCTGGGTAGCAAAAATGAAACATAAGAAATCTGCATAACTTGTGTAAGAATAGCTACATAAAATAAATATCAAAGTAGCAATTAGAACTCAGAGATTTTTCATTTTTATTATGTTTAGTCCAGTAGAGCATAAAGCTATTCTAAGTATAATGAACTGACCTACATTTGCAAGTGACTGAGATAAATTCTTTTTTGTTAGCCAGTCTTTGGTACTAGAAAGGAGCTGTTACTTAAAAACTTATATGCCTCTGTTAAACATTGGTATTCAGTTACTTAAAAATTGCTGTGAAACCAGGCACACTTCATGATTCTCTGAGATGTGTTAGTTCCTTATCATACTATGAAATTTGATTCTAGTCTTGAACGTTTTCCAGTTTCTTAGTTCTGATGGGAAAAGTTGAATTAACAAATCTAGTAATCATCTTTAAAAACAATTTTCTGAAATTATAGTGGTTGGTAAAGTTGGGCCAGATGACTTGTCACCACTTATTTATTCTTAGGATTCAAAAATTGTCATTTTATATAGCCAAATAGTAAGTTCTTTATGTTCAACTGATTTCAATGGAACTTACGTCTTCTGAAAAACTGACCTTATATACACAACTTCCAAGTGTATGAATTAGTCATGCTAAAAACATCTCAATTTTGGAGGATAGATTAAAAGGTTATAAAGAACTGTATTGTTTGAAGTTCCAAACAATATGAAGCAAAAGGCAAAAAACACCCAGATTTTTAAAAACGCTACTGCTTTTAGAAAGATAAATCTCATTTCACCATGTAATACATCCTTCGTAAAGGCAAGATTATTCAAGAGCAATTATCTCATTTGAAAAGTCTTAAGGAGGTGAGCATTAAATTTAAAAAAAAATCCATGTCCTACAAGAGAGGTACTGATGATGGCATCTAGAGATGGCTTTGAAACACTGGAGGATGTTTCATCCTGGAGCACACAGAATGAAAAACCATTCAAGTAGAGTAACTAGCTGACTAAACTCTGTACTTTACAGTCTATAAAAAGTGTTAAATGTCATACAGACAAGGTCTTTCAATAAATAAGTTAATGAAATCATTTTTTCTCCGCTTTGTTTAACCCAAAAGGCTATAAAGTTTCAGCTGAGCAGTGCAGTACTGCTCAGAGGAGAGACGCTTTGAACTTCTGCTTGCCTCAACACAAGACAGAACAGGACACTGTTTCTTTAGGCGTGGTGTCTTTTTTTGGGTGACGTGGCTGTCCCTTAGGAAAAAAGCAACAGGGAGAGAGAGCACCTACTAGGGACCAAGGCAGATTTATGCCTCACCAGTGGCAGCTGTAACAGCTGCAGAACCTTGTTAGCAAGACTGTGTTTTCAGACTTGGGAAGGGACATGCTGAGGCCCACCACAAGTGACTTACAGTCCTGGAACCACTCTTCCTGATCAAAAGAGAGCAATGAGAGGTGCTGGGATGCCACTCTGGGCTAATGATTCCTTGGTGGGATTTCTAGACCTGCCCACAAGGCAGGGTCCTTGCTGGATTTCAGATTTCAGTTAGAATCTGCTGCATAGGCACAAAATGGGCAAGAGCAGTCTCTGGGGTGCCATCTCTGAGGATAAGCCACACTTGTTTTATAGCAGTTTTGTATATATATGTATATTTAATATATTATTGCATATTTGATCTAAGTACACTGCACCTTTCTAGATGTTCCTACTAGAGAAGCAAGGTTGAAAAACTTGGTTGTGCCATTGCTGTGCTTTATGAGAAGACTGCTATCTTACTATAGTAACTTCTTAAAGTCTGGAAGTACTAAGGAAGCAGCTGGACTCTGCATCCCTTATGCTCTTAGGAATGGACTTCAAGACAAAGAGGTTAGGATGGTCTCTGTTTTTTACTAAACAGCCCTTGAACTCTGACCACTAGAGTATATTACAATATCTTGACCATTAACATTTAATAACAATATTAATCATGAAGTACATAGAGTTACATGTAGTATACCCCCATAAAAATATTTATTTTGATTTTAATAGGAGACATTCAGACAGGTAATACCAATCTCCCTCCCTCATTCAGCACCAGTCTAGACAGAACTTAAACAAATTAACTGGAAGAAAAGTTTTTCATGTGAATAGACAGGGCACGTAGCACAGGGTCTGGATGGATGTTATGAGGTTGTGATTTCCTACAAGTGCATACAAATGCCTCCCTGACCTGCTCTCGATTTCAAATCCCTCTTAAGCTGCTGCGCAGGATTATGGACGTATAACCACAGTCTCACAAGCAAGGGCTTTCTCTTCTCTTTTGTGATGGTACTTCAGGCCCATCCTAGGCACAGCAGTTATAGCTATATTCATTTGAACTGGCTCACAGGATTTGTAATAAGCCCTTTGAAGGCTGTATTCAAACCTTTGAATAATTTCATATCTAAAGCATTGCTGTAGAAACGTACCAAATAACGTGCTGTAACCATTGATCATACTATTATACGAGGCAGTTCTAACCAACAAGAAACATGGCTGAAATTACCAGAAACTATAGAGAAGTGTCCACGAAGAGAAAGTGTGTGTTTCCAATTAATAGTTCACTGCTTTTCAAAATGGATGTGCAGTGCTTACTAATTTCCTGGCATCCTTCTTCCTAGGGATAATATCAGTGTTCACTGCTCTAAGAATTTTGTTAGGTTAGATGAAAATCTTTAATCAGAGACATGTGTAAATTACAGTAACATGTGGAAAATACCACCAACATTACCGACTACTTGCCATGCAGTGTTCACTACATTACATATGAAGGTCTGTTGCACGTTGCCTGGCTATGGTAGGCCAATATAAACATTTATACTGGCAGAAGTCTGCATGGCTTAAAGCCTTCATCCCTCATGAGTGACAGAACCAACTAGACAGTTTGATGATATCCCCAACTACTTTGGACATCTCTACATGACCCATATCTGCAACCAACTATATTCCTTTTTCACCAAAAGACATTCACTCAGACTTTTTGTACTTCCACATAAAAATGCAAGCAAACATAAGCAATTATATGTTTATAAAAGTAGTAGATTTTCTGCCTTTTAAATTCTTGTACTGAAAAATTCCTGTTTAGAAAACATGTAAACTCTCATATAGAAAATATTTCCTTGTTTTCTACAACTTCTATTGTAGGAAAATGTGTGCAGAAAGCCTTGATATTTATCTTTTATTTCAGAATACTGTACAGATTTTCATGGAGGAAAAATCCTCACTACTTACGTACTTTTCATTATGTAGCTAGGTAGCTAACCAAATAATATATTTTTCTCTGGATTTATATTGATTCACCCTGCTGTGAATACAAATTATAGGATATGACATTAAGATAATAAGGCTAAAAAGAAAAAAAAAGGGGGAAAATTTCTTTGTTTGCAAATCTGGAGCATTAATTGCGTTCCTGTGAGGCAATCTGGATGAAGCTTCTGCTAAGCAAATTAGATATAAACTGAAGGTGAGGGCAAAAGGGTCGCCACAGCAAGGGAGCATCGAGTGACAGGCACTGGGACCTCCGATGCATGGCTTGTAGAGCAGATGTTCACAAGGATGCAGTGATTATTGAACTGGTAATAAAAAAGCATCAGCTTACAGGCAGCCACGATGGATGCTGGTAATTATAAAGCATCCCCTGGGAGGAAAATGACACAAGTCAGCCGCATCTCTGCAATCACAGGGGCATAATTAAAGCTCTAGTAACAGTTGTTAATAGGGTGCAAATAAAACAGGGGGAAAATTTGAACACAGTCTTTTTCTTTTTTAAAGAGACGGCAAAGGACGATGTAATTACAGAGACTGCATGCTTTTTAATTTCACGATACAGTAAAACAAAGACCTTTAATGTATTTTATACATGCATATACACACCATATCAAATAAGGCAAAAGTGATTTAGTCTTTGACGGTGTGGTATGATGGGGAGAACAGATTTTTTTAACAGAATGTTTATATTTTAATTTTCAAAATGGGCAAAACACAAATACATAAAGAAAATGTAATGTGTATAAATATTTGGCCATTTCACCCTCACAGGAGAGGTAGAATGACAGTATATATGGTTAACTAGTATTAATGGTGTTATTGTAGGCACAATAATATTAAGATACTAGCAAGGCAGGTTGTATTGTCTCTTATTAGACCCATTGGAAAAAGCAGACAATGTCCCCATTTTTATTAGGTATATATCATTATTATTTATAGGTATTTTTCAGATATTTAAAGCATTTTTTTTTGCATCCAAAATTGTATAACTGGTATGACTGGTTAGGCTTACTGATCTATGAATACTTTGTTTGTTCCACATCTAGCATGCTTAGGGCTTAGACATCAGTTTGTGTTAGCTACGTAAAAAATGTAGAATCTACCCTTCGTATACAATAAAGACCAGTCAATCACACTTTGGCACAGAGATAAAAAGTGCTTTTGGTCTAAATCTTTCAAAATTCACGTATTCTCATCTAATGCTATAATTAGTCAAACATAACTGTATTTCTCAGAAATTTTTGAGTGAAGTTTTTGGAGTCTCTCTAATCCTCTCAATTTATTTGAGGTGTTTTGAAACTGTTTTCACATACTTGATGTCTTTACTGGTGTACCAGTTTTGCAGAATTTTTCCAAGGGAACAGATCCTCCTCAAGAAGTGTGATATTCTGAGACTTTAGTACTATACTTGATTATCCTCCTGAATGTGAGCTATGTCATCTCATTGCTGTTTGCATTTTTGTTTCTCTCACTCTCCTTCAGGCAGTTTACCAGCCGTCCGTTTTACAGGGTTCTTAATAGATGAACATCCAACATACAGCACCATATTTTGGTAGTCTCTTCAATCTCAGTTAGCCAATATTTAAGGTCTTTCCTGTTGTTTCTTTTTCCATCAAAAGGATATACTGATGACGGCTACTGAGAGATTTTTGGTCCAATTTATTTGTTAAAAATGCACAGAAAATTTGCTTTTTGTGAATGCAACATAAACAAGCCCTAAGGAAAAGTTTCATTATTCCGAACTTTTTTCTACCACAAGAACAAATTTGACTAAAGGGAAGTTTCCGTTTCCGAGTTTTTTATGAGGGCCAGATCTGTCCTTTGCCCTCTGGCAATGTCAACTTTTTTTTTGCTTCCCAGTTCCTTAAAAACACATTTACCTATAGCTGCAATGCAAATCCCAATGCATCCGTTGCTTTTTAAACACTGGATCATTTATTTCATAACTACCAAAAGATTTGACATACTGGTTCATAATGGAAGTTTGGTTTTGCAATCATGAAACAACAAAAAATTTCACTTTTTCTTTATTAAGACTAAATGAAGATTTTTCATCCAGAACTATGATTGATGGCTGACATTAGGATCTGCAGCATATCAGTATTAAGACGGCATTAGGAATCATTGATAACTGCCTATGTATTCTATTGAACAAACAGCCAATATTAATTGCAGCAGACAACTAATATGTTTAATGTAAAATACTCATGCAGTGTCAAATGAAGGAAATCTGAAGAGAATTCAATCAGATGTCAAATGTTGTGCATGAAATTAAAAAAAAATCTATGTAAAAAAAAGATAAAATCAACACCAATTATGTTTTACTAGGATGATACCCTTCAAACAATCAAAAAGTTAAAAATTATGAAATTAGTCATATTCTAATGAACCACTGAGAAAGCTTCAGAAGAATAACATAATTGACTACTTGCATTTTCCAATGTGCAAAAAATCTTTACTTTTATTTGGTTATGTGTGAAAGAAAGAAATATCTCATTTCTCCAATTCAAAAAAACACAGCCAAAACTTCTGATAACAACAGCTAGAATAAAATTTTTTAATGGAGTATTACTGTTAATATGTGAAAATAGAATAACCTGCCTCAGTATCCAAATAGATTTTTAAAACTGGAAATCATAGTTGTGGGAAGATTTTGACACAAGATTATATACCCCAAAATTAAAGAATTGTTGAATAATAAACAGAAGGAACAACTGGGTGAAGAAAGACTAAAGATTTAAGTCTTCTATATACTTACCTTTGATAGAGAATACAGAATTGATTATATTGTGAATTATGCTAACTTCAATAAATAAAAGTAAGTCCTAGATAACACTTTCTTATCATGTTCATCTTCCCCGTGTGCAAGAAATGCACACATTCCATCACTGCATCAGACATGATGCACAAGCCCCATTGTTTAAAGATTAAATGTCTAGGAAACAGAACCCCTCTAAAGGTTATGATCATGTTCAGTGTTATTGAAATAGTACTTTAAAATTGAAA
The DNA here is from genome assembly GCA_033628505.1 of Tringa tobata. Taxonomy (NCBI): domain Eukaryota; kingdom Metazoa; phylum Chordata; class Aves; order Charadriiformes; family Scolopacidae; genus Tringa; species Tringa tobata. The sequence continues at coordinate 6,566,476 of JAHREE010000101.1, forward strand.
GACTTAACTGAGAACATATTTGCTGTTGCATACATATATAGTAATTCTTTAATTTCAGTAGTATTTCACCAGTATTAAATGGTCTTGATGACATTAGAATGATGCCCAATATCCATAGTACAGAAAATTGAAATGTCATGAACTCCAAAGATTTTACAGTATGATTATTTTTGGGTTTGATACTGGACATTAATAAAGTTTCATCCCAGTAGTACCATTACTTGCAAATGGCAGAATTATCCACTTCCAGAAAACTGCAATTAGTAGCAGTGAAATAATGGACTCTATATACAGGAAATTCAATCACTGTAAAAACCCTGCAATAAAGAGAACTACCTACAGACTTAGAGCAAACTTGTTTGCTCTACACTGAAACCAAAGAAAACTGGCTGAATTTATGCCTTACACATAAACTAGTAATTTGGACTACTAATTTCACAAACAGCTCAATGTACAGCAGTGTTAATTGTACTCTTACAGTCTGGAGCTGCAAACTGTGTGATACTTTCATCATATGTTTCAAAGTGTTTTAACAGTTTAGTATTTGATAGTCCCTTTTTCTATTATTGCTTTCTTTTACATAATAAATTTTTACCTGATGTCAAAAAATTCTGAGATTTAGATATGTATTTCTGATATAAAATAATTAGTGGGTTTATATTAATTAAAAATGTTTACCCAAATTGTTCTTTGGGCAGCACAAACATATTCCTATTGAGCAAATAAGAAACAAAATTATAATCTTAAATGCAGTAAGAGTATTCCTAGATACAATTGAATTCTCCCAGTACAAAAACATCTTCAGGAGGTAAAAATATCCTCATAAATTTCACGCAGTCTATATGGCCAAATTTCTGTCTGTTTCCTTCCCTCCAAGGAAAAGAGTATAGCAACATTATGGAGAAGCTCATATAACTTCCTGAGACCATAGAACCATTGGACGTTCCTATTCAAACAGACCATTCAAGTTAAATGCAGTTCCTTCACACTTTGCAAATAATACTGGTGCATTTCACCTATTCTCATTAGCTGTCCATTTTTCAGAAGTGATGATGACAGTGCTGTCGACTTTGCCTCCTCCTTTGACTTGCCTTGTAAAGCCAGGCTCCTGGCAAGTCAAATTTTGAACCTGCAGATAGGTGAGGAACAACAAGCAGTCCTATTTTCTCTTCTAAGATTTTAAGGCCTTCTCTTCTAGAATTTTTGTTGTATTACCACAGAGAGAAGCATCTGGTCTGGAGATTTTTAGCTTCAATTGCCTATTTAAGCAGAAACCTGTCCTGTTTAGGGATAGCTGATGACTCTGTACACCACAACTTTGTGTTGTACTGTCCACTGCAATTAAATATAGGCTCTGCCATAGCTGGCCATGTGTTTATGCTTAAGTATTTACTGATGGTCATTAAATTTTTACATCATTTGCTGAGATTTTCAGCAGAAAAATGAGAGTCTATATTTATACTAATGTACTGCCATTGCCATCCAGGTTTTTACAATATCTTTACTTTTGAAATAGCAGTCAGTTACTAGATTAATGTTATGGCTCTATTAGTCAATATGGTAGCTAGCCAAATTCACATTTTGTTGCATTATTACTACCAACAGCCTTACCTGGTACCTTTTGGCTTCATAGAGAGAATGTAGCTGCTCCAAGACATTCTTTTGTGAGAACCTGTATATTACCGATTTTTTAAATTATAATTCCTTGTTATTTGTTACACTTTTTATTCTCTCACTGGAATCACTGCCATTAATTAGGTATTAATTCAATTTACCCCACAGATGATTTCTTCATCTCCAATTGCTTTAAGGTAATACTTGCTACCAGTGAATGTTGCAGTTGTCACATACAGTTCTTGAGCTTGGACTCTTTTAAGATAAAAGTGTTCACCTGGTTTCATTTTACCTCAGATTTTTATGGCAAAGTTGAGTACAATTTTTTAAGTAATAATATTATAACTCTTGGAAGTACTGATAAGAAAATGGTGCCTCTACTGTTTCTTGAACTACTTAAAAGTGTAACAAAATATTTCCCCTTAATGGTTAATATCATCTATCATCAGTAGTTTGTCTTACAATGTTATTTCTCTTAGTGTCTAGCTGCTACAGGGTAGTATCTGAGTTAACAGGGTTACTTCATAGTCAGTTCATAGTAACTTCAAAAAATGTGGAGTACATGTTAGTGAACCTTACAACACATTTAAAAATGCTTATTTTATACCTTTTCGACTTCATTTGAGTGTTTTTTGTCTTTTAAATTGTTCTATGGCAACTGGATTAAGAAATATTTTATATTGACCCCCATCACTGAAGCCACAACACTCTTTCTCAACCTGTATCCTGTTGTTGACAACGGAGAGGCTCTGTATTGAATGACGATTCCAGGCATTATACAGTGATGAACTTTTATATTTAAAATATATTTCACCTACTACCAGTTGTGTCAAGGTTTGTCTTTTCTAATGAACTGGAAATCTAAGGCAAATTTGACTTCAGGATTTCCATTTCACTAGAAATGGTCATAATTTTCAGGACCGTCTGTGAAAATGCTTACTTTATATCCTCAATCAGTTTAAAGGCTAGGAATAATCATTCTGGCACGGTCTGCAGTGATCTCCTTGCTTTGCCAAATGCTTAGTCACAACAGAAGCCCTTTACAGCTCCTGCTTCATAGGAATTCTTGGTGCAACAGTTCTGATTTTAACAACATCAAATTATCTCCAATTTGTTTTGTTTGATTTCCCTCTTGTGAATGGCTCTGTGCTTCAGATAGCTCCATTTCTGTATGTTAACCCGCAGCAGGAGGGCAGATGTCACAGGGTGACTTTACTACCTGTACTTTCTCCTCTCTGATAGAACTAGTTCACATGCCAGTTTTAAATAGCCTCCCCAAAACGCGTAATGGTCACCACCCACAGAGATCTAAGTCAGCCCTTGCTCACTTGGAGCTTGGCCAAAACTGCACCGCTGTGATGCAGAGCGTGTCACACTGCTTCTCCCTCTGATGTGGAAATGGAACTTTAACAGTCAGCAAATCTCCTTAATTTGAGTCTCTCAGTTGAGGAATATCAGTTGGAATCTTCACTTAAAATACGAGCAGCCAGCAATAACAGCAGAAAGCCCCTTTCTTGTTCTCTGTCTAATCCTTGTTTAAACTTCCAAAGGTGTGCAAAGGCGAGGCTACAGAGCAGTAGATGGAAGCAGTAATAGCAGGAACAGTTGGTTTGCACAGGAAGAAAATGCACTGCTCATTAGTTCATTTTCAATGGACACACAGCATCTCCTTAAGTAGCCTTTCCAGCTCCTCAAACCTTCAATGTACTATTCTGTATTTCTGAAACACTTATTGCTGAAGCTTTACAAATGTCAAAAATCTTTCTAATATTTATGCTAATATATTGCTCACATCTAATATTTATGATTCTTTAAATTCCTTAGATTTAACCAGATGTAGAATATTCTCACTGCATATTGTGTTGCGGTAAGAATGCATATTGCATTTATGCACACATGAACATGCACATTTATGTTAGATTAAATATGGGTAAAATTTGGACATGATCTTATAGAGATATAATGAACTTCAAATTCTTCAGTGAACATGATTAGAAATAGAACACGGTGAGCTCTGATTAAAAGTAGATGAAGAGACCCAGGGATAGATTAGGTGAGAGTCAGCAAGCTGGGAGTCGCAGTGATATTACTGCCAGTTTGCAGGTTTGGTGGGACAGAGAGTATGAGCGGAATACTGATGGAGGCAAATGGAAAACTGATTCACCAGTTTCTTTCTTACCTTAATTCTCTCCAAAGGTAGTTCTTTTCCCTTTCCAGTGGAAGCATGTCTGAAAGAAAACAGCAACAAAGAGAATATACCCTATACCATATACGGAAATAAATAGGTTGTCTACAGAAGTGGTTTGAAACGGATGGCTCGCCAGGGTACACATGGTGACTGCTGCACCTCTTTGGAGACCCTTCATTTCATGGTTGTAGGTAAGTGCACGATGCAGAGCACAGCAGTGCTCACATATGCTGAACTGCTTCAAATATGCAGGAGCACGTAGGCAGATGACCACAAAGTGGAGGTATAACTGCAAAGCAAAAGTCTCCATTTAGTTGTTTGCTTGTTTGGGTTTTTTTTCTCTAAAGCAGACAGAGTTCCAGCAGAAGTAGCACTTGGGAATGCTTAGCATACTTTCAGAAGTGAACACATACTCCTGAGAGAATATTTCCCATCTGCTCTAGGACAGATTTTAAACACCAGCTGCAGAGTCCTTAGGTGTGCATTTTGAAGTTACCTTGCAGTACTTGCTATAAGCATTGCTGCTACCTGGCAAACCTTATTGTGATCGACTATTTAACCCATATACCAGAGAAATAAAACAGTTTGGCTAGAGTATAAACAGGTCTGCACTCCCTCCATACCGGAGGAATGATTAATAAAACAGTGATTTGCATGAGACAGTGTATGGACAGCTCATGTCAAAGCTACAATCAAAAACATGATTCAGCAGCCACCTAATGCTGACAGAAAATGACTTTGATATTGCTGTGCCCTAAAGGAAATTAAAGAAAAAAAAGCTAGATATTCAGGACCCAATACTTGCTACTGTGAAGGATGTAGTCCTTTCTGAGTCAATAGGAAACCAACCAGCAGATTACTAAAGGAAAGCTTAATTTCACCCTTCACTTTGCCCCTGACTGGACATGTCACAAAATCACATGTAAGGCTTCAGTTCGCTTATGCGCAAAACAGAAATGGTGTTTAGAGCACATGGCTGTTTCTTTTTTTTTAACTTCACTCATCAAATTACACAGTTAAAATAATTATTTACAACCATTTACGTTTCTTGTTGTTTCCCTGACACAATAAAAATTCTCCAGATTCATTTTGTTCAAAAACAATGACAGTTTCATTTAATTTTGTATATTTTTCTTTAAATTCCAACGTTTGGAAGCAGTCCCACAATACACAGTTTCTCATACACACAGTTTTCAGCAGAGGCAATTAGATGAACTGAGCTTGAATCCACAAACAGTGTCAGTCCACCTAAATCTACATTTTAGGTGAATAAAATATTTGGTTGAAAGTCTTTGAACAATTCTAATGCTCGTCTTCGTCCAACTCACAGAATTCTGGGGAGCTTGAATAAGTTTTGTGAAGACATCCTGAGAATTTTTTATTGCAGTTGCTATATGAATGTAAGGATTTTTTAATATGCAGGTTGTGACAAAATCTCCAATATTCCCAAAACTTCACAATAGCCTGCCTCAGAGCATGAAATTTTCACGCTGTAATTTAGTTATGCCAAAATTGGAATACACTATTAAAAAATTATTTTTTTATCCAAAGTTCTTATCAAACACAATTTGCATAGTGTGAAAAAGGGGTCTTGTTAACCAAGAACAGAATCATAGGGATGTTACTGTCTGGTGGCTCACCACAATACTTCAGAAAAAATAAACTTTTCAAGGAAACACTCAAAGAAAAGTTAAAAATTATATGTGTTTATATATATCTGTAGACAAGCAATTTTTATGGGGGTAAGTATTTCTGCCAATACTTTCTCATGCACCATTTTAAAATGATTTCATGTTGTTTTTACTGAGTTTTTATTGTCAAAAAACCAGCTTTCATCACCAGACTGGGGCCCTCCGTTCAGCATTTTTAGAGCAGTCAGGGGTGAGGGTATGGAAGTCCCATGCCCGCATTAATAAATTGCCATTTGCATCTGCCCTGCTATCCATTGCTCCCTATGCAGTAACAGATCATATACTGATAGTAAATCAGATGCAGTATGTTTTCCTAATTTTACTTTTGGGCTAATCTATCTAATAGTAAAAACATCTGGTCTAGTTTTGCTTTTATTCTAATCTATACTGCAGGAACCTGATCACCAAGGGACCAGTGGAGTCACACAAGGTCAAGTTTTCTACCTGCATGAAGTTAATGTGGGATGTATGTGAATAATAAGGAGTTGCTTTATTTTATGTTATACCATTTTTACAGGAGTAACACTAATAATAAAACTTTGATATTATAGCAGATTTAAGCAATAAATTCCAAACAATTGAGAAACAGGGACTGTGATACAGTCAAGATACAAGAAAGCTGAGCATGTGATAGCAAAATAATTTTGGTGTGAAATGGGCTAGCCCCTGATATGGATTTGGCAGAGTTTATGTTTTAAACAACATAATCTTGAAAAAAAAAGTAATGCTTGTGATAATTTTGCTTGGTAGACCCATGGCAGGCCATGCATAATGGGTATCACTGTTACTACCATGGAAACTTCAACAAAGAAGTTATTTATAATGGGAAGTTGCTTTTTGTTCATTGTTAGTATGCTGAGAGAACAATAGAAAGACAACTCTAGTGCCATGAAAAAAGACAATAAACAAAAGAAATTCCTCACAGAATGTTTTCATTTCTACTCTCACTTGAATTTTAGTTTTTTTTTTTTTTTCATTTGAAGTATATTTCAACATTTAGGAGAATTTTGATCAACTTGGTAGAAACTGTGTTTTTAAATTCTGTGGCTCTTTCTCTGCTGTCAAAACAGCTAATTCACTACTTTGTTTCCTTTGTTTTATAAATCTGAGAGAATCTTGGGGTCATCCTGAGGCAACATAAGAGAATATAAAATAAAATTGTTATAGCCTGGGGGCAAAAAAAAGCCTTTCCCAAATCAACAGTATGTTAGGGGACTTCTGCTCCCTAAAGTAACGTTACTGTTTATGCACTCCTAGCTTAAAGTTCTTTTTTACTTGGCCTTAGGAAGAGTGCATAAACAGCAGCATTGCTTTACTCAGAAGGAATTAATTATTGAAATCGGTTATTGTTTCTCACAGACTACTGCAATCAGTCTGCAATGCCTTGGTGTAAAAAAATAGTTGTTGTTTGCTGTCGTCGTGAAGGTGAAATCAAATAAATCAAAAGAAGCAGGTTTCTGGCATAAGACTTCTGCTCTCTTCTACCTCCATAGATTTTTTGGCTTTTACCGTACTTTATGCTGCGCTAGCAGGGGGAGATACTCACATTGGCTGCAGGTAGTAAAAAAGTTTTGCTTTGGCCAGATACGTTTTGAAATAGTCTATTTTTATCACACAAAACATGATGAAACAAGATTTTCTCTGTCTAGTATGGCTTCAGCATTCAAAAGCTTGGAATCTGGAATAAAACAACCCACAGAACTACAGTTGGGGTTGCATGGAAACGCAGTGGGAATAAGGGAGAGCTGTACACCGTGCAAGCTCTCTCATATGACACAGGATGCCCCAGGCCAGGCATCCAACGTCTGATTTATACCAGACCAGAATCTGGCCCTTTGTTTCTTACTAAGGTCACTGATTTTCTTTCTTTGTTGTGATTAAAGGTATTTCTATCTTATTTCTCTTGCCGTAAAAACCCTTAGAGTGAAAGAGAAAATTCTTTTTCCAGCTGTATTTTCTAACATATTCATGGCCACTGGGAAGACTATAAAGCAGCCATGATTTTCAAGTTTTCTCTCCAATGTAGGTTATACTACTGTCTTTTTAGTTACCACCCAGCTTATTTTTTACTTCCCTAGAGTGCATGCCTGTCTAATGTTATGTTCTAGTCCTCACACAAAACTTTTTCTGAATATCTAACTTTTCTGGAAAAGGTGCCTCTACATTCAGAGACTGTTCCCAGAATGGGTATTTCCTGACACCTGAACATTAACTGTCTATGAGCAACACATGGCTTCTTCAAAGATATGTCAAAGAGGGCAACAGCCAGAACTTCCTGCAGTTACCAAAATACCTCTGTGAGTAATAGTAGTTCAGAGTTTTTAGATTCCCCTACAACTTGCACTTGCCACAAAGGACAAGAGGTAACAGCACACATGCTGCCGTCTTGTAAAATTCAGGAGAAGCTCTGACCTCTCCTAACAGCTGTTTTTGCAACCTCAGGATGCTATGTGCTGATTTAACTGCTTTGACTTCACTGGACTTGATGATGGAGGAAACCTATTATACACACATACATGTTAACGACAATATCTATTTTACTAACTATTGAGAAAATACGTTATTCAATTTAATAGTATGGCCTAATGGGTTCAGAATTCTGAAATCTCAGAATTGACCACCTCCCTCAAGTGGTCTGATACATAAAATTTATATTTATTTATGGACTCCTAGCTTCATATGCATATCAATAAGTTGATATACAGGAATTGTGGCAGAGCTCCGCTGGAGCTGGTGGTTCTATATTAATTATGACTATAATTACAATGGAAGATACAGTTCCCTGTACCCAAAATTGCAACTTTGACATCTGTAACCATATATCTGCTGCTTGTTTGATAGATTACTTAAAGCCAGTCTAAACTGGCCACACCACTACTCTCTGCTGGGCATGTTAATGGTGTTAACTTAAATAAATATAATGCATCACATTCAGCAGTTCTTGGCCTACAATAAGTGATTTACCATGTGGAAACAAAGATTCTGTTCACACCCTTAGAAAATAAACTGAATGTTGCTTCAGAATGCCAACTGTACAAAAAAACATCTTAGAGTTAGACTGTGGGGCTCCTGAACCTGATGGTAAACCTACATCTACTTCCCTCTATAGGAGGGATTGAGAATATTTTCTGTATAATTATAAAGTTGCAATTTTGTATCTCCCTAAAATGTATGATCCTTTCCTGGAGTGGATTAATCTATCCTAACTCTGAAACCAGAGTTACCTACGTTCTTAAGAAATGATGTTTAATCCTATAAACCTAAATAAAAGTGATAAAAATTGGAGACATTCCTATTTTCATTTACAGAAAATTTGATAGATGACAAAAATGTGTTTAACTGTAAAAGGAGAATTTATTTTCTGAGCTGATAGAAAAGGATATTAGGTTTCTGACCAGAGATTCTGTCAAAGAGCATAGGTTCTCAAATTGATGGTCATTTGTTGCTTCATGCAGCACATGAAATATATTATTCATTTAAGGACACAAGAGTTAGTTTAAAAATACAGAATTGAGTGAGTTCTGCTGAGTGAAAAGCTGTCACACTCACGTATTCTCAAATAGGCTAACATATGAATTAACAAAGAAAACCACATATACTTATTCTGACTTTATGGAAGTATGAATTTGGTTTTCTGGTGTGGTCTGCTGGCACTGGTAAAGGACAGAATGGGGGTCAGCCCGATAAAAGCACACAAGTTACTGAAAACTCAAAATTATTATACATGGAATATTGACAAGATGTAGAAATTTCTTGCATGGGTTTTTTGAAAGTGAAAAAATACCATGAAAGCTATGACAAAAACCCCTCATTGTCACCTCGTAAAGAAAGTTTACAAGTGTCAGAAGATATTCACTATACTTTGAGTTAACAAGAAAGTGATCTAAACTGTGTTGATAAGAGGGAAGGTGAGGAATCAAAAAGAAACGCTGTTCATTCTTCATCCTTGTTTCTCATAATCTTCATTTCCTTACCTTTTGTGCTGTGTATTTCCTGCTTGTTTTCCTTTTCTCTGCTTTTTACTTTTTTTTTTTTTTTTTTTTAATTCTATTTCTTGGTCAAAAGGGAAAAGGAAGACTTTCTAGGACTATTTTAGAAAGACTACAGTACTCTCAGTGAAAATCCATTTCATTATGATTTCCATTTCCTAGTAATTTCATTAAACCTTAAATACAGCAGCCTATAAAAATTATCGAATTCTATTTTATTGTTCCTTATCAAACTTTTAAACTATTGATACAACAATTAATTTATGAGATCTTAACAAAACCTCCTTTAATTTTGATGAATTTTGAGATCTTGCCTTGTAATAAATGAAAAGAAATAATAATGGTGCTCACAGAGCTTCATCAGGGAGTACATTCCAATTCAGAGAACCTTGCATTTTACCTGAAAGGAAGGGATTTAAATGCAAAGTCATATTTTATTCTCCACATCATCAGTGCTATGATTTTAGTGTATTAATGGTCTTTGCCATTTGTGAAGTAACTGGTCTCTAAAATCAATAAGTATGCTCAACTGCTTGCCATTAAAATCAATCAGAACTACCCTTCCGGCTGACATCATACCCAAATATCAAAGAATCTGTCGCCTGATTTTAATTGTGTTTTACCTTTCAGAACATAGATTTCTACTCTATCACTCCAATGTAGAAGTCTTCTTAATTATTTCTGATATTTCCCAGTGGAATCAGGATTTCTTTAGGGGGCAGAAATGACTAACCACGCTCCTGAGAGAAGTAAGGCCTAATATAAGACAAATGGTCTACAATTACTTATGTTTTAAAAATTAACATCACTGAACAAAATATTATGTTATAAAGAAAGACTAGAGAAATACGTTGGATGTTACTACATGTTGTTTAGATATTAACTGATGGAATTAGCAGATATTTCAGTGCTTCAGTTTTGAAAATATGCTGGTCAGTTACGCCCAGATATGACATATTTATTGGGAATAAATTTGGAAAAATCTCATAAATACACTTTCATGATTGTCTAATTGCTGTGTATATGAGACAAATGAGACAAATTCTGTTTAATTTATTTCATGATAAATGCAGAGAAATTAAAATTATTTCAGAGGAATTGATTTTGAACTCTAATACCCAGAGGAGCTCTTCATTGCTTACATGAAGAAGAAAAGAACAAAGATATTAAAATTAGCACATGTGGGACTTAATCCTCTCACTTTAACACAGGGAAATGCAAATTATATGTGAGAAAAAAAATAGACATATGAAAGCATGCATTTCTTGAAGACAGCAGAAAGTGATAGGGCTCTTACTATTGCTAGGGCTGGTGTAGTGAGTGGAATAATTGGTATTTCAGTTTGGCAAAACCTTGTAAAGAGCAAGGTCCCTGCCTATCCTTCCTCAATTCTTGGGTTGCACTAGCCAACTTTAGGATTTCTAATTGAATGAGGGCTATGCAGGATTCCTGCTTTATCCTGGCTCTAGGTAGTCTTTTATCCCCAACATTCATTAAATGAGTTCCTCTACTGCTGTTCTCCAAATGGATGTGACATTGCTTTGACCACATTCATACTAAAGCCTGATTTGCTGAAGGTTTTATTTCAGGTTTGAGCTTTTTTGCCAAGCATGGCTTTAAAGGACTTTATATTCTGGGTGGAGAGTTCTATAAGATTCTTGTCATTCTTAGTTGCAGCAAACTTGGTATTCAAATAAGATGTCAGAGATAATTAAAGATGTAGACTCCCCAATAGCAAAAATATAGTTAATCTATTATTTATTATCTCCATATCAATGATATGAGAGGATCTCAAATAAATGAATTTGAATGACATGTAAGTGGATTTCGTTTAACACTTCAGGGTAGTGTACTAGAACTGTGGTACAATTTCCAATGAGTACAGCACCTTATTGTACTTTTCTGGAGGACTGGTGCAGTGCTGACTTCTTGAAGAAAGTGTCATAAAACCAAATCCTCCAAAAACTTAAAAAAAAGGTGAGTAGATGTGCTACTTGGGTTGTAAACTAACTAAAAATTTGAATGAAAAGGAGTTAGAACTGTTACTTAACTGTAAAATTTATGTTTTCCCTGCTTGACTTTTCTATTTTGCTTCTAAAAATACTCTACCAATAACAGAAATACAGTCCAAAGCTTATATACCGCAAATGTAGTTCTATTCCGCTAAGGAGTAAACAATGGTTTCTGGCTTTCACTGAAGCTCATAGGAAAGAGTTCTCTGAGGTCACAAAAGTTATTCAGGAGATCTGAGCCTGTTTCTTCAAAGAGATGCCCTCGCAGAGGCTGCAGAACCTTCCGTATTTTAAGGACAGCAATGCTCAATTTTCATTTTAGCAGGTATTTTTGATAGTGGAAGTATATTTCAATTTTGCTTCACCTTGCTGTGGCATAAAAAGGCAATCTTGACCACCTCTTTGCTTTGCTCTTTCCCTTTACTCTGATTCTCCCACAGGGATTTAATCTTATTCCAGCTAATTAAAATGAAACCAAACCGGAATTGTCTTTCTGAAATAGCACTGTGGTTTATTAATGTCTTCAACTGGAGCTTCCTAGATAATTCTATGGCAAATTGTAGTGCTTGCACACAAAGAGCTGTCTCTAGGGAAACTTTAGGTAGATAAGACATATTCCTTGAATGCGTTTCTCTTCAGAGACTAAGACACATGAAGAAATTCATTACTTGGGTTATGTGGTGGGTCATATTGATGACTCCATTTAAGTCAAATCACCCTATAGACTTTATAACAAATTCCATTTCAAATGTCATTTTAAAATTATTTCTCATTGAGCCATCTTTAAGTTAGGTTACCACTTGCCCAAAACCTCGTTTCAATACACTATAATACCGTACACTGTATTAATTTCATCAGCAGAGAATATCCTGCATGAAAAATGTGTGTTTTTTCCCTTAAAGCAGCACACCTAGAATTATGCCAAGCCTCCTCAGTCCTGAGTGTGTTTGTTTCCAAGCTAAGTTAACATGGAATAGAAATACAATATTTTAATTTGCAATTGTTATTATTAACTGCTCTTATTATTAAAAATAGGTAGTTTGTTTTATTGTGTAGTTTAATTTTCTCTGGCCTTGAACAATCGTTTTAACTGATTACAGTTTTCATACTATTTTTTGTTTTGCCGAGGGTGGTTTCTTTTCTTTAATTGGTTGGGATTTTGTTGTACTTATTCCTCAGTTGCTTTGATAAAAAGGTAGGAATTTCTTACAAAGTTCTCTTTTTATTGCAGTAAGCAGAAGATCAGACACCAAAAATATTTTAAAATTCCAGCCAACTGTGTCATATTGCTTCCTTAGAACATGTTAACTTGTAAGTAACTCTATGGACTTACAAACATCCTCTTGATTCATGTTTGTGTAAACGAATGATATGCCAGTTGTTAAAATATATGTTGAGTTTTATTATCCCTGATACACTGCTTTCAGCTGTATTGTGCTTTCTTAATTTTACAACGTTGGGCCCAGGTCCTCAAAACTCTTGGTGTACATGTCTCCTGTTGATTCTAGAGTAAAAAGAGCAACAAAAGATCAGCAAAACTGAAGATCTGCCCAGCTGAGAACAGTCTCAGCAGCCAGGAGCCAGTGCTTACGAAAAGGCTATATGCTCAGGCAAGTACAGAGTGTTAATCACTTTCTCCATTTTTGGCAATAATGATCAAACCAGAGACAGTATTTAGATCAATAACATTAATTAGATCCTATTGTTAAAAGTCCCCACAATTATATTAAGCACAGTGTGCATATAATACTTGTTTTAAATATGCTGCTGGTACTTTAATTGGGGCCTTGTATCTCTTCCATTATTTAAAAAAAAAGAGAGAGAGAGAATCATCATTTGTCTCTGGATTTTATGAACATCTATCATACTCTTCTGTCACCTCTTTTCTAAATTACAGATTATTCATCTGCCTAGTTTCTCTATACATGAAAACATAACTCTCATCAAGTTTACTGCTCTTTTATCTACTTTTTTTCAGTTGGCAATGTATCTCCCTTGATACTGGGGACCAGGACTGCTCATACTGTTCAAATGAAGTAGGTGTTTAAATACTTTGAGGTTTTGGGTTGTAGGCCATATACACTTACTCATTGTGTATCAAGGCAATGGAGTCAGAGTTTAATGATTTGCAGCGGTATAAATTTATTAAGAGCTTGAAGACAGAGGACGATCTCCTTGAAACCAAGAGCTATCAGACTATGTCATGATAAATGCTATGTTCAGTCAATGCTTTTATATGAATTAAGTCTAGCATGTTGACTTGCATGTTTAAAGTTAAATCCAAAATAAGTGCTTTGTTGGACTGAGTCCCAGAAACCTGCATCCTTGAAAGGGTCCACAGAGGTTTATCAGCAAAATTCCACTGCTAGTACAGCAGCTGCCTGTAGTGAAAATGCCTACTCTGTTCGCTTTGCAGTGAAAATGCCTACTCTGTCCTTGGCCCAGTGTATTCTGCTTTACAGTTTGGAAACTTTCCCAAAACATTTTTTCAGCAATTATTCAGATATTATTGCCTTAAATGCACTGCCACCATTATCCCTTTTTATTAGAAACTCTAGCTAGATATAGGTGACACCTTACTTTTGCTCTTTCAATTTACAAGCCGTTATTTGCCTTTGTCATCCATTTGGTACTTTACATAAATATTTAAATGTGTTTTTCTTTTAATTTAATATTTAGCAATTAAAATTATTTTCCTTCCCAAATACAAGCTCACACACACATTTACTTCTAATCTTCCCTTCTGTACTGTATGTAAGATTCTTTTCGCTCTCATTGTCTATTTGGGAACAGTATATTTTATAAATATCTGAAACCAAGATTTTTTCAATCTAATCTTCAGGGTCAGAAATAGTGCAAAAAAGTCCCCTGTTCTTGCAGGTTTTATAGCTCACCTGCATGATGTAGTATAGAGTATTTCTCCCCAAAGATCTAACTGATATACATTATAGGAGAAAACAAGGGCTAACCTAAAGATGTTCTTTCTCATTACTGCCGATACCTTTGAAACTACACAAGGAATAATGCACCTGGTATATCTAAAGACTAATATAGTTTGCTCTTTCAATGAGATATAGTGAAGTAACAAATCAACTTTTTAAGGTTAGAAGACTCTTGAGCTTTCTTTTTTTAATCAGACTATTGATTTTCTTCCAACATTCATTGTCTACAACTTGATCACTGCCACTTTTCACCTTCATACAATAGGACACAATGCAGCCTGAATAAAATATCTTCATGTTCACACAAACTCCAGGTAAAAATAATAATCTGCCAATATTGTTTGTGTTGGTGACCATCAGGTCCAGTATCACATCCCCTCTGGTGGGGCTGTCTGTTACCTGGCGTAAGAAGTTATCTTTGATGCAATCCTTTAGTCTCCTGGATTACCTACAGCTTGCTGTGCTGCTTTTTCAGCAGATGTTGGGGTGGTTGAAGTCCCCCAGCAGGATGAGAGCCTGTGATCACGATGATTACTATAGCTGGAGTAAGAAGGCGTCATCAGTAGGCTCCCCTTGGTCAGGTGGCCTGTAGTAGACACCAACCACAAGGTTCCCTTTGTTGCCACAGTCTCTTATTCTTACCCCTAGGCTTTTAACCTGCTTGTGGCTATTCTTCAGACAGCTCTTCACACCCTACCCTACTCTTGATGTAGAGGGTGCCTCTGCCCCTCCTTCCTAGGATAATTCAGATAACTACTGACATGTTAGAACCACTGTAACCATAAAGCTTATATGGAAAATAACTTTGGTAGAGAAAAATATATATTTGCAGTTCTTTTGGTATATCAGTTGGGCACCTTTATTATGAAGCAATGGAGAATCAGTACATGGTAATGAGATTCCTAGAAGACAGAAAGTGCCAATTTACACAAGGAAAAGAGGGAGATGAAAGGGAAGTGTAGTCTATTGAAAAAAACTCACATGCATTAATACAAAGAATACAGAGGGACTGTCAGCCTGCACTGATCAGCTTAGACAGATAGAAATTAATTATATTTTGTTTAAGAAGCTGCGTCTGCAGCCTTGGTCAATTTTAAAAAGCACATTAGAAGATTTTTCAAACTGGCTTTCCAATTACCTTGGATGGCAGGCAAAGTGCTTTGAAACAGAATTTGTTTTAAATTGGTAAATGAAACCAATTCTGACTGACAGTGTTTTCAAAATTCATAATATGGTGTTATTGGTCAATGTAATTCTAAGGGGTACACCATAAGAGGCTTTCTTTTCTTTCAAAGATCATAAAGATGGGGATATCAGGGAAAAACCGCAAAACATTATTATTTAAGGCAGGCTGAATGAAGAAGTAGAAGAGAGGAAAGAGCTTGCCCAAGAGGAAAACAACTTTGCTTGCAAAATTAAATATGAGCCCTTCCAAGCAACAATATAGTGTGCCTGCAAAATATACCACTTCTGACATTAGAAAATGTACTGTCCTGAGGTTTTTTATTGGACTTCATGGTATGTGTGACACCCAGGAAAGTGTAAATCATCTGTCAAAATTGCTAGGCAACAGAGTCCTGCCTTTGGGATGACTGTGCAGGGAATGATAGTGTAATGCTTTCCATTATTTTTTTTGTTGGTTGACCGGGTTGTTTTTTTTAGTTTGTAAGAAAGCTATATAGGTGACCTTCTATAATGAAACAAAGTCTTTCTGATTCATCCATGTTGGTAATTTTATAATGACCTTTGACTGAATTTAATACTCAGTAGGCTTATATTTTGTAATAAAGCTCTATGTTTTATAAATGTTATCAGAATAATAGCACTGATCCCTAGAAATTCTTGGTGTTCCCTTAGAGTGGTGTCAATAGAAAAACTCATCAAAATCCAAGAAATCATGACGAGAAAGCTCTTCAACAAAGTTTTAAGAAAACTTACAAGTAACTGAACAGATAGTAGCCTATTTTTCACATGACAGGTTTTTTAATATATATATTTGTATTAAATACATATGGTGTGATTTGTTACTAAGTTGTGTTGCTATCACTGCCGCCTCTTCTTGAGCAAAAAGGGCAACAGCATTTTGTAGGAGGAGGCTATCTATCATATGTATATCATTTTAGATGCATACTCTGCAATCTCTAGCTGCTGGAATCAACCATGTTATAATTTAAACTTCATCAGGTTATTTTTTAAGAAGAAAAAAACTGAAACATAGTCTATATCACAGTATTGAATGTAAGTATGTTGCACTCGATTCATTAGCTGCCAGTATGCTGCAAGTTTTTCCACTTTGGTGGAAAATAGGCTGTCTACAGAAAGAATTTGTGAAGGGTCAGGGTGTAGAATTGAAATCTTCAATGCTGATGTCATTACCTATGAGTTCTCAATTGTTTTATTGGGCAAAAGGAAGGACGTCTCCAGCTGGTATTTATTGACACCAATTTTTCTTCACTGTTCAAAGTATGCAATTACTAAATAATTGAAGCAGGCAAGTGCCAAAAAAAAAAAAAGGGGGACTGAGAAAGTAACTGTTTCAGAATTGACCTTTGCTGTTCCTAAATGATACATTTTGGTGATCTTTTGATAAATGAGATCAACAGCATCTTTAAAGAATGCTCGTTCTTCCATTCCCTGAAGAAATACCATCCAACATCCAGATTCTATTCTTCTTTGTAATTGACGTGTAAAGAAAGTAATGTCTATGCTGATACTGCTAGCTTTCCTTTAATCTTCCATACACTGATAAATAATCACTATTCATTCAAGGAGACATTACCACAGGAAAAAAAAAAAAAAAATGACACACCTAACCCCAAGTTTTCAGAAATCACAAGTAAGTTTTCAACCTTATGAGAATCACAGAATTTTTTAAAAACAATGTAATGGTAGTAGGTAGATCTGTACTATGCATATATGATTTTAAAATTATCAGAAGACTGAAATTTTAGGTGATATATGCAATATCTATTCAATTAGATATTTACCCCTTACCCCTGGGACTAGAACTCCACTAACTCTTTTGTATATTTTATGGTGTAAGCAATATAACTTTTTCCTACTTTTCCTCTCTTATGGATATGCCTATATCCAGCATTTCCTCACAGTTTCCTCTCACACATGCTTTCACTTGTGCACTCTGTTTTGTGTTTTGTTTGCCCTTGCCATCAACTTCCTATACCTGTCATACATTGTGCTTCTTGTCTTTATTCTTATATTCCCTGCCACAGTACAACGTTAATTAGAACAGTCACAATTTCCCTCAGCTTTTTTCTTCTGGATCATCCTTCCCTACACATTTCTTAGTGCCCCTCGTTCCTCCACTTTTCTTCTGCTTACACTTTACTCCTCAAAGATATGAGTGGACATAACGGCTGATCACTATGCAACCTCTATCCTGATGGAAATAATACTAAGACAGTCTTACCTTCTATCTCCTAAGCTACAAGAAAATGCATCATTAATATAGTAATAGTGTTAATATTAAATTAGAAAAACATTAATGAGCATTCTATTAGCAAGTTCATAATAGAATCTAATGTTTACACCAACCTCTTCATGTGTGATTCTCATGAAGTGGGAAGTTGTAAAGATCGCTTATTTAATCTATTGAAATAATCAGATTTGAATTAATATATTCACTGAAATTGAATGTGGAAACATGGAACAGTAACTGCTGACAAAAGAATAGGCAGATTAAACAGGCCTTATTTCATCCCTTATAAATATAATTTTAGGCAAACAAAATCATTGTTTTTTATGTTTTTGCAGTGTCTTACAACAATGCCTTACAAAAATGACTGTGGTTGTATTACCATCACTGATTACATTGATGAACTTCATACTAGATAGTAAAAAAAAGAACTGAGGGACACACATCTAAGCAGTTCATTAAATCTTTATGTATCAGAAAAACTATATTTCAGTCTTGATCCAGTCTTGTCCAAGATAATCTATAGATTAAGATGAAACAAGCCCCTTCATTTGTCGACTTGGCAACTTATTGCAAGGTGGCAACAAATATCAAGTGGGAATTGAAACCAGTGAGAGTTGCTCAACCTCTATTTTTCCACAGTACTCCAAGAACTAGCACAGACATACCCCCTCCACATCCTGTCTTCTCTAAGCAACATCTAGCAAATATTTTAGTTAGAGGTTTCAAATTTCACAAAGACAATATGAGCATTTACGAAACTAGATGGAGTTTGTAATGTGGTGCATCATGACCATCAAATCAGCAGATACCAACAAATATATTGAGAAAAAAATCCCAAGACTACTTATCAGGGAGGCGGTTTATACTTACACACAGGGTTTTTTTTATATCTAGCAAATTTTAAAATAATGCATCACAGTGAATGGAAGTATAGTATAGATTTTTGTGCAAACTAGCTACATTTTTTCTAAATAAAAATGAAAAATACATAGTTACAGAACCTTGGCTTACAAAAATGTGAAAACACAAAAATGTTTCAGTAAATAAAGTTGAACATTCATTAAAGGAGTCATTCACAATATTAATTATAAGTCCAGAGCTCAGTAAGTAAGGCACTTTGTGACTAGAAAACCAGGTTTGGATTTTCATCTTTCCACATTTAGACATAGTCACTTTATATTTAGACAGCCAATTAGGGGGAATTTTTGGATCTAGGGATTAGCAATCAGGTTCAGATTCTCATGACTTTAACAAAAGAACATCAACATATTCCTCTAAACTTGCCTGTTTCATTATATTTTGCAAGCACAGTATGTGTCATTACTCTGATAAAAAATGAAATTAGCATTTTGTTTTGTCCTGTTCTCATTTCAGCTAGTAATACTTGCTCTTGCTGAAAGGCAATATGGCCTAATTAGTAAAGCACCATAGAAAGAGAGATGAGACATGTTTCTCACTCTAGACCAACCATTGACCAGAATCTTGCTGGTTTATTTCATTTGTCTTATTGTCTTCAACTGTGCAAGATGAGGAACTGCATGTTTGTACTGCATTACAGTACAAGCCTCAGAGATCATTAGAAATTCTACCATATTAGAAACAACGATGTTTTCCTGTAGCTTATATATAATTGTCTAACACATAACAACTTGTGGACTTACTTAGGAAGAAAAAGTCATTTGAATCAAGTATGTCTTTACTATAGTCCTTTCATATACAGAAAAACCTGAAAAGTTTCTCTGAACACTGTAGAAGCAGCAATGACTTATTTCTTTTCTTACAGTTTCTAAGAGAGATACCCAATGTTTCATTTGTTTCATTTCATTCTCATCTTTACCTATTGGGCTTTCTAGGGCTTTTGGATTTCTTTCTCAGGTAGGCAAAAGTTGCAGGTAGTCACTTCCCTAATTCCTGCATTTACTGTTGCTCCAGAGTGAAATCTCCAAACTAGTACAACTTAGCTCCTGATTCCTT
The DNA here is from genome assembly GCA_033628505.1 of Tringa tobata. Lineage (NCBI taxonomy): Eukaryota > Metazoa > Chordata > Aves > Charadriiformes > Scolopacidae > Tringa > Tringa tobata. Next base: position 6,586,322 of record JAHREE010000101.1, read on the forward strand.
AGACATTTAGAGAGAGGCTTCTCTTTTCTCCCTGTCTTACTTCACAAAATTATACTTTGTTTGTAGATGCCCCATACCTAGAAACATTCAAGGTCAGGCTGGATGGGGCTCTGTGCAACCTAATCTAGTTGAAGATGTCCCTGCTCATTGCAGGAGGGTTGGACTAGATGACCTTTAAAGGTCTCTTATGACCCAAACCATTCTATGATTCTATGATAAACAAACTTAGCTACTTTTTCTTTTCTTTTTTTTTTTTTTTTTTTAATATAGTTAACAGCTAATACTGTTTTCAGCTTCAGTGAGGTCTGTCATGGCTTTTAGATCAATGACATGCTTCATGGCCACTATTAAAACCATCTCCCACAACTATAACAATCTTTTTTCTCTCTCTATTGCTAAAATACACAAAATGTTTTACTAAGACATGAACTTCCAACAGATTGCTGTAGTCAGAAACACTAATGTAACCTGGGGTAGTGTACACAACAGAGTGATGAACAGAAGTAACAGCAAACTTCCCTGGATTTTGACACTGTTCCAGTGCCTATTGAAAATTGCAAGTGCTTCTGAAACCCTGGAGAAAGGCCACAAGCATAAAATCATGTGCCTTACGTGTCCAAAGGATTTTTGAAAGTGCCTTACAAATGAAGATTCAGTGAGGTTAATCTAATTTGCTTATTAAAGTGTGTGGTTAAAGTGTAACTTGATGACCATTCTTTATCTATGGAAAAGTCTACATGGGAAGCAGAAATTTAACATGAGCTCACATGAATATAGTAAACAAGTATAAAAATAGTTAACATGTCAAATTTCAACTTAAATTCTAGCTTATAAGAAATCATGTCTAATCAGAGTGGTTACCCATGGGAATTGTTTGTCAAGTGCATAAGTGGAGTCCTCATCACAGTAAATATTTTAGCCATGGTAGGATGTTTTTTTATATATTTCATCCTAATTTATGCAATAATTAATTCAGGAAGGTCCTAAGTCCCATATTATGCAGGAGGACAAATCAGATGATCTTAACATCTCTCTCTGGCTTTCAGAATACATTACCTAATTAACAGTTATTCTGAAACTGCAAAGAGTCTAAACACTTGTTTCCCTTAACAGCAGTTATACTAATTTCCCTTTTGAGTGCACATTTGGTTTTTTGACTTGTTCTCATTACAAGCATAGATATCTAAAATGCACACTAGGGTTAATTTGTCCTTACACTAGCAAAGTAAAAGACTGAGGTTGTGCAAGCCTAAGCAAAGCAATTACTTGCTTCTTTTACAACAGACATAAAGACAACAGCAATTGGAGTAGCCGCTAGGTACATTTCAGAAAAGGCAAAAGAAGTTAGGGGCATGAAACAATAAATAACTTTCTCTGATTTTAACATTTTTTTTCCTTTAGCTCTGCCCCTATTTCAAGACATGTACGCCCTCCTAGCGAATGTGACTGGCAAATTGGTAATAATGCACAAGAAGAAGACTGAGGTACTCAACAACCTTTTTGTCTCTGACTTCACTGGCAACCTCTCTTCCCATGCCTCTTGAGTGGATGGACTACAAGGCAGGGACTGGTGGAACATAGTGCCTCCCATTGCAAGATCAGGTCCGTGATTTGGACTAGATACAAGGAAGATATCTTTTACAATGAGGGTGGTGAAGCACTGGGATGGGTTGCCCAGGTAAGTGGTAGATGCCCCATCCCTGGAAACATTCAAGGTCAGGTTGGATAGGGCGCTGAGCAACCTGATGTAGTTGAAGATGTCTCTGCTTATTGCAGGGGAGGTTGGACTAGATGATCTTTAAAGGTCCCTTCCCACCCAAACTACTCTATGATTCTATTTACAGTCTTCTAATGCACTTGAAAAAATAATTTTCCAATAGTCTGGAGAAGACATTCAGATGGAAATTTGTTTTAGTCAGTGTGATGTGTAATAATTAAGTTGCAAGAATTCTTTTATGAAGAAATAATGGTAGAATGGTAAGATATTTTTGGTTTACAGTATACTTATGGCTTAAAACCTGTAATAATTATTTATGATGTACAAAGAGGGGTTACAGGTATTTATTTCCTCTACAAAGTGTTTCGTGGTTTTACCTTCAGGACCAAAGGAATGTCGTCTAATTTTTCCCACTTCACAGAGATCAAAGAAAGAAGTGAAGGCTCTTTTAGAAATAAAGACAAAACTCCCTCTGAATTTCATGGGACTAGCTTTTTTCCAGCTGTCTTCATGTAAATTGCTTGATGTTCCAAATGTTCCAAATTTTATTGGTGAAAAATACAATGGAAAGTAGTAGGATGGAAAAACAAAGATTCTGAAGTTATTTTCATACTTGGCCTATACATACATTTTGAAAAAATATATATTATGAGGGATATAAAAAAAACGAAATAAAAATTGTTGCTTGGAAGTCCTACAAATTGCATTCTTTCTGCATGCAATGGCTTATTATTTTGCTCATTTTTCTGTTGATTGTCTAATCTAAAGTACATTGTAGCCAATGAGAAATTTGTACACAAGTTTCAAAAGACATTTCAGAAGACAACTTCTAGTGAACTATTATTTACAGAAAACATAGTGAAAATGGTTTAATTTTTATATTTATAAATATAGAAAATATATATCTATAGAGAGACACTA
>JAHREE010000101.1:6598578-6722044 GCA_033628505.1 Tringa tobata
TTTGTTTAAATTTAGCTGTTTTTAAAAAGTTGATCTTTCAATTTTATTTTAATTAAAAAGCTGTGTTAGATGTAATTTGCTATGAATAGATTTGGAAGACCTCCCATATTTAAAAAGCCTGAGTAGATTATGTACTATGTTACACTTTCAGATAATACAACCTCAAATTTGTCTTTGAACTACCTGACCCTGTAAGCAACCTTTCAGTTCAACCTTGTAAAAAGAGGGGAGTGGAAGCCAGAAAAAAAGTTGTGTGGGAACTGAGAAAGGGTGTATGAGATGCAACTGTATATTGCCAGCTGCTTCCCTCTTCCTTTGGACATATCCCAGTGAATGATTGATATGTCAGATAATCAGGTGTTTACATTTAAAGTTACACTATACTACTATGTGCAAATGCATTTTAGCTCAATTTTGTATTTCTTTTGGGTGGGGAGCTACCCGGTTTGTTCGAGACACTAAATGTTTGTCTGACATTTTGCCAGTGGGGAGTTCCCTTATATTAATGTAAAACAGTATAACCCACAGAAGCAATACTACTAAAAATGTGGGTCTGATATAAGTAGTAACATCATCAAGCTAGACAGATTCAGGTGAAGTAAAGGTTTAAATAGGTTTTTGACACCATGGGTGCCCCAAAGTTCATTTACAGTGTACTGGTTCAAGTTTTACTCAGATTGACAGTGTTAAAATCTTCCTATTATTTGATTGCTTTTGAGTGATGCCTCTGAAATAGTTTGCTGTCCTTTAGCTGAATATGTGTAATTGTAATATGTAATAATTTATCTCTGCTCTTCAAACTCACACTGTTGGCTACAGTAAAATCCAATACAACATTCATTAACACTAATTCACTCTTCTGTCTGAGGTAGTATTTCTTACTAGAAAAATACACTAAAGTGTATCAAAACAATTTTATGTGAACACCAATAAATTCCGCTATGCAGACTTATATGGAAATTTTCCTTCTGATGTCTGTGCTATTGCATTTTATGAATCAAAAAGTGACTTCTGTATTCAGGGCTTTCAGATTTACTTTTCATGAAAATTAAAATCCCATTCTCAAAAAAAAAAAGCATGCACACTGCACAGAAACAAATAATGGGGAGAATGATATGAACACAGGAAAAAAAAAGGAAGATTTTAGCATTCAGAGACCTACGTATTTACAGAATAAGCCTACTTGCCTCTTCCTTTTCCAAAAATATTAAATAGAAATTTGGTATATTGTAAATAACTAATAATATATTAGTTCATAATTAACAGTCTGATTTCAATTAATCCACAAACTAATGTGTTATTATTTATTTACTGTGGAGTATACTAAGCTATACTATATGCAAAAATGTGTAGGCGTGTAAGTGGAAAGTGGATTATGCAGCACTTACAGGTGATAGCTTTCTGTGACAGAATGTTTAACTCCAGTAGTTGCAAGACTGAAGAAATTGCTTCCAAAAAGTAATTTAAAAAATATACATTGTAACTCCTTGGATAGCATCTATTATTCACAGATAGGGTCATCTGTATCCTAAATCTTTCATCAGAGAATCAAAACGTTGTCTTTCTTGAAAATAGCAACATTTGCCTAAGCTTGAGTAAAATCACTTTATACACAGCCCAAATTAGTCCTTCTCTGAAAAACAAACTGCACCTTTAGGATCACATGGTATTTTCAACAATCACAGTAAAATGAGGGTGATAACAGACAAATCCCTCCGGCTACTGCATCTTTTCCTTCTCCTCCTTCCTCAACACAGAGACCATATGATGGAACACGCAGAACCACAAATTACTGTAGTACGCGCTTCCTACTTAATAATGACATCCCATAACTTAGCAAAAATCTGCCAACATCTGCAAGCTTCTCTGCACTGCTGTGAGCCAAAGTTAAAAATCATGTGTGACAGTGCTGTGGAAAATACAATTGATTCCATTCTGATTGTGTCAGTTCCAAACACAGACAATATTGATGATGCTGTACAGTAATCTTATTGGGCTTGGGCCCAACTGAACATTGGTCTTTGTCAACTCATTATTCCTCTATCAGAGGGATCTCACTAGATTGATCTTGCCAGAAGCTCTTGATGTGTCTCACAAATCACTGTTCTGCTGTTGGCAGGCAGATTCGAGTACTGCACGGTAATTGCTGGTTTTTTTTTCCTTTCCCCAGAAGGCAGTGACTACATATTGCAAGTCATTGTCATATGAGAGAATATAACTGTCCTAACAAGATAATGTAGTTAACTGTGCAGTACCCAATCGTGCCAAAAGATGTGGTCAAATCCTATATATTACCAAAAGAGCAAAATTATTTCAAAAGATAACCTTTTTTTTTTCCTTGCCACTCTTAAAATAAATAACCTAACTTTTTAGCTTATCAATGTGAAAACAAGTTTGGATAAATTATATTATTTAAACTGCAACCCAAACATGGAAAGATCTTGATAGGCCTCTTCCTATTTGTACATATAGAAACAAACCACATGTGAGTGTTTGCATGATCAATACTACACGGCAAACCTCAAACACAGACATTTGAGTATCTGACAAGAAGTGATTACACCTTGGAATTTGCTTTTACATTTTTATCCAAAGGAAAGAAACTTGTTGGCTTCTAAACTCTTCGTTTGTCCCTCAGAAAGATCCAGGCAGATAAACTGTAGTCTTTGGCCTGGGTAAATGCTTTCTTTAAGATACTATCAACATATCCTCTGGCTAGTCTTAAAAGAACACAATGACAAAACCAAATCAAAACACTTGATGCGCTGAGTCGGATGATCTGGATAATAGCAAGAGTCTGTACTGGAGTTTCTCCAGGAAAGCTTCAGCATATGCTGACTGAAGGAGCCACTGGCAGCCAGCTTCATTCCTGCAGAGCAAATGGGGAGGATAACAACACTTGAACAGCAAAACTTAAGCAGTCGGCTCTGGCTTCTTTCTCTCTCCCTGGATGACAGCTTTTCTGGGCAGGTACAGGGGCTGAGTAGCAGACAGAAGAAAATATGGCTGAAAAGAGCTGTGATTCCCAATTAGGGGGAATGGCTGCAGAACTGAATAAGGAAGACTTGAGGGACTTGCACCTTACATTCCTCCCCCAATACAAGGAAATTCAGTGAGGCTGTTAGAAACAAGTGTTGGTAAAACCCTTACAAAAAATCATATAACATTTCATCTTTAAATAATACTAAGATCTCATGCCCTATTGAAAAACTCAAATACTTATATGATCACTGCCAAAAGTTATATAAAGGCCACGATGACAGCATAAATGACACAGGTGATGAGAGCGTTTGAAGTTATGAGAACTGCAAAAGGATGCAAAGCCACTGTGACGTTTTTTACGTGACAGAGCCAAAGTTACTTGTGCAAGTGACAGGGAAATGTTTAAGAAAAGAAAGTATGAGATAATTCCACCTATAGACAGCGTACAGAGGCAGCATAAGATTATTCTAAATTACTTGAGACAAAAATATGAAGTTCAAGGAAGAAAAAAAGAACAGTGTAAATGCAGGGCCAATGTTTTCCCCAGCAAGATGATGGCAAATAAATTGAAGACCTATTGAGAATTTATATCATAAAGTCTCAGACCGATAGGCCCATTCACTTAAAAAAATGCCTGTAATTGTTTAAAGAAACTGCCTATAAATATGAAATTTTTATAGTAGTTTTCCTTGGAGGTTTAGTGATTTGCCTTGGCAGAACATGATTTTTGATTTAGAGTAGGAGGAAAATGTCAAAGCACTTTTTAAAATAAAATTTATATCAAACTGAATGCAACAAAGTAGAGTAAACCAAAATGTTTAAAAATCAAATTAAGTCTTTGAATAAAAGCCGTGATCATGTGACATCTAGTGACTGAGTCCATTACATGATTCTGAGTGGGTGACTACTGACAGAAATTAGCACATAGTCGTCCACATACCCAGAATGAATACCATACGCAAATTTGAATCTTTCCTCTGACCTGTGTTGTGGCTAAGGTGTTGATGCAAGTAATTCTAAATGTAGCAGAGCCAGCAACAGCAAGATTTCAAACCTAACCCTGGAGTAAATGTAATTATAATTTTAGATATTTTGGAACACTCAGTCAAGAACTTTTTTCACTACTTTTCCATGCCTTTTTTAATAGTATAATATACACTTTAATCTTCAACCACAAAGTGAGTAAATGGTAGTTTCTTTTAATAATATGGCCTAACAGGCTGTCTATTCAGGGCAACTGGTAGGGTTTGGAGCAGTAGCTGGAAGCTATTGCCTCAGGCATCTTAAGATGGCACCACAGGCTTATCCTCAAGCACCTAAAGCTTTGCCAGGATGCCAAAGAGATAAGCTCTTCTGTTTGTGAGACTTAAATTTATAGTCCTCATTAAATGAAATCTACCCAATTCTAATGTTGTTAATGTTGAATTTACATAATTCTGAATAGAATTTAAAGTGGAATGTAACCAAATTATTTTACCTTTCCTTTTTTTTTTATCATTCACAGTTAGCGTCACTTCAGGTTTATGAAACATAGGACTTTGAGCTTCTGTCCGCGAGGGACCCCACACATATCTCAGACTCTGTGGTCTGGGTCGTTTCACATTATACACATCTCTTTCAAAAGCTTCCTTGTTCATTATAATGCACTGATGTCATTATAATGCAGATGTCCACTGTAAGTGCAGAAGAGCTCTGAGCTCCACCACAGGAATCAAGATGAGATTGCTCTCCTAGGGACTGAGATCTCAGCTCAGCTTTTTATCCTGATGGTACCATGCTGGTATAAAACCAGTGTAAGGAAATGGAGACTTAATCTCTTAATATTTACAGTGTCCTCATGGTAAACATTTTATTTTAGATATTTCTAAGAACATCAAGGCTTTATGGCAACTTAAATGCATGCCTTATTGTGCTATAATATTTGTGGTATGATTTTACTTGTAACTTCAAGTAGAACTCTTGCACAAGAGTAATTTTGAGAGAAAGACCATCTCAATGTATATAAAGGGTGTCTGTTAATTAAAACACTCAGGGAAGGGAAAAATAGATCCCAGCCTTATCAGCTCCTGAAACTTTATCCTCTAACAGGTGAGCTAAAAGAATGATGATAGGTACTAGCCTCATTAAGGTTCATCTGTAGGTTCTCTGTACAGGGCAACAATTAGAATCTAGCTAAACCCCAGACATGTCATTAATCTGATTTAATTCAGACAACGATGAAACACTAATGGTGGTGTGATCAGATCACTATGAATGAAAAGGTGAAGATTCAAAGGTAGGATAGTAACAGGAACATTACTAAGCACTAGCAAATTTCCCTTACAGACATCCATTCAGGGATATTTATTTTTTCAGCTCTGTGTGCTAAATATTAGTCACATTACAGCTAATTAGTACACTTGGCACTTGAAGTCTAGAGAGACTAATCAGATTGATCAGATATTTTCACCCTTTGTTCCTTGCTTTGGTTACCTAATACTATATTTTTCCCTAAAAATTACAGACTGTGTAACATGGGATTCTTGCTCAATGGTTTTATTATATTCTCTTAGTAAAAACAAAACCAATAAAATCCCCCAAACAAACTGGAAAGGAGATACTTGTTTTATGTGTGAAAGCAGCCTCTGCCATGTACTTCTATTAATGTCTCTTTATCTCTCTCTTTCTCTGGGGGTGTAGTAAATAGAGATGTGCCAATTTCTATAATTCAGATTAGCAGTATGTTTTATTTTTAAATATTTAATTCCTAATTCTTCTCCTATTTAATGATAAAAAACGAGCAGAATGCTCTATAGTGCAATAGTAGAAACAGGATAATGGCATAGCTTCTTTGGTTTCTTAAACTATGTCTGAATATCAAAGCACCAGACAGGAATATCTAGTAGGGAACCACAAGCACACTTATGTTTAGACAGGACAGTGGTTAAAGTAACTAATGTTTTGAGAACACTATGGTATTTAGTAACCAGACATGGTTTTCAGCACTTGATTTTCTGTTATGGAAATAGACCAAGTACTTTGCTTTGCATTAACATCCATCAACACTCCTGTAAAATTCTAAGGGATTAAATTTTCAGAGCTGCTGAAAATCAATAACTTCATTTGTAACTGGAAGAGCTATGGATTTCTGAAAATCGGGGCCCTGTCTGCATTTTGCAATTCTGACTCATGTATGGCTTAGAGGCAGGAGGTGCTGTGTCTCCACCTTATATTTGTTGGATTCTACCTGTCTCAGAAAAAGGCTGACTAGTGTCTCTCCCTCTTCATCCAGATGAGAAATATTCACATTCCCTGTATTACTTTGGTAATTCAGGGTTAATTAATTACATTCCAGTCTGGTCTTTCAGTTTCTAGTTTCAAAAGAAAGTACACTGTATATGAATATCTCACTGTGAGATACACATACTTCTTTTTTTAAAGTAGGGCAAGGTAACACAGAATATAATAATTTATGAAAAATGTAGGTAAAATAATGTGAAAATCAGATTCACATTATTTGACGAGAAAACTATGATTCTTCAATACACAATGCTTCTAACATCAGTAAGAACTGTTCTTGTAAACTCTTGTATTATTAGTTTATCCAGCTGTGTCCCTGGCTGCAAGCATATAGCATTAAAGGTGAGGCTGAAAACCGGCAATGTCAAGTTTCATAGTGAAAACTGGTTTATCTTTTACTAACAATCTTAGCAATGTGCAGTGACCTGCCCTTGGAGTAGTGGTTTAACAACCTTTGCCCAAGCACTCTGTGGCTCTTCTTATATCTTTAATAGTTTACTTGATGGACTATGAAGAACTGCCAGATGACAGTTCTATTTCATTTTTGTCACTGCATGGCTCTCCGTTTTTCTCGCAGTCTTTTTCTCAAGGGCACAATTCTGTAAGTCAATGTGGCAATGTGCAAGATGGGTATTGCTCTTTCAGCTACTGTATCTTGATGCAGTATGTGCAAGTCTCAGACATGTTGAGATTCCAGGCCTTCAGAAAAATAAAATAATGTGGAATTTTATATATTCTCACGTCCTTCCCACTGAAGATAAGCAGAAAATATGGGATGTGGATATTATATTAGGAATTTAGTTGAAAAGATAGTATAAACCACAATGATTATTAATGAATTATCTAGCAAAAGGTATCCCTTTACATAACTAGGAAAATGAGCTTACACATTAGAAACGTCTATGCCTTTGCTGAGAGTGCACAGAGGGGAGCAAATAAAGATGAAGAACAGAAAGTGTGAAAGGAGGAAATCAGACTGACTAGACACTCCTGTCCAGTTTTTCAAAGAGCATCCAACATTTCATAAATTTCTCTGCATGACATATTATAGTAGTAGTAACAGTTACAGCATAGATTTGCATATATAAATGGAGGAATTAAAGGTGGGTGCATCTGTTTATATAACTGACTTTCCATTTATTTGTGCAAATCAGTAAATTTTACTCTTTGAGATGGTTTCAGGTGCATATGTTGTGGGAACACATTTTGCTATACTTTGTTGCATGTTTATTTCCATTTTGACTGTTAGGTTATGACTCATCACATGGAGGCTCAAGCCTTGATAGCTAACTTCATGTCAACAGACATTTTATAACCACTTAGATTGCAGTAAAACATAGTTTGCTAAGCACAGACACAGAAAAACTCATATTTAATATATGCAATGGGATTCATAACACATCTGTTGATATTCTATAAAAATGAACAAAGTTAAAGTGTTTTTTCTGTGATTAATTCCTTCTGATTAGATCTATGTCAGCCTTATGCTATTAATTGGCCTCTACCCTTATTTTAAGTTCAGTACTACTGAACCTCTCCCCTCATGAAGAGATGTGATGGGGACAGGTCTATCCCATTCTCTGTTCCACACTGGAGTATCAGAGGAGGAAAACCAAGCCCCTTGTCGTTCATGGAGATCAGGAAGTACAGCAAGGAAGCACAGACCTTGGGACCAACACATTACAGTTTTCTCCTTGTGTCATATACAAAGCACTCTTTGAAAGTAGTTTTTCCATGGCTTTTTGGGTCTCATATGCAAAATGTCAGTGAAATATCTGGGGCAACATAAATTATTACAAGCAGTTTGCAAGCTCATCTTTTAGTTTTAGATCATGAGGACAAAACCCTTATTTTTTAATATGGAAGATTACTACTGTAAATCATATAAAACTATATTCACTAAAGATTGGTATGGAAATCTTTGAGTTCTTGAAATAGATTTTTTGTTTATATATAGTATGAACATATATGCATCTGAGAAAGCGACCGTTGCTTGATGTCACTGGCTAGTTTAGAACCATCATATGATTACGGTTAAGAGAAACTTAATTTGAACATAGGCTTCTTTATTTAGGCTTGCAACTTGAAACAATAGCTTATTTGGGATTTCTGTCAAATTTTGTCTTTGCTGATCTCCTCTGTTCCACCAAATGAATGAAATGTCACCATTTTTTTTTCTCAGAACTCTGCAGAAAATCTACCCCTAGAATATATACTGGAGATATATAACTTAAACTCTGGGATAGGAAACAAAGTCAAATGAAGATTAAAAGTGTCCGGTTTGTATTCAGTTTTGTAATTTTTATTCAGGAATGAGAGAAGGAACAGGAGAAAATATTAGAAGAGAGAATTTTTTTATTTTATAATAACATAAATCTTTTTCATAGTTCATCTTCTCACCTCGGTGAAATAGATAATACTTCTGAAAAAAAAAAATTTCCCCTGTTTGTATAGTGCACGGGGCTCTGAGGCTGCTGATTTGGAGATAGCATTAACTGCATCATCAGTGTCATTGACATTGCTATTGTTATATTTTTAAAAATACTTTAAACAGTCTTAAGTCTTATACTCTCTGAGACTTTTTCTGATTCTGTTTCATGTGCACTGGTCTGCACTTTCACTAGAGCCCATAGGTTTGATTTATACCTCATTAACCTCAGCAGGGTTTGGTCTGGATAGGGAATCCTACTTAAAAATGTAACACTGCATCACACTAAAAATTTGTCTAGGTCTCTTTCTACACCTGTCACTGGCTCTTACTAAGTATAGGAACCAAGCAGACCACACATACTACAGCATGTATTTATAGATTACAACAGTTTGCCCTAAGTTTGCCTAATTCTACTTTACCCCACTTATATCTTCATCAAAACAGAAAAACCTTGGCTTTCTGAATCAGTGCGGTGTATCTGATGTTGTAAGTAGTACTACAAGAGAATATATACAAGCTGGCTTGTATGTCTTTTCAAGTAAAGTAGACACAATACCTTAGCTCTGAGATGCCACTGATGCTTATGCTAATGATTTGGCTGATGGAAACTGCGCTTCTTAAGCAACCCACAGGATTAGAATTCAAAATGCTCTTGACAAAGAGGCGCTATTTTCTGAAATAATAAAGTGAATGTCTTCAGAAGCACGAGGAGTTATGCTGGAATACTAGCTCATAAATACAGAATAGAGAATAAACAGCTATGTTATAAGAACTTTTTGCAGAAATAAATCTAGTGTTTGTAGTTAGTCATAAACTGGTGTTATGAGTAGCACGGCAGTACAGAAAAAGGGGGATGCCATAGAAAGTATTGCAGGATGTGAAATAGCTCTAGGCTTGTAGTTAGTGCTAGTAGAACCCAGTTGGAATAGGACGTGTGGTTTTGGTACCGCAGTCAAGTGATGAATCCATGGGACAGTCTAGAGGAGAGCAAGGAGAACAATCAAAGATCTGGAAAGCATGGCCTATCACACCAAAGAGGAAAACAAAAGGGAGAATTTACCCTCTGTGGTCCATTGGAGAAAAGGTATTAACTTAAATTGCAGTAAGGAGAGTCAGATTAGGTATTAGGAGCAATATTCTTAAAGTAGAACACATCACCTTGAAAGGCAGCAGGATCCGTATGACTGGAAATTTTCAAGAGCACACTAGGCACATATCTCTCAGGAGTAACACAGGTTTAGCTGGTTCTGCTATGGGGCAGTGGAGAGAATTTGCTGGCTTTTTGATGTCTCTAACACATAGATGCTATAAGGCTTATTTAACTTCCTGTATCCTGACAAACCTAGATTTGTTAGAACCCCATTAAGCCAAATTTTCTGTTTGATTGTTTACTAAAATAGTGCTAAGGGACCATCCAAGAATCCACATGCTGGGCAAATGAGTAATGCTTCTTTTACAACAACACCAAATAGTTTACCATTTTAGTGGATAGCATAGGTGCAGGACAGCAGAAAGAACTGTAAAGCATACTAGGAAACACAGAGATAATTTGAACACATTTATATTTAAAAACACTGTGTCCATTTTGATCACCTGCAAAATGTGATTGCCACAATTCTAAGTGTCTTAGAACAGATATCTGTATGGTACTGAACAACCGCAACAGGAAGTGAAATTATTGTGTACAAATATCTGAGTATCTATCGTTTGACACCAACTTCCTTGTTCTGCATTCACATAGCATCTTGGCTGGTGTTTCTGAATATTATCGCAATAGAAATCACATATGAAATGCTGCACCTTTTGAAAGTAAATAAGTAAAGAAAATAAGTACTTTAACAAGTAATTAAAATCACAAGATTTAGATGTTGAGGCTTGTCTGAGCAACTGTCCCTAACCTCAGGTGTGTGCCTGAAGGTTATGTACAACAGAAATCTTAGGGAAATGTCTTTCTTGGGAGATTTAATGTACAGCTGGCTTTACATTAGTCTTGAAAGCAGAATACAACTAATCAAGTTTTATTGCTTTTCCTGTCTTAATATAAGTTAAAATTTTTAAAGCATTCATCGCTTTCTTGCTCTCATGAGGCTTGATTCTTTCAAAAAGTCACAAAAAATTAAAACAGTGTTAGAAAGAATATCAGCTAAGCAAACAGCTGTAATCACTCTATCTAGCCGTTCTGCATTTTCTGAAATGGTATGAGGACCAGGTTCTCAAATAATATAACTTGACATCGATGTCATTTGTCTTGTAAGATCTATGTCAAATTACGCCCACTAAGGAGCTTTCCTTATGTTTTCCAAATTCTTAAGAAAGAGGGAAGAGCTTAAGTGAGTTCTGCGATTAACTGATATGAAAGTTTAAAAAGAAATAAGGATGGTGGTCAGGTTGGCTTTTCATAGTCATCAATAATTGCCCTATTGCCCTATTGTCATTTTACTGCAATCGGCGGTGCTGTGGCTCACAAAACATGGTATGTGACACCTGTCATGTTGATCTGCTGTGGCAGTTACATGAGGAAGAACAAGAGAGTATTAGCATAACATTTCCAACATGTATTAGACTTTGGAAATTTACAGCTGAAATATGTGGGTCATAGCTCACAGTCACTTGATTTCATAACGTTTTACATATCCCCAAGATGTTTGGAAGTCATATACATTCCTCAAACTGGTATTTTTAATATATTTGACAGTCTCAAATCTGCTGTGGATGGGATAACATTTAACATGCACAATGTGAAAATACATATTCATAATACGCAATCTAAAGTATTATAATTTCAGTTTATTCATGTCTGTGAGAACATGGCAGGTGAAAGATGGATAGAGGAGGTTAAGTGATGTTCTTCTAGATTTGTTATGATGTGTAATATAAAAGAGACCCATTAAATTATATATCTTATTTATGGAGAAGGAGAAGTAGCCCCTATGGATTGTCAAATACCATACGAAATATCGCCAAGCATAGTAATGTGTTCTTGTTAATAGGTCCATTGTTTGTCTGGGACCAAGCCATAAAATAGATATTCAAAAGATTTTTAATGTGTCTCTATATTTTGAAGCCATTTTCTGGGCTATATATTTATTTATTTATTAAAATATTACTTCTTCATTATATTTTTATGTGATTCAAATAATCTGAAAGGTAAAAATATATGCAAAATATGTTGTCAGCCTGTCAGTTTGCAGCAAAACATTAAAATAACTTTTGGATTATGAATTATATTTACAAAGCTGTTGGGTTTTGATAACTTTTGTTCCTTTAATGACTAACTAAAACACAGTTAGTTAAACTACTGGAAAGCACTTCATAGCATAAAAGTGCAACACAACTGGCAATATTAGATGCTCTTTAGTTTGAAGACATCAACCATTCCACCACTCATAGAATTTGTCCCCACTTGCCTTTCCTAGAAATGGTGTAACCATATCAGAAAAACGAAAAAACTCAGACGACCGAAAGCATTTGGACAGTATAAGGTCATCTATATTGCTTTGGTCTTCAGTGTGTGCAAAAGGAGACTTTAATTTCCAAAACTATTCATCCAACATCTTTAATTAGAAAGAAAAACTCAGACTAACAGGGCTAATCAGAAAAAACTTGTTCACCAGATAAAGCATAAATCACAACTACTTAATGTAGAAAAATCTTCATTTTTTTGTATTTATTGACCAAACACTTATTGGTTTTAGTTTATTGACTTTGGTTTATTTAATTTTTATATAAAAGTCTTTTTCGCAGTGTCTTAAAATATCAAGTCTGATCATGATATAAGAAGAAAATATCATAAAGAATTATGATAAAGAAATAATTTCCTTAAGTCTTTAATCCCGCTTTCTTGATAATAGCATTTTTGACGTGCTTTTTGAGTGAATGATTTGCAGAAGGGAGAGTATAGATCAGTAAATAGCTCATTCATATTACTGATCAGGCTGTTTCCTAGTGGAGAAAAAAAAAAAAAAAAAGAAGATAAAAGAAAATTATGCTAATACTTCCAATGGTTCAGCATTACTTTCCTGTATTTCTTGTTTTCTGTTTAACCTCTATATATCCTCTTTGTATGCTCTGGGTCTAGAAAAAAACCAACAAACAATCCAATAAAATACTTAAAATGGTTATTTATATAAAACCTTTATCTTTCTGTCTGGAATTCAGCTAAAGTGAAAAAGCTTTCCTTGAGCCTCACCAGAAGAAACAAATTTGCTTTGTTCACCTGCACACTTTCTGCGTGAAAACATAAGTAAATCTTTTCTTCTCCATCTGCAGTTCTGTATGTCCCTATAAAATGCTGGCAGAGCAGCAGAGTAGCAGAGTCACATGAGCAGTTGCTCAATTACTTGTGCACCATCCTGAAACTGCTTTAGGCAAGGGCTACAGCAAGAATTGTGGTGTCATAAGCATAATACAAAAACTTTTGTTGATTGTTAGAGGCATTACTTACACAAGCTGCTTGCTTTTCTAACCTAACTGGAAGAAAAGTAAACACAATGGTGAACTGTTTAAATCTTCAAAGCAGAAAATTTCAGCTGAAACTTTCAAAAATGTTGCTGTTCAGGTAGTGGGGTATTCCCAATGAGGCACTCATTTACTTTAACAAAAAAAAAAATGGAAGCGGAAGGCTATTTTTCTCCCTCTATTTAAAGCCTTCCAATAATATTTCTGTTTCACCACCACTTGAAGTTTTATTGCATACATGGCGTCTGCTGGCAAGTTGGAATGAAACTCCGAGACACCAGAAGAGAACCAGACCTTCTTTAGTGTCTGAAAGCCAGCTCCAAATGCCTGAGCAAACATCCCATTGTACACACAGGGTCCCTGGTGAGAAACCCGGCTCCAGGAGAGAGTCCTTCCCACTGCAAGGTTTTGTGGAGAAATTTATGAGCCTGTCATTCTATCAGTTGAAAGGGTTTCCGTTTTTGGCCTGATGCTGTGAGTTTAATATCTAAAGTTTTCGAAGGGAAGTGATTTGTTTCATTTTGCTTAGGCCTTTATGTGGCTGAATTATATTTCAGTAATCCCCAGTATCCATAGCTACAGTACTTTCCCACTGACACAGCAACACTTCCTGATGAAGTTTCCCCATAACTCAGCCAGCAAGCTTGTCTTAACTCCAGCTTCTGTTTCTCCAGTTAAAGCTAATTGCACTTATACAGCACCGGGCTTTCCACTTCCTCCTTTTCTTGGGGTGCACAATTGCCAAGAAGATCTATATCTGCCAGAAAAAAAAAAAAAAAAAAAAAAAAAAAAAACCAGAAATCCTGAAATTTGGTGCCAATTAACAAAACAAATGAGTACCCGGCAGATCAAACCTGCTCTTACTCAACAGAAAGGTGGTGTAAGAGTAAATAAAGGGCAGCACTTAACCACTGGCAGAAGGGGAGGGCATATTGTTTTACCAGGGAATGCATTTCTGCTTTGCGTTACTGAGTAAGACCATGCACTTTCTCCCCTTCAGACCCTGCCCACAGTGCCTAATTAATTCACATCAATTTTGAAAGAATACATGATTAGCTGTCCTAAGGCTAAGCAGTAGCATATTGAGTCACACGCTAGAAGGCCTAGTTTGGGCACTGGCTCAGGATGGCAGGATCCTTGCCAACATAAGAAGCTAAATTGGTTGCAGGGCAGGGGGTGGGGGGCTTGCCAACTAACTGCCTCGCCTCATGGCACCATCTGCCAATTTGTAGACTGATGTTGGCATCAGATCTGAAAGAGCCACTTATCCACTTGTACAGCTATAGGCCACAAGAGTGAAAGGAGAAACGTTTGAAAATAAGGAGGAAGTTAACTGAAAAGTGCATCTTGTCTAGCACAATGCCTGTCAAGTTACTGTCTACAATACTTTATCATAAGATATGGGTATATCTTAAGAAATAAAGAAACAAATCCATGATTATCATATCTCCATGCCTCAGGTTAATGCTCCAAGATGTAAAGAGTTACCTGTTTCACACATATAATGGCACACACAATATTAAAATCCCTCCAATCTTATTCTCGGTGAGGTAGCTTCCAAAACCTAAAAAGAATTCTTTGCTTCTATAGTCTACTTCAGGCCTTCAAAAGCAGTCAAACAAGTAGAAAAACATGATTAAAAGAATATAAATTAATTTTAAAGTTACTTTAGGGGTAACCTGAATAAGAACCAGGTGTTTCCTGAAGGATATTGTGTTCTTTGAAACCATTCCTTCTCTTAGGGCCTACCTCAATTCAACATTATGTCAACAGTACTCTAGCAGCTTGCACCTGACCTGGAATCCTTCATTCTTTCTCATCTAACAAGAAAACTGAACTGAGGCTTTTTAGATGCTCATCTCTGTGCAGCGATTTGTATCTCAGGTTCAATTCAACCCAATAATGGTGAGAGACCTATAAATGTTGATGGTAAAGACAAGATCATATACTATTAAGAGCACAAGGTACTCACAAAGACATACAAATAGTAATTGTTTCACTGTTTAGGTGCTCCATTTCCATTTCTTTCTAGACATGGTTCTGACCTTGACTTCATCTACACAGCTTTTAAGTTCTGACCTGGAAATCTGAGAGACCCTTTTTTGCTTTGTAGCCCATATGGAAAAATGTCAGCAAAAGAGGGGAATCACTGGAGTGAAAAGAGAGCCTGCAGGAGTCTAAAATAATGTAACATCACAGAAAACTTATTTCCTTGCAATTTCTTATTGCAGAAGGTCAACATGAGCCCTGTTTGCCTTTACTTTTTTGGAAAAGTTGCATAAAAGTTGCATAAATGTAGTAGCTTGACATCAGCAAGTCCTACCACCCTAAAACTTTTCCCTAAAATAAAGAGAACTATGAAATCCAATCTGAAAGAGATGGAACATAGCGCACCTCCTTCCCCTTTCCTGAAAAATCCTATGGTTTTATACAATTACATTTCTTAGCTTTGATTACTGAAATGTCCTGGTTGGATTCTCAGGTTGTATGCAGGTAGATGAGCTCCAGTACTCCCTTGGAGTCTGCACTTGCAGGACAGCTTAACAGTGGCAACTTCAGTCACATGAGGATCCCACCAAGGAAAAGGACACCTTCCCTCATGTGGAATCACTGCAAGAGGTCTGCACCAGCCCATGACGGGAGGCTACACAGCTCACATTTCTACTTGACACCTTGTTCATAAATTGGCCCCTAGAGGCCATGGGTAACTGTCTTAAACTAGAGCAGCCTAGAGCAAAGTGCCTGAGGCTGCTTCAGTTCCCACCCCAGCTGATCTGGCACTAGGAAAGTCCTAAGACTACAGAAAAACAAAACCACCTCTGTACAATCCCCACCCTGCAGTGAGTGCTGAAATAAGCACTCAAAACTTAGTGAAGGATTTTGGAAAGATAGATAAACAGACCTCCAGAGCAATATTATTGCTCATTTTGTTTATTTTAATGATTTTTATACATGATAATGTAACCACAAAAGCACAAAAATGTTTATATACATTGTATTCTTGAGGTTCTACTGTCTGCTGTCCCCCAGTTCACTTGTATTTTGTGTATGTTCTGTCCTGAGCACACACCATGTATATTATTTATTAATCACTAATTTTTTTTCCTATGTTTTAAGCTACACTTTACCTGCACATATTTACTATGCCAGTTACAGCTTGTAGGCATCTGTAGTGTCCTTGGAGGATTAACGTTTTCTTTCCAGGGTATTACATTAGACCTATTAAATTATTTTCAAAAGACATTCAAAAATGGTATAGATCGGGGTGGGAAAAGGCATGCAGCCTCTTTAATATTAAATGATAAGTATTAATATTTAATGGAGTAAAAGATACATCTTGGTTTATGTTGCTGCTTACAGGAAAATGGGTGATGTTAATCTGCACTGAGTTACCTAAAGAATAGTCAAAGTGGTGAAAAGTACAAAAATACAAAGTGGTGAAATATCACAACTTGAATGTATCATATACCCTCTTTTTGCTAAATCTGGTAGAACAAATAGAATTTTTTTCTCAGATCTATAAAAAAGTTTGGAGGAGCCACAAAAACGTGTCTGAGTTTGGGTAAAAGTGTCTGTCACTAAGGCGAGAGGATCAAAACAGCAAGATATAAGCCATTATATCTCATTTCAGAGGACAATAGAAAGTTATTTAAGTGAAAATTCTTACAATTAAGAGATAGGAACTTTCACTAATGTGATTATTTTGGCAAACAGTGTTCGGCAGGAAAATCTTACCGTCAATATTTTTATGTTCAAACCAAACGAAACTAAAATTAGCGGATTAAATGGGAAGTCAGGGAGAAAACAAATGTGGAAGCAAACAGGTTACGGTGTAAGGAAGGTGTGAATGTGACCCAAGAAGACCAAGAAGAAACTTAGTGTAAGCAGTCACAAAGCACCCTTCACACAGCTCTTCTGCGCCTACCAATTGCAGCACATATGGTCCTTTAGCAGAGGGTCTCAGAACAGCGGGTTAGTTTACATACCATATGTATGCAATTGGTAAGCACAACGGGGTTGCGTTAAGGTTATTGCATCTGCCCTAATTCGGAATTCCCTTGTATTTTTAGGTTTATGTCGGACAGTCATGTTATTTTAACAGCTTTTGTGTTAAATTTCACATGTTTTTTTAAACAACATTATAGCTTCCTTTATTTTCTTTTTATTAATTTTGACTTTGTAATAGGGTCTCCGGAGACTTAAAATTGAAACACGTTGCAGAATGATGGCTGTTAGAAGTTCCATACTACCAGGAATGATTATCAGCTAAAACCCGTGCTGTCTGGCTGCTATCTATTTAACTGAGCACTCATATTTCACATTTCCAGTATTTTCAGAGTGTGTGTGATCTGTGGATTATTTACAAACAAATTCTTGGAAATATTTTTTTGTTCTGAATATCTATCAGAGATTGAGATCATCTATGGGAGTTCAGTAATATGAAAACAAGCAGTTTAGGTTCAACAATGTGGTCACTGATTATATCTATTTTGTACATAATGAAACCATTACAATCAAGTTGGATATTTTACAATAACATCAAAAATTCATCTTCTACCGGTATTTTCAACAGCTCCCTAAAATATTAATGGCAAATAATCTTATGTGGAGCTTAGGAAAAAATACTTAAGAGATATGGACAACATTAAAGGGTATTTTTGCAAAAATTTCACAACAATTTTGCACTATTTTTTCTATTTTGTAATCAGGATTCATGTAAAGAAAATTAAATTGTCTGGAAAGAAGGGTTTAATAGTCTCCACTGTATACACAATTTTTCTGCTAATAATAAATCTGTTGCTTCACTTATTTTATTTTTATCCACCACCACACACAGGAGACAAGTAGTGCTCTAATATGCAGATTGCAGGGTGAAGTATACTTCAAACGATAACTTGTAGCAGTTACTGGAACAGTTTAAGCATTGGTTTACCTCTGACTTCCTAGTGCCAGGATTAATAGTGTCTGGCAATTGCATCAATATGGTGAAAGCAACAGGAGATGGCAAGCACATTCACCTAACATATTTCAAGCATAGCTTAAACTCTTTTGTAAATGCCTTTTATGGCAGACAAACAATGGAAAATTACTATCCTTGCACTGAAAAGCTGTGGTTACTTCACCTTCCTTCCAAAGTGAGTGAACTCCTGCAAAGTTTAATACAGGCCAGTAGCGTAGTTTTTTAAAAGGAAAAGTAAGAAATTCCATAGCTTGTGATGACAGGCTAGAAAGCTACTGGAGCTGGGAAATACAGTGCAGGTGAAAAACACCCTTGAGAACATACCACAGCATATGTGAACGTAAAAAGCACTGGGACTTTCCTGTTAATCAGGTCATCTGCTCTTCTGAGATTGCAATCTATGCAAAGGAGTCTTTCCCACATGGCATAGTTTTTCATATTCATACCTGGAGGAAATTAGGTAGGAGTTTGATTATTTAAATTATAGCTACACGTATAATTTATATAAGCATCACCAACAGACCTAGATATTTTATATTAATCCGGAAATTATAGAAACTTATATCAAAGGCAAAATGTAATTATCCAGGGTATAAGTTGTAATTTTCTGTGAAATCTAAAAACAAAGATCAAGTCTTGTGCTGGCTGAGCAAGCATTCCTGAATGTGGGAAGAAAATTTTGGAGTCGGTGAGGAGTACAATGTAAGTTTAAATGGAGGTGTCTTTAATTCCAAAACTTTGAAAACCTTAGAGTTCAAAGACTTGCACAGTAGTTCTGTAAAATGTTGGATGCTCCAAAGATTAAACATACATCCAAAAGGCAAGAACTTTTGCATCTGATTTCATTCAGCAGAAGCATCTCTTAGAGGTCACCAGTAGGAAAGGAACAAGTCCATTTGAATTTGTCAGCTAGAGGCATGCAAAGCTGAACTGCTCTGGAGCAAATGAACTTTTTCATGGTAAAACACACAATAAGTTCTAACGGAATAAATGTTTTCCACTAACAGCCTTCCAGGTAGTAAAATGAAAGTATTCTAATCTTGTAAAATTGAGCTGACTCTTTAAGTTTCAATCAAATTCTGCAACTTTGTCAAGTACGCTCCCCTGTACAGACTTTTGAAAGGTCTGTACTTTTGAAAGGTCTATCTTGCTCATTACTCCTCCTAAATTACTGCAAAAGGATGGAGATCTTCAACATATTGAACTAGTTTTGATCATGAAAGCAAAGGCCTCAGGGCCTATCATTTCAATATAATAGGCCAGAATAATGGAATAACAGGTAGAAAAAATAGAAAAACTCGTGCTGTGGAGATTTGAATCAAGGTCCATATTCGATTAGAGCTGTCATAGTATGTGTGGGTCCTTGCCATGGCTGCCTCTTAGCATGGTGTAAGTAAGTGTGTTCTCATTACAGAGGAGACTGCAGAGGTGATCGCTGTGTGATGCCAGGAGAGGAACCTTAATACGTCCTCCTTATTCAAAGCGACAAGAACTACTGTCCCTCACTCCATAACTTTTTATTGTTCTAACTAGGTGGATCCTGTAGTTATAAATGACCTTCTATTCTTCTGGTTGCTGCTTCTGGTGAAGCCAAGTATCTGCCAGGGTAGGTATAAACCTTCAAAAATTACAGGAATTCAAAATGCTTTTTTATTACTAAAATCATTGGAAAAGGGTGATATTCACTTCAGGTTACCATTCCTGACTTCCCTTGTGGTTCCCCAAAAAAGCAGAGTGAATTTGGCCTACATCAACATATTGATCTGAAGCACTTTCATTCTGAAAGTGTTTAATGCCAGATTTTTGTTCTAGGAACTTTTTCCTTCACAAATCTTTTATGATTGCTCTAGGATTCCTCTTTTTAAAAATAGCAAGAAGAATGCAAGCAAGAAGTTGCTAAACTTTCTTACAAACATATTCTGCATGAAAAGCTATGGAACAATGTACTTTGTGCAGATGTCCAGAGGGGAAATCACTGAAATGCAGCTTTGCTTAGTGTCAGATATCTCATCTTCATGGCTATATTTCTAAATTAAGGTTTGTGTACAAAGGTTCTTTTGCACTCAGTTTCATGTATGTACTGTCATTGCAAATAGACCTGATGGTTAGATTCGTGACTACTCATTTATTCTTACAGATAGAAATATTTTTCATGAAATCTGTATGTCAAATACTGGTTGGTTTCATTTTTATTTAAAAAAAACTGTCCAGAAACGCCAATATTACTATTTCATGGGTGGACAAGTTAGTAGAAGAATCTAATGAATACTAGATGGAGAGTAATTGAAAGGCTGACAAGTGGGAAGGGCTTTTTTTTTAAGATTAAGCAAAAGGGTTCACTATCAAATATTATTTTTATTTCCTCCTCAGGACTTCCAGAGAAAAAAACAGAGAGGATCTGAACTGCTTGGAAAAGTTATATTCCGATGCATTTTCACTAAAGCTAAAAACTGAAATACCTTTTTTTAGCCATTAGATTTTGTAGCATCATCTAAAATTATTTCATCAAGTCTTTCAAATTAAAAATTTTCAGTATTTTTTATCCACCTCTTTGTTCAACTGTTTTCTCATTCTTAAGAATTAAAAAGATGTATTCAGCCAGAATGCAAACTAAACTTGATGAAAAATGTTTTCATTTACTGAAGATTTATTTTGTTACCAGTGTTTGTTCCTCGGTGTATTTTAAGTTTGTACCGAGGTGGAAGGCTTTGCACAAGATCGTTGATATTACTTGAGTCTCCAATTTGGCAGGCAAAGCCAAAGAACAGAGTGCTTCTGTCTTCTGCTGCAAATATGCAGAGGTGAGAGTCCCTCGTGGATGAGCTGGGAGACAGGCAATGGGATTCTTTCTTACTCACTTCAGACATATTTTACAGGCTGAAAAATGTAGCCAGGATAGGTCTGCACTTAAACATTTGGTTTCAGAGGGGAGAGCGTTGAATCTGTTCCCCCCTGCTCTTGCATGTTACCCTGATATGTATGCTGAGGAGGGAATATTAACCAAGTTTAGGTCCTGATCCAGAAAAAGTGTACTGCTCAGACAAGAAATCTCAGCTTACGCCTAAAATAAGCTGAATATAATGTGAGTTTAAATTGTCTCCTGAAAAGGGGTACTGATAGAAATTTGCAGGACAAAAATGAATAGTGACAGCAGTAGTGCACTTTGAAGTGTAGGCCCCGGAAGAGGTGTAACCATATTTTTGGAGTTGGTATTTGCTTTGCTAGAATATAGAGATGGTCAAATTCTTAAAATCTATTAAAAGAATGTAAACCCATTTCACTTAAAAGATCTTATACTCTGTTAATAAAAGGTATCAGTGTCACACTGTCAGGCAATACTGTCTTTTGGAATTCACTTTCACACTCCATGTTGGTTACTGCCTTGATATTCTAGTGAAAAGATCTGGACGTGACAAGCTGGCCTAATTGCTGATCGAGTTTATGCTGGTCTTCATTGGCCAATGGAGTGTATGTCAAAACTCTGCACTCTTGAAGCACTCTCAGAAGAAGTAGTGATCTTTTGTTTGTGGATACGACGCCTACGACAGCGTGATGCTTGCTCATGACCAACATGCCCAGGTATTATGGTATGGCAATAATAATAATGACAATAGTAATAATGACATGGTTACAAGTAGTTGTAACAAGTTACAAGTATAACCCAAGATCATTCCTAAAAAGGGCACTACACAGCTGCTAAACTGTCACGACATTGCATGGTCCGGGAGTATGTTAATGGCTCCTGAAATTCTCCCAAATAAATCCTGAGCTGGATTTTCATGCAATATACACAAGTTGTGTTCTGCAGATTCTAGATGCATTGGCCTTAGATACTCTGCACAATTAGACCAATTTGTCTGGAACTCACTTGAACTTAGCAGCTCTTTAATTTTCAGAAGCTTTTGCTGATGTAACAAGCTAATTTATTACATCAGGAAATGCTAAGCAAATTTACACTAAGCAATTTATACAGCATCCTGCTTAAATCTTTTTCCAACAGTATTCAGTTATTTCCTTAAAGTAGGATTTTATCTAACACACGTGTTCCATATATTTTATCTGCAGTTTGTAGATAGGATTCATTCAGAATCAGTTTGCCAAATAACTAGAAGTCTTAGGGAAAAGCACTGCATAAGTAGATGTTAACAGAACTTTATGGGAGGGAATAAATGCCCTATAGTTAACTTAAACAGTTTATACCTGCAGCTATACCGATGGTAAGGGCAAAACAACTCTTGGATGGAGCTCTTGGATGGTACATGTAATACATTTCTTACAGTGATTGTAGATCTAACTAACCGTAATGCGTTCGCATATGTAGAAATCCCAGACAACCACAGGGCTATCTGCTGCCTGTTCAGGTATGCATTATTGAAGAAAGTTAGTAATTAATTTCCAAAATTATTCCACAATCCCAAACTTAGTCTTGAAGGCTTTGTTTTGAAAAACAGCACTTTTTCACTCTCAGCTGCTCTTTGCAGTGGAAGAATGAATTTTCCAGCATTTTAAATTCCTGCTTTGGGCCTTAGATTTTTTTTTAATTTTATTTTTGTTTTATATTCCAGGACACATTTAGCCCTTGGCAGATTGAAAGGTGTCTCTGTCAGGAAACATCATCTGAGCAAACACAAGATACTTCACAGCACAAAAAAAAGGTGTGGTGGAGGAGGAGAGAAAACATCAGAAGCATTGCAAAAATACCTTTTTGGTTTGTGTTCCACAACTTTAAAACTTTTCAGCAGCTTTGAGCCATTAAAAAGTGTAACTTGCTGACAACTTTTTACATGGAATGTCAGCTTTGTGTGATTTGAAACAGCTGAGATAATAATTCCCAAATGAGAGCATTATAATACTGAAAGGAATAGAAATGTGTATTGTACTAGCAACACCTCTCTATTAATGACTAATGTAGACCAATTGATGGACTAGCTAACTTTTTTATTTCTACATGAAAACAGTTTTGTTTCTATGTTTCTTTTCCACTCTTGCATCCTGGAAACCCTTGGAAGACAAACATTTCTTCTCAAGAGTTCATTTACTTCTGTTATATTTTGCTTACCTGAATTGAAAATATTTCTTTGCCACTGTCACCAAATTTATTTTGACCCAACTGCTATTTCAAAATCTGGGCTTAGTAAACAAAGATAATATTTTCAAGCAAAATCTCTTTACTATAAAGAAAACAAGACAAATAGAACAGAAGTAGTGCTGTGTTTGCTGAGAATGGTTTTTAAAGTTTGCCATGAGGTGTCAGCAGCTCTTTAATTTTCAGAAGCCTATTCTGACATTAGGATCTCACAACGATTTACACAGCAACTTGCTCAAACTCTTTTGACAGTGTTGGAATATTTTCTTAAAATAAAGATTTCCATTTCAGAAGTTCTTAAATGTTTCTATATGACTAAGACAGATAAATTTGTCTATTTTTTTATAAATACAGTTATACCTGCAAATAATTTATGAAATATATACAAAATAAATGCATACTGTTTTTCTTCCAATTAGCTTAGTTAACTTACCTGTTGTCCAGGATGTTCACTACCTCCATTAAGTTCAAAGATGTATCATTTCTATGAAAATGGATATTATGAAAATCAACAATAATATGTTTCAAGAATGGCTTGAAAATAATATGCTGAACGAACTTCAGAAACTACTGTGAATTTTAGAGTTAAGACGTTAGATTTCAGTGTAAATACTGTATCCTCAGGTTTCCCCAGGTGGCAATGTGTATTAAGAAATGGATGCCTATGTCTGGAAATGCTGTTCTTCCCATTTTTATTTTGCCAAGTTAATTTAGCTGATGAATGTAATATTAGTCTTCGGTTTAGGAAGACCTTCACAAGGAAAGTAGAAATGGAGAAAGCCCATGACAACTGTGTTTCTTAATGTAGTGGACTCTGGGTAAAACTAAAATTTCAGCCAGGCTTATGAGACTAAACCAATGCTGATATTATTACAGTGTCTTGAACACACTGAAATGAAAGTTCAACTAGATAACTTAGTCTTGAAAAGTACTGTCCTAAAATGGAAATTTGTTGCAGGATGGAATCTGTTCCCACACCAAAACACTGCAAAATTGTCAGAATTGACCTTAAACCCTGTCATTTTGTTTCCAGAAGTTAGGGCTTACCCTTCCTGCTAAACCTGAGAGTACCTTTTATACTCAGTAATAAACCTTACAGTAGTGCTGTTCCACTGATCTAGATGAAAATTCCAAATGCTCTACAATCCTGAACTTTTAACATTCAAAGTAATATTCAGTGTAGGAGCAGTCACACTTCAGGGCAAGCTGGGCCTGTACTCACACCTGGAGATTTTACTGTAAAGACTACAGAGAAACCAGTGGGGTTTAACCTGACCACCACATTTTTATTCCGAATGATATCTGATGGGAGGCAAGACAATGTGGGCAGAAAACACCAGAGTATTTCTCATCATTTTTCTTTCTCTTGAACACATGAGACAAAGGAAGGTGTGAGGAGGATATGGCTTGAGCTGGCTAGTCTGTATTACCATCCAGCATGTGTGGAAAGTGATTTAAGAGCAATAGGTCACGCTTCACTTTGAAGTTCAGGTACTGCCACATCTTTTTGAAGACATAATCCTGCAAAGTGCTGAGCACTCTGGCTGAAGGCCAGGAAAACACATAAACACATGCTTAACTCTAATCATACGACTAGGCCCCTTGTGTTAAAGCTGACATGTGCTGAAGTGCTGGTCTGGATCAGTGCCAGAAGGTTCAGCATCCTTCAGGATTGATTCCTCAGCCAATAAACTAGAGGCTGCAGCTTAGCAGTAAGCCTTGGATTCTGTTTACATTTCCTGCTTGCATTTTAAAAAATAAAACAGTGGTTGTTAAACACAAAAAGTCCTTACTTCGAGAAAATTGTCATAGATGGAGGCCAGAAGTGCACAGAAGTGCATTTTAATAGATGCAGGCAATGAAGAGGGTACTCACTTCATTTAGCTGCATGCAAATCCCCTCTTTCCCAAATGACCCGCTAGAGCATAGCATATTCAGGGTCTGTTTATGTGGTAAACAGAAGTCTTGTCTTTAGGAGCTGGCTTTTGTGATGGTCTCAGGTGGCAGTACTCTATTCTGGGCCAGAAGGTCATGGGCTGAACTTCCACAGCAGGACTTAAGCTCATTCCTACTCCTAAAAAGAGGGTTTTGCCATTTCAGAATGGCCAAGCAGTTATCACAGCTTTCTTTTGATTGGTTCTGGCAGATGCAACAGGCAAGAGCTAGAAATTACTCTTACAAAAAGTTAGGCTTTCTAATGGGCTGAAATTCATGCCAGCTTAGAAAGAGTTTGTGTCCTTAAACTGTGAACACAGACAGTGGACCTGGGGTGCGCAGTTATGAACTAGGCTTTTGTGTCTGAACAAAATTGCAATGAAGGTAGAAGACAATTCTACAGACAACTGTGCAATATTAAATGCAGCTACAAACCTCCACTATTTCCTCTCCAGATTATTATCCTCCTTTCACCATCCACAAAGTGTTCTGCAAAAGGATTGCTGCAGTCAGCATTGGGACAAGGTGAAAATGAACATACCTCATTGTGCAACTGAATCAGAACTAAAATAAGAGCTTAGTGTGCTTACAGATCATATGAATTTCTCCATGGAATCTACAGAAGCTTGGCTTAAATTTGCTTTGGCTACTAAGATCATAGGGAAACTCTTTCTGAAAGTTTTTTTTCTAAATTATTGGAAACTAACTCAAACAAGATTAAACATGAAATGTAAGTGTTATTGAATCAATTCTTAAGGCTTAACAAACTTAATAAAATTCTCTGATTGTTTTAATTATACATTTATTTCTGGCACAAAATACACTGAAGTACTATGAGAAAAGCAATACTAACTGACAGTAGGAATTATCTAATTCCATACAAAAATCTGTTCCTGCAAGATGTCTCTCTGTCAAACCCAATTTTACAAGCACAAGAGGATGACCTAGGCCTTGAGACCATTAGGTACTTATCAATCGGAACCAAAGGACTTCCAGATGCTACTGATCCAATTTTGCATGAATATGAGAATGAGAAATAGTTGCCTACATGGTAATGCGTCTCTTTCTCCTCTTTCCAAAAAGTATGAAAAGAATGATCATTTATTCCTGAATGCCTTTTTCTTTCCAAAAACTTAAGGAAACACTAACCAAACACAGTAAAACCATGTTGATTTTTGTTTGATGAAGCATAGTTATCCACAAATGACAGTAAAAATAGGAAATATTGGTTTGTGTCTGAGACTCAGAAGTCCAGAATTAGGGAAGTCACCTTTTTGTGCCTCATTCTTCAGATGCATAATGGGAATTCCCTTTTCTAGCTTAATGTGTTTCTGAAAGAGATTATAGGTTGTTGGTACCTAACCCTTTTGGGAGAAATTGGTTGGACTAGATGATTTACAAGGTCCATTCCAGGCACATGCTTCTCTTTAGACTGTAAATTCTTGAGGGTTCCTTTAATATGAATTGTTCACACCTCATCATAGTTAGGCTTCTCACTCCCAGGCCCCTTTAGAATAAAATTACTGACTAAGAGTAGTTTGGTCCATTTACCCTACAGTGCTACAAAATGACATTACCTTGCTGTAAATTCAGAGGCAGAACCCTAAGGAACAGTCAGTACTGTTGTATCTTCTGCCGCCAGTTCTGCCCCTTTGCACTGTTAGTTCATGGAGGTGTCTGAAAGACACACGTTGTGTGACTGTAGTTAGAACATCTCCACTGTTACCAAACTTCACAAGCAGAAGCACCACCGATTTCTGTGCCCTGAGATTGCTTTTTAGGGGGAAGGGGAGCAGGCTGAATCAAAGATGGAATTTGTAAACTGATTCTGATTAACTTGATCTGATTGTGTGAGGGAAGTTATTTTAGGGCATTTCCTTATTTTTCTTAAAAGAGTAGCCTAAAAGGATCTTTTTCAGGGATCTTTTTCATATTCTGTTTTTGTTTAGCTGTCATCTGATGTCAAAGGTGTTCACACAGACCTGAACTATGAGTTGTGGCACTGTGGTAAACTGCCTCTTTTGGAAGATTTTTAGAAGCCCTTCTTTGAAGGTTTGGCCTTTAGCCTATGAGGGTCAAAACACATTTGGGAGCTTATATTATTTGTCACCAGGGAAAGCCTAGGGTAAACCTAGAAGCACATTTCACTTCAGAATCCACATGACTAAAATTAAAATAGTATGTCTGGTATGTATACAGAAAGAAAATAATTGGATTTCTTCTGTATCCTCAAAAAGATCCAACAAACAATTATTCCAGAATTATATATATATCATGTGTGTAATATGTGTTTGTGTATATATATATATGTCTGTATGCATAAAATATATGCAAGATTTCCATGTCAATAGACAACAGCATTAATATATTAGCTCAACAGACCTCTGCAGGCCAAATCCTGATTCCATAAGTTTAAAACTTTGCGATTGTCTGTGGAACTTGTATACCCAGCTCCGCTGGAAACTATGATCCACAGATATTTTATCTCTAAGTTACAAAAAGTAGCTTTGTCACAGGATATTGTTACAGAACTGGTAATGAAATTCAGCACAAGGATGCCTTAGATCCACATTTCATATACCGAGTGAGCTTTAACTTTCAGATTTGATATCCAAAACATTGTCAGAAAGGATGCATTCTTCATGAACTGGTCTATGACATATCAAAAGAGAGAATTATTGCACACCAGTAATTTTTATCATCTTTGTCAGTTACCTTCAAAATTGCTAGGACTTGTAAGAGAATATGAGTCCATAAAAATCATTGCATTTTAAAGCAGCCAAAAATGCTACTGCAAATGTAGGACTAGAGTTTAACAGCATGAGGGAATCTTGAGGTAATGTGGACTTGGCCCAATTATTTTGCATTCATTCTCTGTTCTGTCCAGGGAACTACTAAAAGGAAATGGTAGGACCAGACATTTCTTGTACTTTGGATATATTATGTAGCCGGTATGAGCTGAAACAATTCAGAACTCTGAATCTGATACTCCTTATGTCCACGTATTGAAATGTAGAAGAAATTGAATAAGGGGGAGTAAAATTCTTCCAGAACTGATCCATAGTATTTATCATAAACTTTGCTCTATTCTATTGCACTGCTGGCAACAACTAATGAGGCACAAACTCAGAAAGCAGGAGATGTGTTATATTACTTAACCTGTCATTAATCTGTTGTGTAATCTAAGCAAGTTGCTTCCCTTTGTCTGTCTTGATTCTCTTTGTCCCTCGTCTTTTCTATATAGAATAAAACCTTTTAGGATTAGTTCAACAGACTATATTTTGATCCTATATATGTTAACACCAGCCCTAGGACTCCAAGTGCTGAACCAAGGAATTACAGCTGCATGATGCAAAATTCATAGCCAGTATAAACTGAGTCTGAAGGTACAGCTTTGTGTTGTTTTTTTGTTGGGTTGTTTGTTATGTTTCCCAGAATAACCTTGTATTAGTAGCCTGTGTGTACACTAGACCTCCTCACCATCTCATCTCTTTACCTTACTGGCTGTGGTGTTTGTTCTCACATCATGAAAAAAGGTGGTTTATGATACAAAGAAAGGTACTATCATGTGTTCTGCTTACTTCAAGTGAAATACAGCTATGTGTCCAAGACTGACCTGGACCTATACAGCTGAATGATTACCAGCTCAGTCCTGGTACCATACCAGATTGGAACAATTTTCTCATGCAGCATCTTTGGGGTCCAGATTGCTTATGAAACTTTTAGATACTGATATAACAATTGCATCTAGAGCAAAATTTACAGAGCCTTTGACTCATTGACTTCATTTGAGTTAGTTCTTTGAAACGTTCTTAATTTATAGTGGTGGAAGACAGTTAAAGGGTTAACTTTCATGTTCTTTTCAGTTTATTTTCATGTTCTACGTGATAAATGTGTATCTTTACAAGCATACTTTCTGATTGTTGGTTTTTAAAAGTGTCATATTTTTCTTTCATGTTTTAAAAAATACTTTGGATTTTTGCACTTATTTGTGCTGTGTGAGTTTTTTTAAAGGAAAATGTAGGTCCATTGAATAGCTCTGAGATCCACAGAATGACTGAAATTTTTGGCAGAGATTATATAGTATTGACCACATTCATGTAAAATGGAAACGTGAAATGTAACATTTACTAATAGCTTAATAAGCTGATCACCGGAAACAGTCTCTCTTAAACAAAGTAACAGACTCATCCCCCTCTTTGCTCCCTCCCCTTTCTTCCTTCAGAGAAGGAGAATCACAATTACACCTCCGGGAAAGAGGTCTAGTGTTCACACTTCATCAAAGGAGGATCAAACACTTTAAACTGGTCTTTTTAAAGTTAATAGTTTCCAGACTATCATTAGTCATTTCTTACTTTTAAGTGAGAAAAGTTGTAGTACTGAAAATAAAAGCCATATCCAAAGATTGCAAAAGTTTGGCCTGTAATATCGAGTACACAACTTTAATTTGGACTTAAAAACTTCTATAGGATGGAAATACTCACAAGTTATCATCTTTTGGTTCTCAAGATAAGCTTTTGATGCTTATATTGTGCAATTGCTCTTATTACTCATATGAAAAGTAGTATTCAGTATGATGTTTTGTACTTTTGTAGCTAAGTTAAACAGTATTACCCAGTCTGGATTTAACAAAATATTGTACTATGTTATAAATGCAAGCGATTGTATGATAAACATTTATTGAGAAGTGGAGTCTTTTTATGTGTTACTTTCATCCCTCTATGTTGCCAAGGTGACCATACAGAGACAAACTAGCTTAAAATATAAATAATCATATCCCTCAATATTTCAAATTCAGAATGCCTAGTGAGTAACATTAGAACTGTCAGAAATATAGAAGTAATCATATCTGAAAGATCCTGCAGCTTTTGGTTACATACCTTTTAAGGTTATAGCCTCACAAGAAGGCAATCCACTGTATTATGTTTTTCCTCCCATAAATTGTAATGCAGCAGTATTCTGTTGTCAGAAATAAAATGTTCAGAAAAAGTAAATTCAAGGTAAGACTCAGAATTGCTGTGACATCATACTGTGATGACAGACTCTGACAATCAGTCTTAAGCTGATAACCTTCAGTGTATGATTTTTATAGAACTTTACCTGACTGTCAGAAACTAAACTACTGTCAAGTGCTGGCTTAGGCTTTCTTTCAAACACTTTTCCATTTTCCAGATTTCAGCTCTATGAAAACAAAATGCTCCTCAAAAAGACATAAGTGAGATATGTCACTCCAAGGAGACTTCAGAGTTGAAAGTCTCAAGGTCATCATACTCACTCCTCACATTCTGTACCACAAATGCTGTAGGGCATACCCTATTTCACTCAGTCGAAAATCTGGTTTCAGAGGTTAGTAGATGACAGAGAACATGTGCAGCTTCCAGAAATGGAACAGAGCTCTGGTACAAGAGCTCTAAAAACCTCTCCTAAAAGTGTAAGAAGCTTCCTAAAATTATTTTAAAAATAAATAATTGGTAAATATACATACTGAAGAATCAACTGCTTTCTGGATGCAGAGAAGTGGGGGTTTCAAAAATCACACAGTAATCACATGTATTTACATCTTTATGCTATTTTAAAAATATGACTCTGTAACACAGATCAGCCAGTGACTTAGTCATGGGAACACTGTGTGTTATTAGGCTTGATTTTTTGGCACTTTCCAAGCTTTTGAATACTGCTCCTGACACTCGGGCAGAACATTCAGAGCAGTCAAGTTCCTACAGAGAGATCATGCAAGTTCAGGAGACTAACTTACACCTACTTTTTAAAATCCATGTGACATGGAAAGAAAAAAGATTTCTATCTTCTCCATGATAGTCTGCTAGCTATGGCATTTGCCTGGGAAGTAGAAGAGCAAAGTTCAGAGTCCCTCTCAAATAAAAATTATCCTTTTCCTGCCTTTTGGTACAAAGTCTCATTGAAGGTTGCATGCAGGCTGGAACTCAGCTTGCATCTTTTGCCCACCTCTGATATGCTCGACTGGATGCCACACGTTTGGCACACAACAACTGTTGTGTCATGTAAAGGAGATTGCAGGGTGAACCAGCTTGTAGTAAGCTGAAGTCTTCCTCACCTCCCAGGAAAGAGGAATGCAGTTATTTACTGTATTGCATCATGGTGACAGCAATGCATGAACACTTGTGTGGGCATAGCCCCATGTTCATGCTACCATTCCCCTTTGGGAATATCTTATGCCCACCAGGAAGTGGTGGAACTTTCCACATATATGCATAAAAAGGAGATTCTGCAGTTTTTCTCTTATGTTTTGCCACTAGATTAGGGAAGCCATCTCAGAATGAAATAAATGCTTGTTTCTGAAAATGTTAGTTTTTCTTTGTATCACTAAGACAATAGGAAACAAAGCACTGTAAGCTTTTGAAGGGCGAGGTGAGAAAATCTACTCAGAACCAGAGATCAGGTCCAGAGCAAGATGAAGCAGGACTGAAGAGGGATCAAGAAACACAAGGTTGAAAGAGCAACCAGGAAGAAAGACATATTCAGGAACATATCTACAGGCATCAAATACTATTAAAAGAATGGATAAGTGGTGGGATCACCACACATAGCAGCTGGAGAAACATCCATTAGTCACACTCACAGTCCAGTTCTCAGGTGGTGACATCTTTAAATGTCATTTAATTGTTCTTAGTCAGAAAGACATTTAATAGGTCTGATTTAGTCTAGCAATTAAAAAATATACTGAGAAAAAGGATATGCAACAAATTCTTTACTCAAAATTAAGATTGTAAAAGTCTTGCTAATTTTTGGAGAAGCAGGTACTAGACTGTACACTGGAAAAATGTCAATGTGTGCCTCCTAGCACTCCTTAAAAGTTACCAGACTTTGTGTCAGCAGCCAAAATAGCTTTCTAAGCCATGAGATAATCATCCCTCATACTGGATGTGACTTTTGCCTGCCCCAGTGACTGGATCAGTGCTGCCAGAAGCAGTTTGTAATGTGATGGAGGGCTGCTCTGAGGAATGATGGAGAGGAGGGCAAGCAGGGTGGGAAGGAATAGCCAACTACCACACAACAGATATTTTGCAGCAGGAATTCACACTGAGAGGCCGTTGAAATAGTGTTCAGTGAACGGCAGTGATTGAAATACTGTTCTTATTGTACACGCAAGGACCGATTCCGATAGGGCATAAGCAGGTGCAGCTTCATTGAAGTCAATAGTGCAGCACCCACTGGGCCTGAATTTAGCTCACAGTAGGATTTGCTGTGAAGTGTATTACACTAATGATAGCTATGGCAACATACTGTTTTCTGCATGACCTAGATGCATTTGCCCCACATAGATGTTTTCACACCAAGACAGTGTTGTTTCTAAGTTTCTTACCAGGAGGAAGATGAAATAGGGAGATGCATTTTTAGGCTCTAGATTATGCCTTTCTGTGGGTTTTAACCCATTTGTTGAAGGAATATACAGGGACCTTCACAGTTAGTAAGCCTATAAGGATTTTGCAAACATTTTTTCTAAAGCCAGGTCCATGTCTATAGTTTTCCAAAGTTAACTGTAATTCTTTATGCAATTGTTCAATCATTTTAGTTCACCATACACAGTTTGTAAAGACAGCTTTTTTTTTTTTACCAACTGCTACCCTGTGGTACTTATTTACCGAGAACCAAATTGCCCATTTCTTCCTCAGTAGAAGATATGCAGGGAATCATATGTTTCAGGCTTGGGAAAGAAGTTTTCCAAAGATATATAGGCAGAAAGGCTTTTTGTTGGTAAAATTCTGGTTACCAAAGTAGAGCATAGACTTACAGACTTGCCATCTCTAAAGTACAACCTATTTACCTGATTTTTAGTGTTTTACCTCAATATAAGGGCCTACAAACTTGTTAATCTTTTTAAAGCATTATTAAACACTATTTCTATTTCAAGGGAAACTCAGACAATCAAAAGGTTGTGGCTTCCTGTGCATGCTATGCAAGATTTCACAGCAAGTTTTTGTGTTGTTTTTTTTTTGTTGGTTTTTTTTTTTTCTTTGTTTTAAGTTACATGATTAATTTATTTGATACATGTTGGCTCCTTTTCTGTGAGCCTGGTTCTCTCCACCTTCTACAAGACACATTGTCCTGTTCTACTTTCATGTTTTCTTTCTATTCTTCTAACAAGATAAGAAAAATTAATGTGCTTAAAGGAACTAAAATCCAGTATTTAATTCTAAACCTTCGATTTTATGTAATATAATTGTGGTAAATTTTGTGTCCCTGTTATATTTATAGAACAATCACATCACATTTTACATATGCTAGTACATGTTAAGTCTGGGATATTCCAATGTCTGTTGCTGCATAATTGGAGATATAACAGGATGTGAAATGCTGAAGACTACACAGAAAGTTGTATCAGAATGGGAGAATTATAAGTTACAAACGTAAAGAATAAGCAGCAGGATGTTCCAGGGCAAAAGATCACCAGATGAGTACAATTTCACATCATGAACAATCACAGAAGAACGAAACACGGACAAAGAGTATTTCTTTATGGTGTTGTAAATGAAGTCACCAATCACTGTAGTATGGAAAGCTTCCTGGGATAGGAACTACACTGCGAAAACACCAACAGTGAGTGTTGTATTCCTTACACTGCCAAGGAGTTCCTTGTGTAGTTGAAATGCTTCATAGTGTTGACACTAGTAAGAATAAAAACACATATCTCAAACAGTGTATTGCTTTTTTCCTTCACGTTTATTGGACTTTCGTTGTGTGATTTTTTTCCTCTCGCCAAGTCAGGAAAAACTATTAGGAGAGAAATAGATTTCTCTAATGCAAAATTCATATGCCTCCACCTGCAGCTGGGCAAAGTATGATATGGTGTACAAA
Organism: Tringa tobata; assembly: GCA_033628505.1. Lineage (NCBI taxonomy): Eukaryota > Metazoa > Chordata > Aves > Charadriiformes > Scolopacidae > Tringa > Tringa tobata. The sequence goes on from JAHREE010000101.1 coordinate 6,632,545, forward strand.
TAAGAAAGAAAAATTTTCAGTGTTTTTTTGGAGGCAAGAACCCTGGTTACTACTGGGCATCATGACCCACTTGTTCATTTTTAGGAAGAAGTGGATACTTTCCGTGGGAGAAGCTCAAGCATCAGATTTGCTCCTTGGAGCATTAATAAAAGGGCTCAGTTAGCTTCATCTCATTATTTTACTATGAGTATTGACTTTGGCCTAGAGTCATGTATAGATAAAATGGTGCAAGGGCTTGTCCTAAGTGATTACTCAGAATTACAAATCATTTCACATGTAACTGAATACTGCAGCCTAGCTGGCACTCTGCCCCTTGCTTTTCCCACCTTCAGCCCTCCAGCATCCTCCTCTCCCCCTGCCCCTGCCCCAATAAGAGAATGAATCCAGCTTTGGTTAAATGGGCAATTAATCTTATTCACTGAAAGCGGAATTTTAATTCACCCCCATGAGGAGGACATACATGCTTATCATACAGCATTATGCCAACAAAGATTTCAAAAAAATAGTTAATGGGTAGCCTCTTAGCAGGGAGACAAGGCACGTGTAACTATGTGTGTGCTCTTTCTCTAACAAAGTAAACTCTAATAGACAGGACTGGATTTTTTTTGGTGTTAGTAATTGGCTGATCATGTCTGATCATGTAAAAGGTTATCCACTAAATGTGCGTGTTTTAAAAAGGAATGAGCAAGAAAGTGAGAAAGATAAATTTTAGTAGCACTGGAATTCTAAAAGCCCATTATTTTTAAGAGTGCGGAGAGGATCAATAAAATAAAAAGACACATAAAAGCTCAAGATACTCTTGGTACATCCAAAGAAAATAAAATAGAAAGTGCAATGTTCAAACTGTAGAGTACAAGATGGGAGACGAGAAGAGAACCTGTTAGAGATATACCAGTTTTCCTGAGTGCATCTTCTATGGTATATTGCAGCAATTTTCCCTTGAGCAAGACCCCAGCATTTTGTATAAGGTTTGTTTCATATCTAGACTTTGTGTGAAAGAAGAAGAATCTTGAAACTGTTACTTTGCACACGTACCTATGAGCAAGGATGTGATTTAATATATATTCCTGCTTAGTCAGATATCAAATTCCCATAAGGTCACAAAGCAGATTTTTCTCCCAGTTTAGTACAGCTCTAAACGGAATAAAAAAGCTTTCTTTCAGCCACATAGTATATAAAGTAATCAAATGCCTGAAAGTGCCTGCTCACAAAAGAAAGTCAGAGTTCAATAATAAAAAACAACTTCATAATTTTTTATTTATATATTATGGTCAGATTTTTTTATAGGAATATATCTTTGGTACCATTTTTGCTTATCATGATTATTTGTACATTAAAAAAAGATTAAAATAGAGAAAGTGCAAATGATTTGAGCAAAGCAGACTTTGTTTGCTTTATAACACTGATAGCCCAACCGAATATTTTGCACTTGGCTTTATAAAGAACTAACAAAACATCCCAAATACAGCAAACAACTTAAGGAATGCCAGTGAAACTTTCTCCTTGCCAAATTAGAGCCTAAATTATTAATGATCAACATTAACAATATATAATGGATTTATAATTGAAATAATTGCTTTGCTGATGTGTATGCATTTTTTGGAATTGAAGGATCATATTATTTTTGCTGTTCAGTTGCATTTCATACTTGAATGTTTGGACTCCTTTAATGCACTTAGCTTTCTACAGTGGAAATAATTGTAATTTGTTTTCTAAATTCGATCTGAAGGGTGCTACTGAAAATAAACATTTTCAGCAATTGGGAAAATAACTTCACAAAGATAATTTGAAATTTGGCATTTTGTTTAAAGCATCAAGATTTTTGCAGCTCAAAGGCCTGTGTTTAACCCTTTAGTGCGATCTGCTCTGTTGCTTGCACCAGTCTCAGGAAACTGTGCTTCCTGAAAAAATTGGCTAACCTTGCCATTTTGGGAAATAATCTGAAGAGCTTTCTCGACAGAGTGTGTCATGGAATATATCTGGTTATTATAATTATTATAACTAGCTGAAGGTCCATTATGCAGTAATATATACTCAATAAATCATTTGCTAGTTGTGGTTGTTCTACCTGTCAAATCATATTTCAGCTAACTACTAAATGTTTGTGTGTGTTTGGTGGTGATGTTCTAATCTGTTTCCATTTCTTCAGTGGTGTTTAAAGGTTTACTATTCCTAATTTGCAATATTATTATAAAAATAATCTCTTTTCACCTAAAATAAAGAAACAGATGAAAAGATTAAGATAACTCCTGAATACCTTACTGCTGGGAGGAATGTTTGTAGAGAGTAATATGATGCAAATGAACTGGACAAAGACAAATATCTACCTTTTCAGTAAATAATTCACATGACAATTCAGGTGTGCTAGCTGCTCATGATGTGACATTTTTGAAGAATTTCATAAACTCAGAAAGCTTTTCCTACAAATATTTTGAGAGAACCAAAACTATGAACTCATTTATGCTTGTAAAAAGTTACATGTGCACAAGAGCTGCAATCCAATTTGTCACTGGAATGTACTTTTATAGATAAAATCACTAAAACTGCTCTATTTTGGAAACACAAACCCGAAACATCCACTGACACCATGTCAGGATCTGTTTATGCCAGGCCTAGAGTCATAACTTAACTGACTTACAATATTGCCATCCATTGATCAAACTCTTCCATCAGAATGAGGATGGTCCATCTTATGGAGCCATACAATTTATCATCAATAAGAAACTTAATCAACTCATATAATTTAAACAAGTGAACACTTGGTATTTTAGGCAGATCATACAAAGGTCTTTATGTTCCTTCTTGCCTGTAAAACTGGTAAAAAAAAAATGAACAAACCACATAATGTGTAGTCATTCAGTTCATCAGGAATTTGTAAATTTATAATTATGTGACAGAAAAGTATTCAAGGAAAATCCGTGCCACTTACAGTTTAAAAATTTATAGATATTGTTTACATTATTTTAGGCCCGATACTTTAGAATGCAAGAGGTTTTCTTCCCTATATTTCAGGAGTACTAAGAAAATCAAGGAGTGACAAAAAAGCATGAAGCAGGGAAAATAAGCATGGATTTGACAGAAAATGTATTTTAAATGTACTAAAGTTTCAAAGTCATCCTGCATATAAAATGTAGATGATGCCCAAATGAATTTCATTTGTACACCCTGTGCACATGCGTCGTTACATACATCTGCCTTACTTAATACTGCACTTGAATTAAGGCAAAAGCTGATGCTGTACTACAAATGAAAATAAGCCCGTTTCTGGGAAAGATGACACAATCTGAGACAAAGTTATGCTTTAAGGTTTTATTAACCACGGTAGTAGAAGGCAGATTCTGACATGTGGTGTTTCAGCATCCCTTAATGAAGGAGATCTGGCACACTGACCATAGGCTGGGCCAGCCTGGCAGGAAGCTGTTGCACAGGGAGAAGGGAAAAGATGCTCTAAAGCATACTCCAGAGCTTGCCAGCTGCTAAGCCCATTGAAAATGAGGTATTCAGCTGGTAAAATGCCTAGTATTGAATCTCATTAATAAAATCATTTCTTTGTGACCACCATTTGAACTCAACATACTTTATGCTCTATTCTTTCCCTTTCAACACAAAGGACTGGAGAACTGAAGATGAACTGGCCTCCTCGGCCATAAGAGGATGCACATTCCAGTGACTTCTTCCTTCAGGGTCTACACTGGAAGAGGCAAAAGTAGCTGCTGTTCATGCAATCTTATTTACACAGAGTTTTTTAAGGCAGCAGCTATAAGCTGAAATATAGCCTACTTTTGATCTCTTGGTCTCACGGTGTCTCAATATCTCCAGGGTACTGCTCAGGTACCCTCTTTTACCACTTCTCTGCTCTTTGCAGGCAGCACTGGCCAGTTAGGTTCTCCAGAAGACTCAGTGCTGTAGATAATTTTCATCTCAACCACTTTATGAATAGATGCTCTACTTCTGGGTCCCAATGCCCAGTGCCACCCTGAATCTAGTCATACTGCTGTAGGTAAATAGACCTGCTTAGTTCTACATGTTTCTTCTGTTTCATAGGTGGAGAAAACAATTGAAAAGTTCATTGGTGGAACAGAGGCAGGAAAGAGCACGTAAGTATTATTTGAGCAGAGTTTTTATTATTACTACAGACTGCAGAAAGAAAACTTTCTCTAGCAAAAATTTAAATGAATATAGACTCATTTAAAATCTGCATCATATTTTCATGCCCTGGTGTTTTCCTATTTTTTCAGTGACTGCAACAAAATAGCAAGACAATGTAGGTGTAGTTAATTCCATTCCTGAGAAGGAGCTGTTGATTCCACGGTTGGGTAAATTATTCATTAAATGTAAAGGAAAAAGAAAGAGTAAACAAAATTGATATGTTACTTGCTTTTAGCTTTGATAACCTCTCACATCTAATTGCAAATAAAAGGCCTCTCTGTATCTGTTGTCAAAATTAAAATAATGGATATTTTCTCCTTCCTCTCTGTCCCTTTCAGACATTCTGTGAAACTACAATAGGGTGCTGAAGTTCTGTCTCTGTCTGTGTGACTTCTCTGCAAATGAAGATGGATGGAGTTTTTCCATTTTAATTAGTAAGACCAGCTGCTCTCTAAAAGGGAGAGTGGGTTGGATTTTTGCAGGTCTTCCAAACTAATGTATCATCAAAGTTTTGGTGACTGATTAAATAACTTGTTGGCCTAGGTTTCTACAGATAAGACATCTCAGCAATTTAAACAGACATCATGCAAATGAAAAAAGTCGTCTATTCATCCATATATATTTGTACATATATACATATCATGTAGTAAAGATATTTTTTGACCCATTCTGACAGTCATTTTTAGTGTTCTAAAAAATACACAAATTATTTTGTATTTATTAATCATATTTCTTAAATTGTCATTTCCTTCACCTTCTTTCACTGAAAATAGACTTTTTATGATTAAAAAGATGTTTACAGCACACGGTTGCTGTATGCTTCATATTATTTCTTTTCAGAGTCACTTCTTTTAGTGATTTACTTTTTTTTTCTCTCAGCAACTTTCTCAAACACCATGCTTTGCTTAGAGAGCTACAGCTCTGTTTAACAGAAAAGGTTGCTACACGAACAAAGTAGCTGCCCCTTTTTCTTGAAAGAGCCCCTCTGCATCTTGATAGGCTTCTACCTATCCATGGATCTCTGGTAATGAATTGATTAAATCTGAAATTTCTACATTGCAGTACAGAATGCAGGCTGAGAACAATGTTTTAAACTGTTAATTTCTTCTGAGCTGTACTAGCCTGTGGGTTTTTCTTCTGTTTTACTAAATATACAGAAAGTAGACTGAATAAGTTTTCACAGCTTATATGTTAAGCCCATAATTGAAAGTGTGCAATAATTCTTAGAAAGGGGTGGTCCATTCCTGTTACAGAGAGCCAATGTGCTGGTGTCATAAATGGCCGTTTTATAGATGGATAATGTACTATAGTCATAATTCTTTATTGCTGATGGTTATTACACTAGATCATGACCCTTGGATATTGAGAGTCAGTTTTTAATATCACAACCATTTACAGAGGTTAATGGACTAGGTTTTGCAGCTTTTGACCTCTTGATGGTGAGGGTTAGTAGGTTGCATTTGTGCACTAAACTGCCAGAAAGTATCTGTTTATTTATCTCAGCTATAATAGACATGGTTACTGCTTTTAATCAAGAAGCTGAGAGCAATGTGACTTGCAAGAATTGAAATTATTGAAGCTGCATCTTCTAAGGTACACTCAGTATGAGATTTTCAATTCTTATTAATGAGAATGTCAATTGTTTTTAACATTCAATATCTACTATCTTTCATCTACATAAATATAGTTGAAATTGAATGTTAGCTAGAAAATATTTGAAAACCACAGTTCTCAATCTGGAATTGTTTTGAGAATCACAATCAGATTTATGATTTGTCTAGGTTACCTATGCTTAGCTTGCTCAGGTGATACATGTACTGATCTGAAATGGTCCCAGGAGGCTAATCACAAGGGTAAGTTTTATGGTTGAAGTATATGAAATCTGCTGTTTCAGAAACCATTTTTCTTATGCTATAAAATGCTTGCAACATGAGGCAGCCATTTTAGTGCTTCTCCAATGATGAAACAAACATCAGGTCCATGGCATCAAGAATAACATGGACTACAAATGTAAAAAAATAAAATTTAACTTTTTACCTCTTAGAAGTTCAAGTCAGCTTTGTTAGCTACCTGGAAAATAAAAGATGGGGGTGAAGGAAAGACAAAACCTCAGAAACAAAAGCAGTAATTATTCTGAAGTCAATACTTGAAAGGATGAACTAATGTTAAATTTAGAAACTGTTAGAGGATCCTGTCTATATTTAAAATAAATTTACAGAAGTAAGTTGTGATTTAATATTTTAAGATGCACATCCAAATGGAGATGTTTAAAAAACAGACAGGAAAAAGATGCTCAACCTACAGTAGAAAGAGGTGGGAACACTGAATAAAAAATAGTAAAAAACAGTGAATTCTGTTATTCAGCCCAAGACCTGATGCTCTCACCAAGGTTTCTAGATTATCCTAGTCATCTTTTTATGTTAATTCTAAGAACTAGAAACTTAGAGATTTCTTACTCTGTTTCTAGACAGCAAAAATTTTACATATTTCTGATTTTTTTTTAATTATTAGTAATATTATTTCTTTTAAAAAACATTTTGACCACAGGACAACTCAGAAAGATTCACAGAAAATTTGTACAACTCTAACCTGAGAGAATTTGTAAAGCTCCTTAACTGCACTGGTTGTTTTATTCCTATCTATCCTTCTTACAGCTTTTTATCCTCCCTACCCCCTCTTCTTTACTGCCTCTTCTTTGCTATCATAGTAGTGTGGGTGGGAGTGCTATGTTTTGTTTGCTGAGCCTGTGATGCTGAATGATTCCAATATAATCAAACTACACTTTTATAGTCCCGCTTTATACCATGCAGCCCAGGGTGCTAACAGAATAATAAAATTAGCAGCTCAGATAATGATGAGCAAGACAGGTCAAACAAATAATCTTTTAGACTTGGAATTGAAACTGGAATGGTATCAGAGTTGCAAACAGCCAGAGGCAGTGATGAGAGAGATGAGACAGTATTTAACCAAGCCCCAAGCATAGATATTTGCGGAGTGTTTTGGAGATCTGATCATGGATGATACTGAGTGCTTCCTGTGTGCTTCCTGCACGCCAAGAGAAAGTCAAAGTGAATGGGATACAGCTACAGTAGCAGTACTGACAAGTATTCAGCATCTGAAAGAATTGGACTCTAATGCCCGACCTGAATTTTTATTTGTAGTCAGTATTGTGTTTTTGAGGTACCTAGGGGCAAGGGTATTTCTACTCTACCTCATCTGTAGTTAATTTTACTCATTTTACCTTCAGCTTGACTCTATTTACAATGAAAAAAAAAGTATCAGTTAACCAAACATTGCTGATGTGATGAAGTACTTATGTGGATTTCTTTAAAGGAGTGATTTGGGAGGTAAAAGCCAACACTGCATATCCAGTTTGAGATCATGGAAATTTCCTCTTTTTCAATCAGGTAGCTTACAAATCTCACAATACAAGAAGAAATGCTTCCTATATCATGAAGATCTAGTCCAAGCTATCTATCTTCTGTCATGAAGCTGCCCTCTAAAAGTGTGTGGGATTCTTTAAGATTTACACCGGTTAGGTACAAGTGCTTTTCGCTTATCAAATGGGTGATGGTCAGATCGATTAACTACAGTATATAGTACTTAAAGTGATGAAGAAAGACATTGGATGGTCAAATGATTAATGTCAAGCTATCCATTTTGATGTTCGAAATCCTAATTGTGTTTAGCTCTGACCTCCACCCTCATTGCTACCAATGTAATTACAGGATCTCATCTAAATGAGATGGATTAAGAAAAAAAAAAAAAAAGAAATTGCTGTCTCCAGTTTTTCCTTAGAAGATTCTCTTATATCTACAGATAGAAAACAGTTAAATTCATCATTCTTTTGGCTTCTTGAAATATGTTCTTAGGAGATAATAGCACTTCATTGCTTAAAGTTACACATTTGTATTTCTTTCTTTCTTTTTTTCTCTTCTTCTCTCTCTTGTTCGTTGCTTACTCTTTTGTTTGTACAATGTTCTTTTATCCTAAGCAATATAACATTTTAGTTCTTGTAATAAATGCCTTCATGTGAGGCAGTTCAGCTAAGAGAATGTTATTAGACTGTGCTCTCAGGCAGTGCACCTTCACACGATCAATACGAATCTGAGGCTCTGTTCATTCCCTCTTTGCTTAAATTCCCTGCAAATGTGCAAGGGAAGCAGCAGAGGGTGTCATCAATCATGGACTACTCTGACATACGCTGAAACCTGACCAATGCTGAGATGTTTTAATAAGGCATCCATTAAAACCCTCAAATAAATTGCAATTTGAAAACAGAACATAATACCAGCCAAGTTTTCCTCATCCATCTTGTGGCATGTCATGTAATGTAATTGCACTGTTAATTTATCCAAGAACTTTCTCTGTACATGGTTTCATTGGCATTGCTTAATTTCCCTACAGACTATTTGTACGTGTATGTGTATGTGTAGGTGGGGGTACATGTATGTGTTGTGCATATATGTATATGTATCTGTTTCTCCTTTAGGGGTAGATTAATGGTTCTGTTTAGCATGGCATTAGCCAGAGAAACAATCAAGGATTTGAAATGTTTGACATTTTGTCAATGGCTCCTGAGCTTTCTGATATTTCCTAACCAGTTCTTGCCTGGAGCAGGCCCCCCTTTCTCTCCCTTCCCTGCTTGCCATTGGTTTATGCCCCTCAAGAGTGGGATCACTCAGAGCGCCTGTGGATCCCATCAATAAATATTGACAAAAGGGTTGAGGGACCATTTAAGATCGCAAAGCAATGGCAGTCAAAACAAGACAATGCTGATTTCTGTTCCTATGCTTAGGAAGCATGCATGAAATTTTGACAAGGGTGAGGAAAAATGAGAAGGTGTAAATCAATAGGAGAGAATGAAAAAGTGTTTCTGTAAAATAATGTTAAAGCAATTACATTTAATTTTCTTCTTTTTTTTTTTTTTTTAACATAAGTGCTGGGAGGAAAGATACAGGCAGGAGCTCATATAGATTTCTTTGTCTCCCATGCATAAATCTAAAAGTAATGCTATTCCTCATGTATGACTGTATCAGCAGTTTCTTCACTTTTTTCTATTCTTCTGGGTTTTTCTTAATCTTTTATCTCTTTTTGCTATGAAAAAAAAACATTTACAGGCATAAAGCAAAATATAGCTGCCATGCCCATCCATTCTAAATCTGATCTTCCATTCTAACTTTAATACAAATTACGATTTTGTTTGTTTCAATCAAACAATTTCCATTTTGGAGTCAATAACTGCAATAAGCATAAAAAAAACCAAAACAAAAACAAAACCCAAAAAAAGCCCAAAACTCAGGCTCATAAATGTTTTCTCAGTACAATGAAATTAAAACTAAATATCAAATGGCAATAAATAGCTTTCAAACAAAATAAACCACGACAATTACATTTGACTTCTATAGCTTGATACTTTCCAGGACAATGCACTCTATTTCTAAAGAACTGGTCCTAAAGCTATTTTTTTACTTCTGTGTTTTCAGCTACATTACATGTATAGGCACATAGTCTGTATATGGATAGAATTAAAACCTTGGATTTCTGAGTCACTGAACACCCCAGTTTCTGAATGCCACAGAAACTACTGGGATCAGTTCTGATGATAATAACATCCCAAACATTCAATACAAGGTTACCAAGCACGTAATGGATATTCCAGTCATTGTAGTGCCAGCATCTTAAATCTTTATGGAAGTAATTTTAAATCATTGGGGAAAAAAAGCTTAAGTTTTAATTTTTCAAGCACCTGATTCCTTCGGAGTGTAATGCAAATAAAATGAGCCAATATCACTGTAACCACTCACAAAAGCTTCTGTCCATGTTGACATTCAAACAACTAAACAATACAGGTTACTAAGGTCCAGAACGTCAACTAATATTGGCTTCAGCCACAATGTCTCCCACAACCAGCATTCAGAAAAGTGTGAATATACCTGCAGAAAAATACATGCACCTAATTTTTCATTATTTTTTTCCATGAAATTATTGCAAGTGTATGTTCAAATTAGGCAAATGCAAATTTTCCAGAAGACTATTTTGTTAATTTTCTCACATATAAGGCCCAGATTGATTTCTTTGCTTCTGTCTAATCAACCTTTAAGATCACCACTGCAATTATGTGAAGGATTTGGTGAGGTACTTGATCAATTATGCAGTAATCATCCTTGAAATGCTTGTTTTGATATCAAAATGGTGTCTCTGTAATCATCCTAAGTAATCATTACTTCACTTACTTCTTTCTACATTTAGTATTTTGAAAAATGCAAATACTACAGATGAGAAAAATTAACAGAGATCTATTGATAATGACTTGTTTAGACATGTAGGTATAAACCATCATTTTTGATATATACATAGGATTAATGAAATATTAATACACTGAGAACGCTGAATTCAATTTTGTCAGTCTACTTTAAGGAAAAGAAATGAATTTGAGTCTTAAAATGATATAAAAAAACATTAAATAGAAATGTGCTTGTTAAATAAAATTAAACAGAGTTTATGTGTCTGTTTCACATGCGCTGGACATGATTCTCACATTCCCTAAGGACACTATACATCACTTTGCTAGTGTAAAGGGAACATAAATCATATTTACACTTACTTCATGGCTGCTTTATACTGCCAGAGTCATGCAAAACAGTGCAAGTGTAAATGAAGTTTGAAATAAAAGGAAATGCAACAAAATCCTGCAAGCACAGGTAAAGCACAAAAGACACACTCATGTATTGCTGGTACTGAACTACAGCCATTATGGAAATCAATGGAGGGACTATTTAGTTTCTTCCTTAGGAAACACAGGAACATTTAAAGGAAAAAGGCTTGACTATCGAGTCCACTGTGGCCTGCCCCATTTAACCCTGGGATGTTTTTAAAAGGGCTGATTTGTTTTACTTTTTGATTTCCTTTCTCTGAGCTCTTTCTTGAACTGATTTATAATTCTTGCATCTATTGCTGCCTTCAGCAATGTGTTCCATAATTCAGCTACCCTTTGTGTAATTAAATTCTGCTTGAATTGCTTATAGGCTTATATTGCTTATAAGCTTCCTTCTTAATTTCAGACTGTGATCTCTTGTTTCTGAGTTACTAAAATTGTACTGGGTATTCCAGGAATAACATAGTTTGACTACCAAAGTCTGAATCTCAGATAGGTGGGTAAGAAAAATCTCTGTAAACTTACCTTTGAAGTGAAATTTTCATCCTGAGAATTTTCTAGTGTTAGTGTGTAACAAGTAAAATCTGCTGAGATAAAATATGTGACACTATAAACACTCCATTGAAAAGAAAATAAAATTTTCAACCCTGGTCTGGCAACATTTCCCATATTTTCTTAACTATTTCTTAGTCCAAATTTGGATATGCCTGAAAGTTTAAAATTCCCATTTGTGCTATTTATAATATGCATTTTTATATGCTTTCCTAATGTTCTGATAGTAATGTGTCTGTTAAAGGAACAGGCTTCTTTCTCCTCCTCCTCCCTTCTTCACTTTGAAAACAATCTCAGGAAAATATGCCAGTAAACCAACACGACCACATGCAGTGATATTTTCAAGAAAACCTCAGGAGAAAACCATTTAAATTTCCTAGCATAAATCTAAGCTCTTGGCCAGCCTTCTGTTTGCAAGTTGCCTGCACAACTCTCATGCTAATTCCCCACCAAACCTCCAGTTTTATGAAAGCTATATTTTATATGTTTGGTTCTTTGCAGTCACATGAGAGCTGAAAAAGGAATATTAGCACCACTCACATTTTATAGTGGGAGTCACGGTACTTGGTTGACCCCTTTTTCAGGTCCTATTGAATTTCCTATACAAAGGAAATGAAAATGTTTTATATTTAATACAGCAGCATATAACAAGAGGTTTAGTTATTACACACAGTACTGCAATTTTCTGCCTTTTGTTTCAGTTGCCTGAACTGAAATTTCAAAGCACAATGCTTATTATATTTTTTTATGTTGAGGCTTCAGACAGGAGGAAGAAGGAACGCTATCATACGTATGTAATTCACTCTGAGCAGGTAACATGGAAATCAGAGAATACAAGCACTGTATGCACCTTTTGTTATTTTACCCCAAATCTCATTTTGGGGGTATACCTTTTCTGTGGTATCTGGAGATACCTTTTCTGTGATGTGTTGTTATTGTATAGCTATTCACAAATAAGTAAAATGATTAGTGTTAAATAATCCTGCTCCCTGCATCTACCCACTCTCTTCCAGATGCTCTGAGAGGAGTTTTAGCATTTGGGTAATTCTGTCCCCTGAATCTTTTCTTCTAATCTGTTGACCTGTATCTCTCTCACGGTTGCTACAAACCTGAAAAAAAGTCAGCTCATAGTACCTAAATTACACCAGCTATACGAAACAGGACTAAATTCTACTTACTGTGGCAAGCACATAAAGCATATATCCTAATAAGGATGTCACAAAGTCAATGTTATTACATAATTTAGATTGCTTAAAACCTCTTACTGTGAAATAAAATAAAGCAAACGCATGTGAAATTCTGATTCTGGGAATTAAGCCATTGGTTTCAATGGGTCGGGATTTCACTCAGAATGTTTGAAAGACCAAATATTTGGCAAGTCTGCAATAGACGTAAGGTTCAAGTAGCTTTTTGGGGAAGATACACATATATAAATATATCTATATCTATATATGAGTTGGGCTATATACCTGTTGTTGGAACTAATGCATTCATGTCCACTGTATTTGTTTATTTCAGCTTTAAACAGAGGTAATACAAATTCTTATCCCAAGGCATTGCTTCCAAAATATAAAAGCCAAATAATCTCCTGTGGGAAACAGCTAGATTCTTAGCTGGATTATTATACTAACGATGAATGAAGGTAAGAATTTCGAAGAGATTAAAGTATGGAATAATGCCAAATATATGCTCAAGAAGAAATTGCAGGCAAAATGGTAAAAGTAAAACAAAGTCTATCTGAAAGAAACCTTACTGCCTTCTGGCAGATGTTATGAGTATTTGTAATAAAAATTGATGAAATAGAACTCACATATCTTCAAGGATAAATATGAGATTTTAATAACAGAAAGACAACAAAACCAAGTGCTTGGCAGGAAAAAGTAAAACATCAGAAAATAAAACTAGGAAAAGAGATAGGAAATTTTTTAATTTTTTTTAATTTTTTTTAAGGAAAGAGCAGTAGTATGGCTAACACCTTACATTCAGAGCCTGGAGTTCCACAGTACCTGGAATCCTGGAATCAGTCCTTCAGTGTTATAAGCAACGCAATTTTCAAGGTTTTCTGGTTGCAAGAAAACCTAAATTATGCCTGCATTAGCTCCCACCTGGCTTCCTTCTCCAGTCACTGGCCTGTTCTTGGATCCTCCAGTGCTTGGTATCATCATGGATGAGCTCCTCATTTAACATCCCTAGTTTAACTGAGGAAGCCCTCCAGCCGTGACTATTTTGTTGCATACGGGATCACATACCACAGCACTGGTGCTGCCTATGTGAATGGTTCAAATATATTGCTCATCCCAATTAATGGAATACGTATGTACACTGCTTATCCTTACGTACATTTATGCTTGTCTAATCCTTATCTATACACTTGCTTACATGTTAACTAGCTGCAAATAATATATGCTCATGACCACACTCCTCTCCCACTCATTCCACATTTGTCTGATGGGGACAAGAAAAGGGGTGGAATCTTTTTTTTTTTTTTAAGTGCTGTGCTGCTCACCCTAGAATTAATTGGAAGTTGTTGGGATGTTCATGGTTTATTTGACATACAAAATACTGATGTGACAGACAGTGCTGAAAAGAAGAGATATCCAGGTCATGCAAACAGTTCAGACAAGCAAGATGATACTAAACTGAGATTTATATTATGATACGATCAAACCTTAGTGACACTTAGGAATGTGTTTTCCAGTGAAGACCATAATGGAAGTTTGAAGCCACATTTGGATTCCAAATCTCAGTGTTTTGGGAGGATTGGATTCTGTGGTTTTGTTTCAGACTCATTTGAGGGAAATATGAAAGCATCTTTTGAAACTGGGTTAGCTTTTTTTTTTCTTTCTCCACCTCCCAGAAGAAGGCTTTCCCACCAGAAGGAAACAGGGCTTTTTGGTGATCAACACCATTTCTAACAAGTTCATAAGTTTGCAGTATATTGAAACAGGATTTTTTTTTTTCAAAATTACCTTTTAATGTTCAGAAGTCTTACTAACTCTTTTTCTCAGTCTTTGGTAGAGAAAAGGCTTAGATGATGTAGACATTGAAGAATTCCAACAAGGACAGCAGACTTCACCTTTCTGCCTGTAATATCCTGTGTAAACAAAAGCAATCCACTATTGAAGATTTCCAGACTCATGACCATTGAGCTGAGGAAAACCTCCCCACAGGCATTGTACAAGTTAATGAAGGGCAAGAAGGGAGGCGTAGGTAATTTGAGTTTCAAAAAATCAGGAAGGGAGGGAAAATACTGAAATTTTCACAAGACAGAAGGAAGTAAACATTTCCTGGGAAGCTGAGGTGATGAAGTAATGGAATCTACTCCTTGGCTTTCTCTCATTTGGGGTGACTAAGAGGCCTACGCAGATCTGTCACCTACTCCTTTTCACTTGCAGAAATGATAAAAATGTGCCCAACGCAGCAGGGTTGGTTTTATTTGCTATCCACAGGCAGTTCTGCAGCAGGGACTTTTCAATGACAGGGTCTGATTTGTGGCATACAAGTTGGATCAGAATGGTTAGTAAAGTAAAAATGTGAACCCATCTAAGTAGTATAATTTTCTATACACTATATCTTCTCTTACAACAGCAGCTATTATTGTAACATGAAGAAGATACAGACTAGTATGAGAGACAACATGCTCTACTCTTAAGGAGACCTTGTTTTCCTTCCTTAGCATTTACTTCAGATGAAAATAAAGACAATTCAGAATGTGAATATATAGACAACTTACAGGGTCTTAAGTCTATTGGAGCTGGAATAAGGCTCCCATCAGAGGATAGGTTATGATATTTTGGTGGGGATAACGTTCAGCTGCACAGAATACCTACAAGTGTTTGGGAAAACTTACATATAAGTAAAATTATGAATGAAAGTTATAGTGAGTAATGATATCTGTTAGAAGAAAACTCTTCATTTGCAGAGATCTGTTTCTGGGTTCAATATATCCTGAGTAAAATATCTCTACTTTTTTATTATTTTTTTTCTTTTTTAGACTTTTCAACTCTAAGTTTCTGGATGTTTTCTAAAGGAAATATGACCTGCTATCAATCCTGATCAGAATTAACCACTGTGAAAATCTAGCCTTATCTCCTTTGAAAACCAATTATGGAATTCCCTTATCCAGACCATAATTGTTGATTGAGTTCAATTACAACTTTTAAACAGAAATATAACACTGCTTTTGGGGTTATGACTTGGAGAAAACATCATATCCGTAGATAAACTGTTTCAATGTTTAATGATATATTTGATTAAAAAATAGTGTTGTATACATTTTTCACTGCAAAAACAAGTTTCCATTTCTTTCTATTTTGCCAGTAAACTATAGTCATAAGGTGTCCTAAAAGAGATAGGGTTCTGACTCATAACTGTTGGAATGGAAAATACTTAGCTTAATGAAATGCCAATATGACACAAAGCATCTTTCCAAATTCAAACAGAAATATTTATTGAATACTTTTCCTTTTTCTTTTTTTTTTTTCTTTTTCAGTGTTGCACATTGTATTGGCTTGACTATTTATATTTAAAAAATAACTTTCAGAGTTCATAAGGCCTACATTTAGCCTAATTAGGAAGAAAAATTTACATGTTTACATTTACATAGTTCACATCTGAGTGGGGAAAAAAGTGAAAAAGTGATGAAAAAGACTTTTCAGTTCTCAACGGCAACATAGTAATTCCTGAATGGACTCACTTTGCTCAAAAATGAGTTCATATTTGTAATAAATATAGATAATAAATCATCCTTTGACCATCCAAAGTTATCATTAACTTCCTGGAATTTTACTTCAGCCATTACATTCATTAGTATCTCATTTGGGCACAAGTGAAACAATCAAACTTTGAGTCCTTTAAAACTTTTTTAATTGTAGGAAGATTGTACTTTCTAATCAGTCACAGCTGTACAAACGTAATTATTAATTACTGATCTTTTTCTTTCACCATAGATCTATCACATCAACATATTTGCCTGTTAAGAAAAGATAGGATGGAGTTAATAAAAATTTGAACTTATAAAGTGCTTCAACCACTTTATTACCCTAACTGACCTCTTTCCCCAAAAGTGAGGACCTTTGAGAGACCATTATTTAAGTATACTGTCAGAGACGAGTCATATTTTAAGAAGAAAACCTCAGCATTAAAAAATGCAAGATGACTGTGTGGCTTGCTATAAGAAGATGCTATCAGTAGCTACTGCAACTGTTGATGGTTTTCCTTTGACCAGAAAGCTATGAGTTGTGTACAGCTTCAGAAGTGACTGAAGCTTCTCATACAGTCTAAAAAAAGTGCTGAAGAAAGGACTGTGAGAAATACCATATTCTGTATGTGGAGTGTCTTTTCTACTTAGCACAGTTTAATTTGTTTCTGGAATTCTACACTCATCAAATAATTTTTATATTGCAAGCTATTTGGATGCCAAAGTGACATGTGGGAGCAATACATATAACAGAGAGATCTTAAGCAGTCTAACATAGATAATATCCATTCTGCAAAATTACATTTTAAAAAATCTTATTTGTGAAACGATGGAGAAGATTAAGCTTGTGATCCTATGTGCAATAGCATTGTAAGCAAGGCTTTTTCTAATCTTAACACCACACTCCATTATGTAACCAAAAAAAAGTGATTCTGAAACAAATCAAAACGCTTGGTAAAATTCCTGTGTACGCGAAACTCAAAAGTTTATTCTTAAAATGTGATTATAATCATGCAGCAATCAATTACTGAACGCATTTGCCTTAGACATGTATTCATTAATATCTGTAGTACTGTAGCCCTGAAGAGCATTAGATTATTTTGTACAAAGAATTATGTAAACATGGAGAAAAAAGACAGTCCTTGCCCCAGAAAATTTACAGCTGGCTTGTAAAGCTCTGCAGACTGTGTGCATACAGCCCAGCAGAAGAGTTCATGGAAACAGTAGCAGATACTTCCAGTTGTCATAAACTGTAGTCCAAGCAGCATTCTAATGCACATGAAGTTTGCTCTTAAAACGAGAAGTTGTCACAGGACTAATCTTCAGATTTATATCTACCGTGCATAAAGTTTATTTTTATTTTTTTTCAAAGTAAATAGATTTTTCAATACCAAATCTATTTTTAAAAGTTTACTCATAAACAATTGCATCCAAATTAATGCCTACCATGCTTTAAAATGAAGGTAGAAATTTCAAGTGGCGTGGAAAGTAAGTTAATAAATAAATAAGACTGCCAAATATAGTTCATGCAAAACATTTCCAAGGAAACTTGTGAGTTTTACAACCTTTCAGGGAATTAATTTCTCATTTTAAAAATTTCCATAGAAACAGTTATGTGTAAATGGAAAGTCTAACTAAATAAACCCGGATGTGAGCAAGAATAAAAAGTGATGCAATTTTGTTCAATTTTTACATTAAAAACGGCAAGAGAAACCCCAATTATACTGGGAAGATATTCATAAAAGTCCTGAAACTTATTGGACTAATACATCTAGACATTTTCTTCCAGGCTTCTGAATTGATTCAGTTCAGGGAAATGCAGTACAGTTAACATTCAACTTTAATTGCAATGAGGTGACAACATACTGGGTAATGAGTTGTTTATGAGTTGTAGATGTGTTTACAATGAGTTGACAATGTGTTGGATAAAGTGTTCTTCTAAAGTTGTAGATCTATTTACAGTGAGCAGTGAGGGAATGTTCATTAGTTGTCGATTTGTTTGTTTACATTGTTTTCGATTTGCAATTGCTATAAAACAAATCGCAGGCTGATGAAGGATGATTGTTTGTGTGCTTTAATGATTTACTGTAGTAGCTTGTCTGAAAAAGTACTTAACTCTGCTTCATCTGTCAGTTCCTACTGCAAAAGCTCCCAGTCACAATAGTTTTATTAGCACAGCATGGGCCATTTGTAAGAACATTATGCATCTAAAAAATCTCAGTGCTTTCCTGTTCAGTCTGTTGTATTTTGGCTGGCTGAGCTGAACAGAATTCCTTCTGCTCTGTACCAGTTTATACCTCTTTATATTCTCCAAGATCTACATTTGAAGCTACACATATACCATGCCTGGAAATTCTTTCCCTGTTATCTCCTCGGTGATGTCGCATGCTTAAAGTGACACTGTTGTCTACTCTTTCTTACTGCTGCTACCTCAAAAACAGCTTTAAAAAAAACAAGTCTACCATGAGGCTGTGGTCTTTACAAGACTTGAAGAAAAACAATTATACACTGGAGGATACTGACTTTCTGGTTTTTACAGAAAATCTTTCAACAGTTTGCAGCAATTTGGGAAAACATACACTGTAACATACTTTGTTAGTTCAGTCACTTTAAGTTTGATAATTTTTGTTCAAAACAGACCCAAAAGTAATTTTTGATTGTTTTGTTTACACATTAGTTTTTCCCAGATACATTTCCTGTGGCCCAGAACAAGCATGTTTCACAGGTTTTCTCCTTGTTATTTTCTAAAAACATTACATTACATATTCCACACACCCCCTTTCGTCTTCCCTTGCGATGCTGCACTGTGCCCTATGGCAATTCCTGCAGAAAAGGGATCATCTAACAATGATTAGAATGGGATTTTTGTGAAGCCAAATTTGGGATTTTCAGCTAAACTGGAAACAGAATCTACTCTCATGAGAAATTGAGACATTTTCTCAAGAGAAATTGAGAAATCCAGTTTTTAGCTCTGGATTTACAGAGAAAATAAAAAATAAGCAAATGAAAAATATACTAATCCTGTCTTTAACATTCAGCTCATGGCATATATAGGCATATATAGAATATATACTCTCTCTATATAGAATATATTCTATATATATTCTTGCTTAGAATATATAGAATATATTCTATATATAGAATATATAGAATATATAGGCATATATTCTCATCACAAAGAATCTGTGTTGGAGAAATCTCGGAGGAAAATATGCACCCTCTTGGTTGCAAAATTTGCTTTGTAGCGTCACTTATTTGCACTGACAATTTCCACCACAACAGCTACACCACATTAAAGCAACACACAATATTAATGTAACCCAATATGATAAAATCCAGAATTTCCAGACCCTTCTGTGTGTTCCTATGTGAAATTTCCAAAATGTGTGGTTGTGAAAATGTACTTTGTTGGCATATCAGCACTCACTTGGATAGTCGGTTAGAAAGGGAACGGTAAGCTTCACACCTTCTNTCAAATATATAGAATATATAGAATATATAGAATATATAGGCATATATTCTCATCACAAAGAATCTGTGTTGGAGAAATCTCGGAGGAAAATATGCACCCTCTTGGTTGCAAAATTTGCTTTGTAGCGTCACTTATTTGCACTGACAATTTCCACCACAACAGCTACACCACATTAAAGCAACACACAATATTAATGTAACCCAATATGATAAAATCCAGAATTTCCAGACCCTTCTGTGTGTTCCTATGTGAAATTTCCAAAATGTGTGGTTGTGAAAATGTACTTTGTTGGCATATCAGCACTCACTTGGATAGTCGGTTAGAAAGGGAACGGTAAGCTTCACACCTTCTCATGTCACATCATGTTTCAGAGGCAAAACAGTGGTGTGGAGAAGACTGAGAGGAGTCTTTATGTAGCAAGTATAGAGCTTGAAAGTGCTGGAAGGGGTAGGAGAGAAAGCATGGGAAGGTCAAAGATAGGGACCAACGAAAAAATGAAATTCCTCTTAACCCTCCTCCTTTCCTATCTGGAAAAGCCACACCTGATTTTCCAGCTGCAGAAAAATTGTGCCAGTAAATACAAAGTATGGGCACAGACATACTCTAATGAGCTAAATAGAAGTTTTGCTACTTCTTGTGTTCTGGCAGCAATAGGCCTAGAAGATGCCAGATTCATCTTCTACTTTAAGATTCCAGATTTTGAGTCTTAAATGATACAGAGACAGGTAAGCTGAGATAAGCATTTCATCATCATTAGATCTCTCTGAGGAAAATAACACCATTCTGAAAAATAGCAACCTTTCATCCTCGTTTTTGCCAGACTAGGAAAAAAAATATGTTTTTAAAGCAAGCAGCTGATATTTCTGTGTCTTTTAAGTGCATGGTTTTGACTAAGTTTTTCCAACCCATATCTTACCATGGGTTTAGCCAAGGGTTCAAACATATTTTGTCCTCAAATACCTGTAAAAAGCTCCCCAAAAAGCTGATAAGGGAGTCTAAGAGATATCTGAGTTCTGGAATGCATTGCTATGCAGAAAATCTGCTCTGCCCAGTCAAACTGAATAGGGTCTGGACCATGTCAAAACGTGATTTTTAATGTTCTGAATAATATAAAAATTAGTCCCAAAATCTAATGGCTAAAATGTCAGGCATCTGATGAGTCTCTCTGAGATCTTAGACACATTAGAGAGGCCTGGAAACCAAAAGGTTGAATATACAGCATTTTGAAACTGTAAACTGCTGGCTGCAATGTGAATGAATTACAAGTATCCTGACTTGTTATCTTTCTTCCTTATTATGCCTCTATCATTAGTTTGTAATCAGCAATTCAATTGTTTGGAATTTATACACTGCAATTCTCGATACCTTTTCCCGCAGTGATTATACATAAAGGATGAAAGCTGTATCTGCAATCTCCATGGCCTTCCCACTCCTTGGAGAGAGATTTGGCCATGCTGAGGGATAGGGAAAGAGAAGATTGATGGGACTACTGGTTAGTCTCCTCCATAATTCTGTCCCACAAAACCAGGAGTGGGCAAAGAGCTAATCCATCTACATTTTTATGCTGCCTGGGCTTTCTTATCATATCAGTCGTGATGTCAATGAACTGAAGCTGGGAGGCTGGCAAGAAAGAAAGCATAGGGGCAGTGTCTCAGTACAGGAACTTTCTGTGCACACCTCTATATGGCTATAGTCCTCAGCTGGCTTTGCAGTCTAAATCCCTCGCCTTTTTGAGGAGGCAAAAAAGAAAGGGATATCAGCAGAAAAAAAGAAAAATAAACTCTCCCCAAGTGGAAACCTTCTTAGGTATTTCAGCAACTAGAACTTGTCTTCTTCTGTGAATAACCTCAACATTAGGAATGTTGGCCATGTTGATGAAGTGTCAAGTTTGCATTGTTTTTATCCCATAAAAACAAATAAAGTCCCTATAGAACCATGAATATTAAAAAGAAAAAAGAAAAAAATATCATATTGTCTATCATTGACAAATAGCAGCATAAACATTTGACTTCAATAAAATTAGTGAAACTTCACAATATGCCCATTTGTCCAGAATAAATAATAATATTGAATTTAATGTACTTTTCTGTTGGCTTGTTGGGGGCAGTTAGTTTTGTAAGATGTGTATATTGCATGATATTTCATAAGTATAACATTTAAAACTAGAATATATTGTTTTTATACCTCTTTATCACATTATAGCACATTTATGCTGTAAAGCGATATTTTTTCCATAGTATATTTTTAAAAAATCCTATCACTGTATAAATATTATTTAATTTTTTAAAAAATCATGTCCTTTTATACACAATACTTTCTCTGCCATGATAAAAGTTCTTATTTTTTTTCAGTTAATTATTAATTTGTTATTGATTTTAATTCTAATTACAGCAAATGGAAAATATACCACAAAATCAGCTGCAAAGGCTGAGAACCTAGTTCAAGATTACTTTTTCTCACTGGGTAGTATTTCAACATATTAGCTGTTGATTTTCACATCAGGAAATAAACAAATAAATGAGGAAATAAAACAGATTTTTATGATAGACAATTAGGGGGCAATTTTCTAAAGTGTGAATGGGACGCACTCGTAGAAATCCCATTAAGAAATAATCAAGGCTGTGGGTATGCATCCATTCACACTGCTTTTGAAAATATACCCCAGGATGAATAATTTTTATGTGTACAGTAAGTTCACAGCTGATGCTTTATTGTCCACTGAGCCATCATTTTCTTCAGCTGGGAAATCAGCTATGCACATGTTTTTTCATTGAAAAGTAAGCTGGTGTTTTTATTTACTAATGTGCAATGCCAGAAAACTTTGAAAGGAATTTTAACAATATTTGCAAATTACTTGAGTCTGAAACTCACCTAGCAGCAAAGAATACAGAGAAGGTAATAGAGAAACTGCTGTTCATGTCATTTTCATAGCTTCTTACATATTCATGTTCTGAAAGGATTTCTTTCACAGAAGCTCATGCTCATCTAACCAGACACTTTGTAAGTAAAAATGCATGAAATTTAAACCAGCTTTTCATATGGACATTTTTTTTATGGCTGAGTGTTTTAGCAATCCAGCAATGGTAGACACCTATAAATGTATAATGTGATGGATTAGATTGTAATGCAGCCTGGATGCATATGGAGGTGGTGTTTGCCCTTCAGTGCAAATCCATTTTAATGTCAAAAGGAATCCGTTGGAATTAATAGTGCATTGTCCAGCCAATAAGTAAAACATTACAGTAGTTATTCTTTTGAAACAGAATCCAATTTTGCTCCTAATTATAACAATTATGACAAAGGATAAAGCTACTTCTAATGAGTAAATAGTAAGAAAATCAAAATATCACTGCCTTGCTTAGGTTTGGATTCCTGGTTTCAACCTGATTTTAAAAATAGGAATTTTAAAGAATTTGTTAAAGAAGACTTGCTCTCTTCATGGTTTGTCTAAGCACCTTGTAAAACCAGCAACAAACTTACACCTTACACAGACATGTATGAATTTGGGGCATGTCAACCTGGGGAACTTGGGAAAGTTAAACCAAAATAGCTGAAAGGTGTGAATGTAAAGCGTACTATGTAAAGTGCTTTACAATTCTGTGTGAATATGCTCACTGAAAACCAAAATGCTTTTGTAGCTTTTCAGCAATAAAACCACTTTGTTTCTCTGCAGGGCTCAAAGGCACTTTAAAGTGAGGTCTATGTTCACATGTTTAGGCAACTCATTTAAGCATTTTTGAGCATCTTCTGGTAGGCCTATCCCTAGTTTAAACTTTATCCACAATAGGTTTCACTTCTGTGCAACCTATATATACTTTAAGACTATTCATGTGTTTAAAATGAGGAACATATTTAAGTATCATCTAGATTTCAATGAGCCTAAGAAAAGCTTGGTGGAACCCTCGAGATAAAAAGGAACAGGAAGGTAAATACAAGAGAATACAGTTAAATGGCTTTCAAGTAAACATAACGTATTAAGGGTGCAACATCTTCATGGATCTTCCAGCAAGACACTGATGCTTAAATGGCCCCCATTGAGCATATTAGACCCAAAAGTACCTTCCTATTCATTAGACTCAAATGAGGATTTCCACAACATTCTGCTTTGTAGGAACGGATATAAAATGCCCTTTCCTTTTTCCAGATATTACTGTCAACATGACTTGACTGCTTGTTTTAAAACACTATTTTGTTGTAATACTGCTTAACTAAGAGGATATAGTTGTTTATCATTATTGTGAATAAATCCTCCTCTCATGATAGTATGGAGGATCTTTTCAGCAGCCGGCAGTGCTAAAATAGCAAATATATACAAATTACTCTTCTTACCATTTTCCCTAGGACTATCCACATATTTATGAATATTTCCAGTGATTTAAATTACTGGGAAAATACTCTGGGAAATAATCTGTCTGCCAGGATGTGCTGGGGAAAATGAATGCACATGAGTTCCACAGTGATGCGCAAGAGAGTGATGTCCCCTTGTGATATTTCCACTGAAAAACAGTGCATAAGGAAGTCCAATGGTCCAATATCACTGGTCCCAAACATTGTGCAAATAAAAATTCCTGCTCTTTCTCAAATGGTTAAGAATAATGACATTTTAAAACATAAAAAGGCTCTTTAGTTTTTCAGTTTTTCCATGATGGTAGAAATGTTGCTTTAAAAACAATAAGAAAGTCAATAATTTCATTTTACAAATGGCTTATATTTAAATTTAAAGGCTTGTGAGACTTGTGGCTACAAGTCTCAAAACAATAAACTTAAAAAAATAACCCTCAACAGTTATTTGTATTAGAGAAAATTTGTAATTGTGAATCCAGCTCCCTTAAACTTGAAAAATTACTTATAATAGTTATATTAGCTCTCTGCTCTTATGTCAAAAATTTTCAAATGAAAACAAGTTAATCATATTTCTGGTACATGCAGTTTCTGTCAGTGTATTAATTGCCCATTGTTTGTATTTTAATCAAGTTTGTTCCAAAATGTCATACCATCATATGTTGATATTTATATAACATTTGAAAAGTCACAAAATTTAATTTTTTCTAAAAGGATTTTTTGGGATATAGAGAGTGTTACCCATTACTGTAAAGTCACATAAGGGCAAGAATGGTAATTTAATGGTAGGAATGCAATCTATGCATTCAGGTTGCATAGAATGACCATGAATAGTGTAAATTCTTTTTTACTAGATTTTCAACCTGAAAAAAAATCTCTCCAGTGTTTCATTAGTTATTGAAAATATATTTTTTTTCCAACATAAAACCCTTCAAAGTACAAGTTATTTTCAAGCTGCCTGTCAAGTACTACTTACTGTGAGTGCCAACAAGATATTTTCCTTCTTTTCTAATTGGGTAACACAGCTAATTACTGTTGTCTGTGGAATCATGTTTGATTGGCAGCTTGAATGTAAACGGAAACCATAATTTCAGATGATATTGTATAAACATTTGGAGTAGGGATGTGCAAGCAATGAAACTTCAACCAAGGAAAATTTATATGCTAGATAATAAAAGTTACCTGTGTTTCATGGCTATCTAATCTCTGATAACAATTCTTTAAAAATATATATGAATTCCTGCCAAATGCCCACAATACTTTCCAAAAATGCTTTTGGCAAACTATTTGTCAGAAAAATCGGAAATGTATTGGAAATTACACACAAAACATGAAAAACACATGTCGAAGTAAAGTACGCTTTGGATACACTTTAAAGCCATTCTAGATTAAGCCTATAAAAGGTTAAGGAAACAGAGATGTAATCCATAGTACAAAAGCATAAGAATGAGAAGATGTTAAAACTAAGTTTGAAAATGTCTCTTAAAATACTGTATACAAATTAATTTCAGAAGTACTAGGATTATTCATAGAAGGGATCTGCGTTAGATCATGAGCATTATCAATATGTCAGATTTTATCGTTGTACTGCAGAATTGTCCCTCCAAGTTTCCTTCATCTCTTTATCCTTTTTGATCTTAAGAAAGAAAAAAATAATTGAGTGTTACATAGGTCAAAAGACAAGATACTTGGGACTGGAGAGGGATGAGGAGATTGAGTTGGGAGGTGTCTTTCCCCAGAAGATTTTATCCAGGACATGAAAACCAGAACAATGCAAAAGCCAACAGAAGGGATAAATATCTACCTGAAACATTTATTTAGCAAACTGATGTCCTTATTTCCTTCACTTTTTCTTTGGTTGTTCAGCCTGGAGAAGGGGAGGCTCCGGGGAGACCTAATAGCGGCCTTCCAGTACCTGAGGGGGGCCTACAGGAAGGCTGGGGAGAGTTTGTTTACAAAGGCCTGCAGTGACAGAACGAGGGGCAATGGCTTTAAATTGGCAAAGGGCAGATTTAGATTGGATATTAGGAAAAAGTTCTTTACTATGAGGGTGGTGGAACATTGGAACAGGTTGCCCAGGGAGGTAGTTGAGGCCTGTTCTCTGAAGATATCTAACGTGAGGCTCGACGAGGCCCTGGGCAACCTGGTCTAGTTGGGGGTGTCCCTGCTGACTGTGGGGAGGCCGGACTAGATGACCATTCTTCCGGCCTTCCGGCCTGGACCATTCTATGATACTATGATTCTGTGATTTATGTATTGCTTCACCAAGTTAGCTTAACCACTGACCAGACCTTTATTTGAATGCTCGTATTTCATTTAATGAAGATATTCAGGGAACGTTCAGAGTTACCATTGACTCATTGCAAGTCCTGTTGGACAACTCTAACTGCTCTAACATGTAACCACAAATCTGTTAAAATGTTAAGTTCTTTTTGAGAAGAAATGTGGCAACCCTCCTAATTCTGAATTTTTTATATGATATGTTGTTTCCACCAAAAGTACCCAGTAGAAGTTCTTTCTAAAGTTCACTCTCAGGATTTTGTGTTCAATAAAACTAACTTCTCTAAATTTGATATTTGAAGAAAAGAAGGGAAAAACACATATATCATTTAACTTTTAAAAAATATTTTTTCTATCTTCTATTTCAAAATCACAAAATGAAATATCATCACAAAAAAAATCTTGGTTTTGTTGAAGTTCTATTTTTCTAACAGAAAATCAGTGTTGTAAAATGCTCTATTGAGTCTAACAGACATGAAAGTTGCAGTTATGAGTTGTAATTGGAAATCTGAGGGCTGAACAGGGATATTTTTGTTAAAATTTGTTCACTGAAGCTAATTCCAAAGGTTCTGCTTTATTGTTATGAACTATTATTTTTCCAGACCCAAGAGATTCTGTGCCTTGTACTCTACTATTCATAGGGACAAACGTGTTCTAGAATACCACACATTGTCTCTTGAAAGACATCATTTGGGTACAATAGCATTTGGCAGTAAGTGATGCAAAACACGACTTTACATGGCAATTCGGGCATTGAATGCTGTTGTATTATTTTGAATGGCAATTGCAGTACTGAGTGTTTGCCATTCGTGAAATTTGTGAGAAGCTGAGATACTGCAGGATATTGCATGATTTATCCCTTGTGCCCTTTCCTTTGAGCCTGGCTGAATAGTTCTACTATCTGAACTGTAATCCTTGATTTATTCACAAAGTAGGGAGTTCTCACATTGAATTATTCTCTCTGGCCTGTAATGCTTGCTTGCGATTTGGTATAATTTGTACCACAAAAACCCCACAACTGTGGTTGTCTTATGTGTAAACAATCAGTTGCCATTGTAATAAGTCTTTTTGCATATGTAAAATCCAAGAGCATATATAATTTTGTTAGCTGTACATTAAAATTAAACATTTTTCACATATTACATGTGCAGTTACATAATATTTATTTCTGAAAACACAAATCTTGGCTTTGCTGTGATTCAACACAGTCTCATCACACCGTGCTTTTTTAGTTTCTATCATATGCTATTGTTCTTGTCTAATTATTTTGCTATGGATAGGCTTACCTTCTGATTTTGTAAATTTAAGACACCATGTGGCTTTAAGTTTTTTAGCTCAATGCATATTTTTAATGCACTAGTCTAGATGGCGTTTCTGGGAATTGAATTAAAATGTGAATATACAGAAAAAACCAAACTGATTTATTAAAGGCCAACAATTACATTATATAATGACTCAGCCGAGCAACAGAAGTTAATGTGATATATCTGCTAAGAAGTGAATCTGCTTTCATGACTGGAGGCAGATAGCTCAGCAGGAGGAGGAAGCACATGGGAGTAACTTGCTTGCAACAGTCAGCAGCAGCTGGTGCACTGCATCTAAGGAGATTGCAGAGGGGATTCCTACCACAATGTGCAGAACAGAACCATGACCACCTAATCTGCAAAATACCTGCTAAGCATAGACTCACAGGGAGATATCAGACCTATAAAACACTACCTTTATTTGCAAGGACTTTTCTCTGTAAAGATTTTAAGCATATCACAGGGTTCACAGTCCTGCCCTGCTCTGAAAAAGGGCCAAATCCCTCTTCCATTCCCAAATAAGATGTTTGTCCAATTGCCAGAAACATGTCTGATCAGAGGTTTGGATACTGCTGTATGCCAACTAGCTGTTTAAAAATGCAGCACTGAAAAGGAAATTAAATTCCAGCTTTCCCCACTATTATAGTCACTGACCCTTAGGACAATAGGTACAGGGCATCTTCTGCCATTTTTGCAAAAAAGCTTTTTACTTCTTTTATTAAGCATTAGAAAGAACTAAAAAATATAAGATAAAAATTTTAATGTGTTAAGATTTGAAAAAAAATTGCTAATAATATCTTAATACATAATTTGTGTTCTAGATATGGTTCATATTAGGATATATCTTGCTCTCTGATCTAACTGTAGATGATACTCATATCAGCAACAGATATATCCTCAATATGGATGTTCTACTTCCTTCCACAAACCCTTTCTTATCCATAGAGCATCTCAGATCTTCTTTTTACACAGAAATAGTAATACAGATTCTACCAGAGCTGACTTTCTTTGTGATATAGGCCATTTGGAGGGGCTAAGTAACATCATATTACTCAACATAATAAATATCAACTGCAAGGTGAGCTGACTGGTACTGACACTACAAATAAATGAAAGGCAGAAAATTTAGTGAACCTCACAGTGTATGAAAGGGAAAATCTTTAGAATGCAAAGTTAGACCTTGCTACCTGGCAAGAACACTCAGGGCTGATGAATGCATATAGGTTTTACAACTATGGGAGTAGGCCAGTTAGTTGTATGGTCGCAAATTTATCAGCTGATAAACATTAATCCTCGACAGTCCTGTCTATTAAAAGCAGAAGAGGAAGAAGTGGAGAAATTAAATATCATATTGCTGAAACCTGTCATATTCAAAATCTACAGACAGAAATAAAAGGTTTTGTTAGGTTCAAACACTTTAACTTACATTCTTTTACATCTCCTATTACTTCTTATTTTATGAAAGGAATTGGATTTTCTTTATGGAGGATTCAAGCCATGATAAAAGCAAAGAACATTATTTGGAAACCACTTTTGATTCATCACCTACGAAGCCTCCTAGATCAAACATCCTCTGAACAAATCACTGTATAGAATATACCAGCACTATGAATTCTGTCTCCCTCCATTACAAAAAATCATAATTATTTAAAGATTTTATGCTTTGGAAATATCAAGACTTTAATTATAAGCCATCAAGTCAACCAGTGCAAACATTTAGTTCATGTGCATATTCTCTATTTTCAAACTTTTAAGTATTTGCTAGTTAAAAGAAAAACAAAACTAATATTTCAAGTCTCTCTATTTTTTGTACAAATAATAGTAAATCAAACATGAGTTCGGAACAGTAGAACAACCCTTAGACAAATAGTTAAATGAAGGTCATATAATATTCATGGAAATAATTCAACAAGATGTTCAAGAAAATAATTTACTCCCAAACATAAGGTAACATTTGAGTTGCTGGCTGGCTGGCCTAGCCATTTGTGCTGTTTCTTTGGTAAGCATATTTGCTTATTTCTGAAATAAAACTAATTTCATTCTATTTGCTGACAACTCACTTTTTTGTTTGATCATTCTATCAGGAAACTCACTTATTGGAATAGTCACAGAAGTTAACTTAAAGGAAGAAGACCATCTTTATGGTCTGTTATTATCTAAATAGGAACTGTTTTGCAGCATTGTTTCATCTTACAGACAGAAACATAATGTCCAACGATTGAAGGTAGAAGTCAGTTAAATGCAAACTGGAAATAAAAGGCAATTTTTGATGGCAAGGACAATTAACCTTTGCAATAAGTTTCCGAGGGATACAATAATTTTTTTTTTCATCACTTGTAATGTTTAAATCAAAATGGGTGAGTTTCCAAAAGATATTGTGCTATGCCTCTGTGGGTTATCGTTTGCTACAGGAAAACTGGATGAAATCTCTGATCTTTTTTGTGCAAGAAGTCAGACAACATGATTATATTAGAACCTTCAAGATGCATTAGTGTATTCATTTAGTCTTCTACAATTTGAACAAATATTAACAGGTCTTTTTTTTAAAAAAAAAAAATTATTTCTGTTTTGTGGTATATTCTGGTCTAAAAATGAATGTCATGTTAGTGACATTGATAGAAGCAGCATTTCAAACACCATCATTTCTTTTTCTATAATCACTCAGACACCAGAAAGGGAGAGGCTTCCACCTTCTGCCTTGTTGCTGTATCACCCACAGGTAATTTGTAAATAACAGTGACTGCTCGGCTAAAGTTTGTCCTTGTAACAAAAAGGAGACAGCTGAGGAAAGGAGGCGGGGGGAAATTCTGCACATTTAATGGCAGTTTGGGGATCTGTCTGTGTCAAATTATCATTTCCATTTTGTCTTGTGATTGTAACCTTCATTGTGAATTAGAGCATTCATTCCATAGCAGCATCTTGACACCTAGTGAGGGAATCATAATAGTCTATGACAGAGCAGTCAACAGCTAAGCTGAATCAGTACCGAGTAGCTCTTCCTTACTAGAGCAAGGATATTCGGGATGGTAGTGCCATTAACTATGAATAATACGGAGGTAATGGAGGGACAATGTCAGCAAAGGTTTAGACCTTTTCCTGCCCACTTTAAACTCTTAGCACATGATCCAGATGGGAAAAAAGCACATATTAAAATTCTTCCCTGAGCAAGGCAGGCCAACTAGCACCAGAGGCAATAAGACCATGCAAAGCACCACAGGGAATTTACTTGATCTAACTCAGATGTAGATCAGTCTTAGGACTCCCAGGTGTAGGGATATCTAGTCCTGTAGACCACCAATCAACAAAATAGTGTTCTGTATATAACCAATGTTACTATAAATATCCCTATTAAAGAAAATAGCTCAACAAAGATGTTGAGGAAATATTTCTTTTTCTGCCAATTTCTTTATATTCTTTTTTTTTATTTCTTTTTCTGCCAATTCTCTCATTAATTTTGCCGTTTCAAAGACAGCAACAAGGTTTTTTCCTCCTTATAATTATCAGAAGTAAGCAACTCACTTAGCTATCTTCATCAGAACACATTAGAGCTCAGTGCAAGGGGGGAGGGAAGTTTCAGAACTAAAAATGGACAACCACTGTGTAACATTCTGTCTTCTGCCTGTTGGTGTAACTGGAAAACCCCATCCTAATTATGACTGGAGCTTTATATAGTCAAATACACATTTGCTCAAAGTAGCTCATTTGCACATTTCTGTACTACTCATTCTTTCTAAAAAAAACCCAAAACATTACATATATAAGATAGTTATTCTAAAGAAAAAACAGTGCATTCTATAATCAAAGTTAGTTTTATTTGAAGTCATCACCTATGCCATTTGTTTATTAACTTTGTCAACTACATTTATTAATTGGGAATTTAGCATGTGATATACAACAAAATGGTTAAAGTGATCATTTTTGAGTACTGAATACATAACAGATGGTGACTGTTGAAAACCATATATAAATAAAATGTAAAATAACTCATTAATTAGAAAACATTCCCATATAAATTCCTTTGCCAATATGCCAGCAAAGTTGCTATCTATAGGCTTGTTTAAAATGATTTTTCTAGTAAAAGTGATTTATAATTGTATAGTACTAAGAATTATGGCTGAATTTCTCTATATGCAGCTAAAGAAACTGCAATAAAGGTATCAATGAAAATCTCTTCATCTTACACATTTTAGGAAAAATTATTATTAAGGGGCTTTGCAGATAGATGATAAAAAAGACAAAATGAAAAAGACCTAATTGCATGGGTGGTGAGGCAGCACTTTCTGTCAAACAGGATAGACCACAATATAGCAGGACTACAAGCAAATGCAAAATTAGGCCACATATTTAGAAAATATATTTTATTTTTCACAAGGAAATTATATTACAAGAATACTGGTATGATTGGAATAAAACATTCTCCATTGTTGCAATAAGACTGCCTTTCAATAATGTTATGAAATTACTGTTTTCAACTTCTTCTTCTGGACTAAATCTCTCCCTGATGCACCACCAGTGAAATCAGCAGAGTTTTGCCAAAGATATACAGAACTCACTGCCTTGAAAACTGTGTTATCACATTTTAAAACCCCATTTGCAAACTACTATGTCTTTCTCAAGTTTCTTAGCAGTATTTCTGCTGAGATTTGAATATACACAAGGGTCTTTTTTTCTCGGTAAAGAACCAGAAAAGAAAACTCTCTTTCTTGAATCAACAGTCCCTACTGAGGAATCCGTCCATTCAACCAGATTGATCAATTACCCATTACAGACTTAAACATTTCCTTTTTACAAAATGACAAATTCCTTGATTCTACAAATTCACTGGACAAGTATACTCAAGAATATCAATATACAAAAATATATGAGAAGCAAGAAGAACATGACATTCTTCCACCCCAGTCAGTGCCTTCCTGCATTTTTCCTACTGCTAAAAGTGAGAAGATGACAGTGGAAAGTGGCTGGTGGTTTGTTCTGAAAATTAACCATTATCTTACATTTACCCCATCACAAAGCCCCTTTAGTATAAACAGATGGATTAAATTATTTCTGAACAGTTCCTGATTTATTAGACATCTGATCAGTTAAGTATAGTAAGGGGCATGGCTTGCATTTTTGTGTATCAGGTCAACTATTCAGCCCCACATATCAGAAACTATTTCTGCCATTATTCCTTTTCTTTAGCATATACCTATGTAAGCATGCTGGTAGCATCAAACTCTGATGTATCTGATGTGGAAAAAAATATCTCTCACTGTTAATACTGTAGTACTGCTCAGAAGCCATATCCTGACTGGGTCAACCTTTTGCAGTGTGCCATCAGTTTGTAAAGAAAAAGGCCACCATTGCCTTCATGCATTTACGTCTCCTCTCACTGGATCCCAGTATGTTTGTCTGGTGAGAACCAGATCATCTCTTTCCCAGATTTCTGAAAGAACTGTACATGAAATTACAAATCTGACGCTTTTAGAAGAAAACTAACAAGTGTGATAATATTTGATGGGAAAGGAAGACTTTATGAAAGCTTTTGAAGGAAAAGCTAAAAATTTAGAAATAAAGTGTAAATAGTTTAAAACACAATGTGGATTTACTAAAGCTGTATTCCAGCAGGATAACCGAAAAAGATAACCTACCTGACAGACAAAAGAAATGCAGCAGACCTCATCTTCATTAACACATATCAAATAACACTACATTGCAAGATATTTGTCAAATTGAAGAAGATACAAAGATTACCAAGGAAATCGAAAACCTGTCTTATGAGAGCAGTCTTTTGAGCATGACCTTTGAGACGGAGAGGAAAAACCATTGCTGTCTATGAATATATCAGGGTGTACATGCCAATGAGAGAAAAGAACCATTTAAAGATACAATTCATTTAAAGAACCAGCACTGATGCCAAAATTCATTTGGAGTAGGAGACAGAACAAGTTTTCCCGCTGTCAGAACACTAAAATTCTGGGACCATCTTCCAATAGGAGAACATGGGAGAGTAAGTTACCAGGAAGTTCATTACATTTCTGAAGGGAGCTAGATAATGAGGTCCCTGCAGGAGCCAAGGCCTCCACTCAGTGACTTAGGAGGTTTCTACTTTTACTTTTTGAACAAAAAGGGAAAGTGGAAGAAATCCTACTAAATAAGGGAGACATGCTTTTAAATGTCTCATAT
The DNA here is from genome assembly GCA_033628505.1 of Tringa tobata. NCBI lineage: Eukaryota > Metazoa > Chordata > Aves > Charadriiformes > Scolopacidae > Tringa > Tringa tobata. The sequence continues at coordinate 6,666,165 of JAHREE010000101.1, forward strand.
GTATTTTTTAATTATAATTGGAATTATTCCTTCACACACACATACTTCAGCAACTTTTCTAGATATTTCTAATTAGAATTCAAATTTCTTCTTTTTATCCATTAGCCCCCAAAAAACATCCAGTGTAAGTATCTGAAATAATACTTACCTTTAACTGAAATCTATCCCCTAGTACCAACACTTGTATGAATAGGAAAAAAGAACTTGAGTTGCTGGAAGTTGTGGTGGATGCAAGACTTTGCTGCCATGCTAGTTTCTGGTCACTGAGGCCGTCCTGGCCTTATCCTGGCCATGAAAAATGTCATTTCATGGACTTCTTTCATATTCCAGAAATGAGCTGAACTCCTGTAAACTAATCCACCACCCAACAGAGTTTGTAACACATTTAATATTACCCATTCATGTTGCTTGGCCTTTAGTTTTAGCTGACATGTTTCTTACTCTATGATGGCACAAAATTGTGAACAAAGTTAACCAGTAGGTAATTGCTAAAATTCACGTGTTACAGACAGTATGATTCCTGAGCTGTTGAATGTCATCACTGAGGGACACGTGGAGGCTGCTGGTACCAGCAGCTGATGTCATATGTGGGTACCAAGAGATAGTCATCACTACAGCATCCATTTCCTGCTGGAATTTTCAGTGAATGGGTATGGCAGTTAAACAGTCTCAACAGAATTCAGCTGAAGACATTTTTTGTGCTTTTACAATTGTGACATTATGTCTATGAAAGATATGCAGTCTGGGCCTTGACGTACTATTAATATTATTATTAGTTGTACTATAGTTTTGCCTTAAGCCTTGCCCCCCACCCCAAATAAGACCCCATTACAGTAGGCACTTTATAAACATGTAACTTAATGGACCTCAAACAAAGAGGAGTCAGTTGAATTAAGGAAAAACAAACAAACAAACAAAAAATTACTTTTAAAATTCCCTCATTGATACATTGTTCTTCCTCCTAGGGATTAGCTTCTCCACAGGCCCTTGCAAATTCCATTGCCTTTGCTAGTGTTAAGAATTTGGTCCAGGAGTCTTAATTCTCTGAGGAAGTCTTCCATTTGAATACTATTCTGTAACACTTTGAGAAAGGATATTGTTGAACGCAAGTCTTGTAATTTACAATGCTTTCTTTTTCTCATAGCATCTATTCAGATATTATTCTCTCTAGTTACCATTGTCCTTATCAATCCAGCTTTTCTAGTTGGCTTCTCTGTTTGTTACCTAATAGCAAAGACAAGAAGGAAAATAATTTCTTGACTATGATGACTATAACAGACATGTAACATCTCAACCACATTGAATTGCATAAGTAGCTAAATAATGCATCCCTATCCAAATAGTCCTAAATATTGCTAAAGATTTGATTTAAACAGATTCAAGTGTATTTCTCCGTTTTTAGCAGTCTCTCTAAAAACAACAGACCATGTCCTGGTAATTTTTTGTTTGAAAGAATGTATAACTTTATGCAAATATTGTTCAAAAACTGCTTGACCAAAATGGCTTGCAAGCAAGTTTAGAATTCACTTCACACATTCTGAAGCTATAACATTCTGACATATTAGTTCAGCTTGGTTCTGAATGGTTCACCAGTCTTCATATTCCAGCGATTCAATGTTTATGGCATGTGCTCAATTGTTTTAAGGCATGACTAAAAAGTGTAAAACTGGTCTATGAAATCACTAGTCCAGAAAAAATTCTCTGCTCTGTTGAATTCAATAAGCAGTATGTATATTCACTTTCTTTGTCTGTTACTTTTTTTTTAACCTTTTGAGTGTTTCAGAATTGTAGGGTTGGAAGAAGATATTCAGAAATATCAATTTTCTGTATGCAAACTTTATAGCACAGAAAATATTTTTTTTTATGTGAAAATACGGATCTCTACAATAATTACAGCTTTGCAAAGCAGACCACAAAATTGTACCTACTTCATCAAAACGACTGAGAGAGGGGGAAAGAAGGGGAAAACACATGCTATCTCTGTATTCCGCATCCTGCAGTAGGGAAAACAAAAACTGAATAGAGCACTGTAATTTGGAGTTTTGAGGACAAAAGGACATTTAAAGTTCATTTTTGTAGAATAGCACATGCAAAAATACGTTTTCTTCATGGGGTTTTCGATCTGTATGTCATGAAAGCACACAGAAATAAATCTTTGAAATAACATTTCCCCTTTGGATGTTAACAGGTTTTTCAAATAATTTGTTTTTCTTAATGATGAGAGAGGTACAAACTTTAAGAAAACTGGCAGATGTTTATGGCCTTTTTAAACTAATTGTATTGACTGTATCCTGTTGAAATGATGAATTGTATCCATTAGAATTCTCTTGTCTGACATTCTTTCTTTGCTGAAATTTTCTGTAGTGGCAAGGGGTTTCACTGATCATTTAGGTAACTTTTAAAGTGAGATCAAGATAGATATGTCAGATTCCCTTTTTGACCTCAACTCTCCCAGATTGTAAGAAAGACATAAAAGAAAATAATAAAATAAATTAAAGATAATTTGTATGAGTTGTGGGCTTTTTCTAAAAATAACTGCTTTTCAGTTGTGTTAAAAGTGTCAAAATCGACTAAATAGGAAAAGAGATTTTGTCCTCATGATAGGTTAAAAAAAAAGTTGAAGGCAAATACATTTTCAGTACAGGTAGAAAGTATGATGCTTAGATTTACACAGCTTGGCTAAGCAGGTATGTATGCATCACTCGAAATGGTGTCTAATATTCCACAGATGGCAATTACTTCCAAAGAAATGGTTAGGGACTTAATTAAAAGGCTGAGAGTTAGCAAACCAAAATGCTGGAGAAGCACGTGAAAAATCTATACATTATGCAAGGGACTCTATAGAATATTTAGGAAGCTAAAAGTGTCTCTTCAAATTTTCCCTTCATTTCTCCACAAAAGGTTTACTGTAAAATAAAGGTTAGGTATCCTACGTTTAAAATTATATTTTAGCTAACCAAACCTACTACACAACAAAGCAAAATATATTTGACTGCACAATATTGATTTTACATGAAAGCACATCAGTTAGTGAAATGCAAAAACCAATAAAGCATCACCCCTGGCTGGGATAGATATCTCTAGACACAATTTATTTTTACATTTAAACCAATTATTGGGCTTGTTGCATTTAAAAATGGGCACCATATATCCTTAGAAGGACTTTTTTATTCAATCAAATCAATTGCATTGATCTCCATATTCCATATTAAACACCAATCTTAAATTAAAGTTGACACATTTTGAAGGCCACGGTACAAGTTTCTAAGCAGAAATAAATTCTACAAGGCTTTCTTTGTATGTTTTTATGCCCAAACATGAATACAAATATCGATTACATTTTAACACACAATTTATAAGCTATTTTAATGCTTATATCTTCCTAAAATTTGTTCAATAATAATACAAACTTGCAGAAACAGAATGTTCCCTGAATTTCCTTCTGTTGCACTGATAGACAATAATGATTTTCAATGATAATGGAATGACGGAATACAAATAGATCCTTAGGCATAATTGGTGGTGAAGAATCTGCGAATAAAAGGATCTACAACTAGTCTACTACTTGTTGAAATACAGATATAGGGACAAGGTTTGTTTCCTTTGTGCACGTTATTCAAAAAAGTTAACATCTATGATGGGCCTGACCAAGTCATTTTCATTCCCAAGTAAGCGGTGTCTACAAAGAGAGGCAGCAAGACTGTAAACTCAGAAGGGTCATTCGCATGGACAAAGCTATTATGTGTGTATATGTAGGACTGATGTTAACTATTCTCTTGGTAAAAGTCTTGGTCCACTGAAGACAGTGGCAAAGTTCCAATTTTATACAAAGAGGCCAGTCTGTATTTATCCAGCTGCCTTTACCCCTTATTGCATCACCTCCCTGTGCCTGATAGATAAACAACCGTGCAGCTTGGAAGAGACTTCTCACTTCTCCCTGGCTCATCAGTTTCCCAGCTTTTAAAGCTCTATTGACATTGTTTGTACTTTGTAACTTCTCTCTCCCAGTAGTTTTCAATTAGCTTTTGATGCATTATTCAACCCTCTGAAGCTTTCCAGAGTTTACACAGAGTTTGCATAAAAGTAAAATGGAAGAATCCAGACTTTAGAAATATTATCAAACATTCAAAATGTTCGCCATCCTGTTAACACTTCTCCATCTCTTCATATTGCTATGTGCATACCTTGCAGTCAAACGAACAACATAAGAACCGAGGAGGGAATTTGTCAAATACTCCAAATAGCTGCACATCACTACAGATTATGACTGCTTGGATTTAGGGAACATTTTTTTGGCTGAGGAAACATTCCAATGGGATAGATTAATCTATGTAAACCACACAGCTCAGCTGAAACTGCTGTTCAGCATTCTAAATTGCCACCTTCGTCTTCTTTCAGCACAAAAATGTGCATTTCTTCCTATAATAAAGATATTTTATAATAGCAATAAGGCAACTCCAGGGTGTGCGGTTATCACGAGATAATCATACCCTGGAGGGATTGCAGATACTTGGCTGTGCCTCATAACACCCCATGTGTGTGTTTATCTCATGATAACCCTACTCTCTTTTGTATCTTATTGCCTAATTATCCTCTGCTAATGCAAAATACTAATTTTTTGTCTGAAACAATATGTGCAAGAATGCATTGCTAACAATCACTGGAGGACATTGACAAACAATGCTGTCTGTACTTTGTACTCTATTCCAGTCAAAAATTCACATAAAGAACCAACTTTGGATATTTTTTTCTAAACCAGTTCAAATCCTTTTAGGCAACATCAACTAAAATATTGGAAGCAGGCCCAGTAAATACCTATAAAAATTCCATGTATATTCTTACAGTGTTTTATATGGGTTTACTTACACAAAACACCGAACTTCTTTCTTATGTATTTACATCTCTTTATGTTTCTAATTCTAATAAGCAGAATTCAGTTGGCTAACTGTTGCCCCTGGGGGGACTCAATTTCTATCCCAGGATCACCCATCCGATATTTATTTGAGGATATCAATTTTTTTGTTGCTTATGTGTGTATAGAAAGCAATAGCTAGATTTCAGGTGACATTAGGAGATATTCAGAGAAAGATTCTGGCCATCTGTTAAGCTGATGGAACTTTTGTTTGTTGCATCATGCAACAAATGTAAGTTAAAATACCTTTTTTCCGCTTATGTTGAAATTTGAGATATGAAATACTTACAGATAATGTCCAATAACTCCTCAGTTGAATAAATGTCATAAAAATCACAACCACTATCAATCCATGGAAAATAAACAAACTAAAAAATGAGTTTCAATTTTTGACTTATTCTGCAACTTAAATTGTGAACATTATAAAACATTGTAAAAGCTAACCTAACCTAACACATAAAAATGGTATGTGTAAGAATTTTCTTTTTCTCTTTTAATAAAAGTTGTATAGATTGAAAATTGATTACTGGTCAAATGATAATCTGACATACTAAGATGACATACATATACATACTATAAAAATTCAATCATGGGAATTCAAACTGTAAGACGTTATATACCTGTCATATACGTGTGTGTGTTTAATATCTGTCTAGGTACAGATAAATATTTGTTGCTCATTCTGTATTTTATAAGATATCAGTCTTTTCCATACCGCATACATTGAAAAAAATTCTGCTTTTATTAGCACCACCTGAGTAGAGCTGCAGGCTTTGGCCTCTTATTTCCTTTGTTGTGAGCTACAGTTAATGAAATCAAGATTTTTCCTCTTAGACTATCTATTTATACATGCTGTTTCTATGTAAAATGCTTTCATGTTCCCTGTCCTCCCACTCACCCAGCTCTTCTAAAAAGCACGCATGTTTATCTCTCTTAAGGTTGCTTACAGATCTCATTTCTCAGTCCTTTGATTATTTTAGATGGCCTTCCCCGAATTCTAGTTTCATGGTGCCAATGGAAGAGAATTGACTTAATACAGTTCTCCTCAGAAGTTGCTAGCTCTGCTGCTGTCTTGCCTGCGGCATTCCTGGCAGCGTTTACCACTGTACATTCTTGGAAAAGGAATCAAGGGGCATATTCCCAATCAACATATACTAAAAGAATTATAAGAATCCACAAATAAAGGATGATGCTGATATGCAAAACCCACACCAATCACAGCAGCTGTTGTTTTAGAAAAAAATCTGGGCTCACGTTTTCTTTATTTTAATAGAAAAGGACCTATAAAATTGTGTGAGGCAGGAAGAGGTTCAGAGAGAAAGTTACATGCACTAAAATTACTAGGATTTTCCCCTACAGTGGTGACAATGCACTTATTATTGTCATTATTATTAACAAATCCTTCAACTGATGTGAAAGTGCTACTGTGAAGATGTCCTTCATATGAGATAGCTAGAAAGAGCTTTACAAGTATCACTATGCTACCCCTGTCTTAAATTCTCTCCATTTTCATTATTTACACCATTACAATTCATCTTAATCTTCAAACTGGACATCAATTTGCCAACAGCAACAGGAATTATGCTGGACAGCCAGACAAAAAAGCTTTGTGCACTAAAACATGGTAGGAAATCTACCTGAAATCTTGTTCAAATGGCACCTGAGAAGAATTGGACTTCAGTTACTACAGTCAGGTTTTTATCCACTGTATCAGCTTTCCTGAGGAATTTTGATAGCCTTTTCCTTGAGCTAGGCCTCATCAACAGACTGCAGGACTGCCCTTCTTCCACAGAAACAACCTTCCTCCTGCTGTATTAGCATTAGCTGCCAGCTAACTTTTAAATATGACTAAATGTAAATATTCCACCAAGTTCCTGAGAAAATGTTTCTCATTAAAACTTTATCATGTGTATTATGAAAATAAATTTTGGATAAGAAATATTTTACTTCAAAAACATTATAATGAATACACAACTCTTCTGGATTTTTATTTCAACATCAATAAAGATCTGACATGACTATTCCTCACCTAGGTTTTAGGAGAGAACATATGATGTAATAAAGTCACTTATAATTATTTGTAATAGAAAAGTCATGTTTTGACACATGCCATTGTCTATGGTCTTTTTAATTCAGTAGAGTAATGGATATTTTAAGGGTAATGCTATATATTATTTCTCTGTGATCAAACAACTCATTATTGCTTTCTGCTGAATTAAACCAAAGACTAAATAATCTTTCATACTAAAAGCTAAAAGAGAAAATTCTGGATTCTGGTTCCAGTTCTTCTATCAGTTATGAGTTTTGCATTAAAAAGCTATTGAACTAAAAACAAAATAAAATTATTATTAGGTAATAAGTATGGTTTTGCATTCCATAAGTTCAGAGAGCTAAAGAATTTATATTTCTTTGTTAAGTGCACCCTAACTATAAGTATTTGAATGAAAACACTGCTGTGTTTTATGCTGACTTCACTGGTGCTGATGCAGGCCTCTGAGTCAGTTGAGCCAGCACTCGGGCTAGTGTCATAAGTAAATTTAAGACAAGTCTTTACCCAGGGTACAGATGAAAACAATTCCACTTTGAGCAGGAGATCTTCCCAATGATCTCCAGAGATCCCATCTCATGCTCATTTCCATGACTCTGTAAGGAGAACTACAGTCACTTTTAGGAATTTTCAGGTTGCAGAAGGTGGAACCTAGCAAATCTAATAAATTTAATTGACTCAAGACTTCATGTGGATTTTGGAATGAAATTTGGGACCTTTCAGTCCGTGTTCCAGAGTGTGAGGAAACCATTTCTTACTTATTTTTCAAAAGAAAACTAATCATGTAGTCTTCCTTTGGGATTTTACAGATTCTTTTAAAAATATCCTTATAGCTTTGAAGATGTTTTCAGTTATTATTATTTTGCCAGGATAAGTTCTTTGGTTTTTTTCCAATGAGGAATTAAAATAGAATAGACTAGACTAGAATAGAAAAGAACTATTTCAGTTGGAAGTGATGTAAAATCTACTCTAACTGCCTGACCACTTCAGGGCTGATCAAAAGTTAAAGTGTCTTATTAAGGACATTGTCCAAATGCCTCTTAAACACTGACAGGCTTGGGGCATCGACCACCTCTCTACCTAGTCTGGTCCAGTGTTTGACCACCCTCTTGGTAAAGAAATGCTTCCTAATGTCCAGTCTGAATTTCCCCTGGTGCAACTTTGAACCATTCCCACATCTCCTATCACTGGATACCAGGGAGAAGAGATCAGCACCTCCCTTTCCTCTTCTCCTCCTCAGGAAGCTATAAAGAGCAACGAGGTCACCCCTCATCCTCCTTTTCTCTGAACTAGACAAGCCCAAAGTCCTTTGCTGCTTGTCTTCCAGCCCTTTCACCAGCTTTGTTGCCCTCTTCTGGATGCATTCGAGGACCTTCACATCCTTCTTAAATTGTGGGTCTCAGAACTGCATGCATACTTGAGGTGAGGCTGCACAAATGCTGAACACAGTGGGATAATCACCTCTTTTGACCAGCAGGTTATACTGTGTTTAATACACTCCAGGATGCAGTTTGCCCTCTTGGCTGCCAGGACTGCCTGGTCCAGATCACTGATAAAGACATTAAACCGAACTGTCCCCAGTACTGAGCCCTGGGTCACACCACTTGTTACTGGCCATCAACTGGATTTAACTTCATTCATCACAACTCTTTGGGGTGCAATCCAGCCAGTTTTTCACCCAGTGAAGACTACACACGTCCAATACATGAGACTGGTTACATTTCATACCACTAGTCATAGCCCAGTGCTTCAAACTATCTAGATCCCTCTGCAAGGCCTCATGTCCCCCAAGAGAGTCAACAGCACCTCCCACTTTGGCATCATCAGCAAATTTTCTAATTAAATATTTTTCTCACCTGTATTGGTTATTAAAATTTCATTAACTTTTTGTCATAGAAAATCTTCATGGGCTTTTTATTAAATTATTTGGCTTTTGTTTCTTCTGGGCCTTGTTGTTTGGAAATGTAGTATATTGGTTCAATTTTTCTATTATTCAAAATTTCTGTTTAATGAAAAGTGAAACCAGGAAATGGTAGAACATCAGATCTCTCAAGCTATAAACAAGACTAAAAAAAGTAGCTGTCTTCAGGGAATGATGTGAAATTATCAAGGCAATAAGATATATGTCATAGCAATTTTAACTGATAGAATTTGCATGCCTAATGAGAGTTTCCTGTCTTCCTGACTACTGATAAAGTCCATTCATAGTTGCAATACAGCTTCCCCATTTACACTGATCAACCATTGCTGATGATCAAGATCTCATTATCAAAGGTCAAAGAAAATTTTCATTACTGTCTAAATCTGATATAAACCACAGCGGAAAGCAAGTCAAAGGTTCTGATTGACTGATAAAAACCTGAAAAAGCAAATTGAACTGTATGCAAACAGTATTATAAATATTATATTTGAATACTAGCATTTCTAAGCATCATCAAGTAACCTTTTGTGTGCATAATTTCCCTGTAGAAACAAAAATTGCATTACATTCTAGCCAGATTTCACCTGTGAATATAATTTCTAAACTGGGATCTCTTTAAGTTGAGACAATTGGAATATCTTTTCATCCCTAAAAATTTCCATTTAAAATGCAGAAATTAAATGCCTCAGTACAGATAATGGCAAAACCCATAGACCCAAAAGCTTCAGTGCCAAAGGACACAAACAATTACACTTTTGGATGTCATTGATTACTGAACCTTAAAACAAATGATTGGTCTTCCTGTACCAGATAGATTTAGGAAACTGGGAAAATACTCATAGCACATTTGTGCTACTGTCCCACTATTCTAGTCTAAAAATATTTGCAGTCAGCATCTCCCATGAATATTATAAAAAATACATTTAATGAGTATAGTAACAATGGATTAAGGATAAGTTTTTAATGTTTCCTCTTCAGTGTGAAAAATGGATTTTGAAACATCTGAGTTTTTAATCTTAAAATGTTGCACTTGTAATCATTGTTAATAAAAGATTATTTTAAAAGACTAAGATATTTTTACTAATGTCCTTCAAAATATGAAACTCTAAATTTTGACTCAGCTGAACACCAATATGTGCTTAGCAGCTTACAACAATAAAGACAAAAAGAGATACATAAAACCCACTCAGTTTTGCCAAGGATAGCTTTTCAATTTGTATTTTCACTCTCGAGGCCTGCAATAAAGCTACACTTCCCTTAAGACTGTTGCTGCAGCTTCAGTACGGCCAGGATTTTCTCCTATATTCTATTACCTTCATATATACTTACTATGTTGGCCTTATCTCAGCAAAGCACTCAAGCATATATGTAAATTCATTCCTTCCCAAAATATATTTAACTTTGTGCTTAACTTTAAACATACCCTTATGCATCATTTCCTTCAGTGAAGTGTAGCTTGCTGAGGTACTTTTGTGGAAAGAAGATCAGGTTAAGGTACTGCTGGCCATAATGAGAGATTAAAATCAGGGCCTTAACTAGGTTTTAAGAAATGAAAGACAACATTGTTTCTGAAAGGAATGACAGACTCCAAGACCAAATTTTCTCTGGACATTGTAATACCAATACTTTGCTTTTTATACCCAAAGGAAGAAAACTCAGACTGATAAGTAAATACTAATAAATTAAGACTAAATTAAGGTTATGGAGCTAGCATTAAAAAATTCCATTTTGCACAGCAGGAGCTGTGACTCTGGATAAAATTTTGTCTTTTCTTCACGTGTGGCTCCCAGTTCTGCCAGTATCCTAAATATTCAGGATCTTGATTTATTCTTTTATTAATATTCGTTATGAATACTTCCACTGTCATTTTCATCCTACATTGCTACTAGAATCAACGCAGAGACTGGATAAATTTTTCAATAGAGTTGCACACAGATGGTACAAAAATGCCCACATTTTTTTTCACTGTTCCTACTCGAGCTTCAAAACGTAGACCTGCTTACCTCCAAGGATTGCCAGAGAACTTTGATTCTTGTGAATGCATGATTTTCACAGTGGATATCCTGAAAAAATTGGATTTCAGAGAAACCAGAGGGCTGTTATAATTCCTCAAAGAGATGCAGCAGAAACACATTCCTTTGAGTGAAAAGTGCCTCCGAGTGAGACAAATACAGTCTCCGAATAATAAAACCACCACTGCAGTAAAAAAAAAAAAACACAACAACATCAAAACCAAAAGCATTACAGCAGAGGCTTCTAAAAGTTATGTCAGACACTGATTGTCATATTACTTGGGAGAAAAGAAATAAAATTTATTCTGCATAACACTGCCATTTATAACTTTTTAATAAGTAAATAGGTGGTCAAAGAGAAGTGTGCATGACATTGCTGCCCATCTGCTCTCTGCTTCACCGGTCTTTACTAGTCAGAGTGGAACCAGGTGCTCAGATGAGAAGACAGAATGAGAAGGTCTATAAAGAGATGAGGGGGGTGCCAAACATAGCAAAAGGGAACTTCAGTTCTAAATTAAACTCCATAGTTAGACAAAAATACTTAAAAACCTTTTTCAATATGTGGACATTTCCTTTAAGACCTAGGATTTATTGTAGTCATAAGATACCTTAAGATATCATGATGCCTTAAGATATCATGATGAAATTTTTCTGTTGTATTCGGTGTCTGGAATGACTTTCTGAACATTGAAAAGGTTTCACTTCAGCATCTAGGAACAATATATTTTCCTTTCCTAGAACAACTACACCACATCTTGAACTGGTCAGTCATAAAGCGAGTTGGGATTCCCAGCATAAAACTATTTTTAATCCCTTTCCTTCAAAAACATTCTTGCTCTTGCTTCTTGCTATATTACATTAAGAAATAGCTCTTGCCATTTAAAGACTTAATCTGATTTTGCATGCTGCAAAGTAGTGCATATTCTTTTATCTAGCAATTGTTGATGTATGATTTCAAATCTTGTGGCTGAGAGAGTCACACAGTCTGTGTGGTAGTCACACCTCCCTGGAAACATAGTTGCTGTTATTTTCTTCATAGAAGCCTTCAAAATGGGATGTGCTTTTCTGGGTAAAGTGACATTTAAGACGTGTATTTTAGAAAAAGCAGTTGAAAAAAACCCCTATCAACCTTTTTTTGAGCAGGGCAAAGTCACTTGCACACTTAATTTCTGTAGTTTCATTTCTTTAACATGAGTTTTTCGGAGGGGTATAATAAATTAAAAAATAAACTGCTATCACTGAGATTACTAGACATCAGAAAAAGAATGTGAATTGTATTCTAATCCCAGAGGAAAACCTTGTTTAAGTGATGAAACACTTGCATTGGAAACCTTGGAAATCTCAGTGGGTGGAATCTCTCATTGTCAGAACTTTCAGTAAAAGAGCAGCTGCAGATACTGAAAGCATTAAATAAAAATTACCAACAAGCTGTCTTACCTGTGTGCACTCGACAGAAAGGAAGGGCAAACACGAGCAGGTAGTGCTTGTACATCAGTCAAAACTCTGACAGCTACCATGTAACATCTGACAACACTGACATGTGCTGTACTCCCTAAGATATACTTCTAACTGAACCATAAAAAGACAAATAAATTAGTAATAGTACCTCGCCTGTCAATGTCCTTTCTTGCAGAATTCTCACTCTGTTGATTAGCATTGTTTCAAGTGATTCATCATTACATTTACTTTCTGAGGAAAAAAAAAAGGGATACTGAATTATTTTATTGCTTTTTAAAAATCCAGCAAAATAAGGGGCACCTGATTCCTCATGATCACTTATTCATTTCTAGGAAAAGGACAGACAAAAATCAGCATAATGTTTCCCTACTAGTGAAACATTACAGATTTGGATTTTGTCTCCAGTCTGCTGTGTTGCAGACGAAGCTCTCTTAACCAAACCAGTATTTCTGTACAAGAAAGAAATCAGATGGTCAGCTACTACCTGTCAGATTTTGTCCATCTGTCTGCTGCACAGTAAGCCAGCATAGCATTTTTCCATAATATTTTTTTTTCTAAAAATTAAATACACTTGTTAGTGAGTTTTTTCTTAGTCTATCTTTTAGCAGCTTGAGGCATAACTGTTGAGAAAAAGAAGGTGACATAGCCCTGAGTGCATTAATGAGCATTAACAGTCCTGACAAGCTTCACCCAGAGCCTCCATCCACAGGCCTGCCCATGGGCTCCATCTGAGCTCAGGTGTGTGCCGTGACAATCAGAGAAAAGGAAATCCGTGCAAGTAAGAGGAAGATACAAGTCTTTAAAGTTTAATTGACAATTAATTTTGATGGGAAATGCAAATGAATAATGTGCATTGGGGTTTTCAATTGCATTCAAGTTTCTTTAGGAAAAAAAATAATAAGAAAAAAGGCCCTGAATTGGATTGGTGTTTTGTCAGGGTGTCTGTAAACAGGCAGATGCAGCCTTTCATACAGATTGTGGTACTAAAAATATGGTTTATTAATTAAAAAGTTTTGGATAGAAATTAGGTGGTGCAGGCTTAATTTTCAGCCTATAATATGGGGATTGTGTCCTGGAATTGCCATTAAACATATTATATATGCAGTTTACAGAGATCCAGTTCTCACCTATGTTTTCTATCTGCATATGATGCAATGGCTCCAAGCCAACAGAAAAAACTCAAAACCCAGTGTGAATCTGAGACATTGTTAAGGACATTGTTTCCACATGTCCTTGTTCTAATCAAAGAGCATCAAACAAAGGCAATTTTTTCCCTCTTTTTTTTATAATGATCCAAGTTCTCCAAAATACGTTTGTATGACATTTCAATTCTTTTGCTTCTTTCATATACGCAGTCTTTGTTACATATCATCCAGTTTAATGATTCAGGACACAACTAGCTTTCTGCTTTCAGTTTTCCTGCTAATCTCTGGACTACATTACCATAATTGGGCAAACCAAATAATCCTGATCTGCCTGACTTAAACAGAAGAGAAAATATTCAATTTTATGGTATCTCCTATTTTTCTTCTGTTCTTTTATGACTTAGAGTATCAACCTAAGGGATAGAAAATGTGATCACTGAGATTCGCATGTGACACAGATGCCTGACCACCGCTGCAGAATTCTGCATCATTGTGCTCCATCAATTAACTAGTGCATCCTGGAAACTCAAACTTTCTTATCATTGAGAAATATCATTCTGTATAGCGTAATAAGGTGAAAAATTGTTTAGCCTTTCCACTGGTTGTGGAATGCTCTTCATATACGTTTAAGACGGTATGCCACTATTTAGTAAGACAGTAAGTAAAGTTTATTCAACAATTGCCTGACTTTCTGAAGTTTTTGCATTTTGTGTGTAGGACAAAACTGCAGTTATTATCTTTGCAGAATCTGCATGGAGTCACACTAAAGCCACAGAAGTAACAGGATATTATACTAATCACTGAAAGCACAAATGTCAAAGGCAGAAAATATAGCTACTTGTTTAGTCTGAAAGAAATTATACGTGCACACTGCTGTGATTTATAGGCCTCCTGTTTCACAGTCATACATAGCTAAAAATTCAACAGCCACAGCACAAAAGCTGCATAACTTTTTCTTACGCATACTTGGTTGCTTATGGCTCTTCTAGCTTTACCTTCCCTCTGGTAAATAACTGTTTCTTTTCAGTGTAAGGCAGGGTGCAGTGCATACTTATGTTTTCCCTTGATTTAAATTCAGTGAGAACACTCGTCTGGTCTCTGGAACTAGGAAGTGTTCACAAGTCTCCTAGTAATGTTGTGTATCCTGTTCTTTCTCAGCTAACTTATAAATGTTGCTTTCAGACTGTTACATTATAAGGTTTTAAAAATTTCTCATGATTAACAATTGTTTAGCCCAGTAACCAAAATGAACTGGAAGAGCAAGTGAAATACTTTCACTTAACCATCATAATGACATTTTAGGAACTTGTAAAACTTTATTTTCAGATTTCTCTGGACTGCTTGTATTAGTGAGCACTAATCTTTCACTGCTTTGTCTTACCCATATGATTTCTGAAGACAATATATTAGCATCAATCCCTCCAGGCTTACCTCAATTGAACTCTCTTAAATTTATGATAAATCTCCCACTGAGTAGCTATCTGCTTCCAGCAGCCTCTGAATCTTAGTCTTATTTTTTAGGGAACTTATTTTTTTTTCATCTATTAAAAGGTCTTATCTTCTCATTAACTCTCAATTTTTTGGGCCATGTTCTAAAATATTACTTTCTTCAGGTTAGTGAATGTAGAATAAATTCTTTATTGTAAATATAGAAAAAACCTTAATAATGACTCAGTTATTCTTTATGCATTTAATAGCATTTCGTATATTTTAGGACCGATAGAAATGTCTAAAGCTCCTAATTTGTCAAAGAGGTGTAGAAAAGTATGATGGATATCGTTCTGATCTTCTGGATTTTTCAGGTCGTTGACATGTATAAATTGGAAAGTTTTGAAAGTCATTTACCTACTTATACCCCAAAGAAGGAATTTTGCACACCAACCTTATGATCAGCATTTACAACTTATTCTTTTAGTCTTTACACAGATCTAATTAAGGAATTTATGCAAACCAAAATAAACATATGTATGCATATGTGTAAGAAATTCATTCAAGCCTGCCTACTAAGCATAAAACACAACTACTTCACAGTTGAAAGTGGAAGTAAAAGAGAACAAATGCACTGCTGTGGTGACATGACTAAATGAGGCTTACACCCTTGCTCTTCACTTGCCATTGAGATTGGAAAGCATACTTTACATACAGTCCTTTGAAATGGATATGTTATAATATGTTCTTGTTGAAAGACACTCATTGGAAACCATATAAAAAGTGGCCTCTTTCTAGACCTTTTCACCATTATATGCTCATGTCAGAATGTTTTATATGCTAGACCCTGCACAATACAACAAAAATATGACCTTTTTAAAGTGGTTGATTTTAAAGATTGCTTCTCCTTGGAGCATACCTCTTCAATATTATGATATTTCATCTTGAGTTTTTGAAAAATTTTAAATTATTTTACTTAGAAATTAAGGCAATCAAGACAATATTTTATGAGCAGACATGCAGCATGTATGGTGCAATATGGCAACCTATATTTTATTGGTTAGAGAGAACAGGCTTCATATATCTTACTTGAACCCACATCACGGGATTTTGCATGCCACAGAAATGGTGCAAAAGACACCTTAAAGTCAGTCAGTCATCACCCTTACCTAGACAGAGAGTAAGGTGCAGCAGGACTCAGAGAAAAATGAAATACTCATCAAAGATGAAATATAAGTTCTGATTCTTTGCCAGACAGATAATACAGCTGTAAAAATTCCTGGCCAGCCAGCAGCTGTAAAGAATATAATGTGCAATAATATGTCAGTAATATTTACTTTAGAAAGTGACTTTATGATTGGGTATTAAGTACAAGTGGTGTTCTCTTCAGCTCCTGAATATGATGACAATTCCAGAGAATAACTAAATCCACTGGATAATAAATTAAACATTTCACTCATTATGGAGAAAGAATAATTTTTAATGCCAATAACAAACAAAAAAGATTTGAGAGAGGAGGAAGAATGAAAACCAGAAAGACTGGAAACCTAAATTGTTTTTACCTAATGTGAAATTTTGCTCCCCATTTTTACAAAGAACACACTCAGGAAATTGCTTTAAAACCAGTTTCAACAAATGACTCTATTTATCTCTTCTATGAAACTCCGTTTTATTTTATGAAGCATTGTTGTCTACCTAACAAAACTTAACATTAGAGATTAATTACTTAATTACTCTTATAAAGAGCGTGTGGATTCACAGCAGAAGGAAAGCTAGAAAAAATAGTGTCATTTATACTCCACATTGCAAGTTTATCCATTAGACATCTATTGACATCGGTTAACTAAGAAGGGGAATTGGTTCTGATAGTCTGGCTTTGCCCCCAGAATAAGACCAGACTGTCACTGATTCATTTCTGTTGTAAAAATGTGCATGTTTGGGGGAAGAATTCAGGACAGTTTTGGAAATAAGGATTCTACGAGTAGATATTAATCTTTATGTAACTGCTTGTGGGCATGCAGACATTTCTATGGTTTTTTTCTTTGACACTTTCAAAATCAAATGAGGACGAGTTCTCCTTATTGAGGTTTCCATTTCTTTATTGTCAAAAGGAATGAAATGTTCGTACTCTCTTTAGAATAGATTTAAGGCAGAGGATGGTTGAACTAGTTTTTAGTTTATATGTATCTTTGAAAGAAAAGTATGCTTATATCTGACTGAAAATCAAGGCCCGTTCAATCTTGGTCTGAATACACTGGACCTCTGTCACCTTTCACTGAATGTAGGAAAAACAATCAAAGAAAGACAATCTCCACTATAATCTCTCTAATAATATGAAGGATATGACCTCCTACTGAGGAAAAGAAATAATGATTTTCTTCACCGTTGCCTCAACAGTTCAAAAGTACCAGTCCACTTGTTTCTCCAGCACTAGAGCAGCACCATACCATTTCAGTGTGGATCGGTTCAGCCTTCTGCCACAGCTTAGCTCCCCTCCATAATCCTCTAAACCAGCTATTTGTCATGAACAGCCAGACAACAAAAATTTTAAGGGAGAAACTAAGAGCACAAGACTTTCAGCCCTGCAAGGTGGGATTTTTCACGTGACTCAGAGTTTCCCCTGAAAGCACACTCGACATGTTGAAGTAGTTCTGGGCTGTGAGTGTTTGTCTTAGTATGGGTTGAAAAGGTCATTTCCATTGGTTGAATCCTTACAGTTCCAGATAATTTTTAGCAGTAAGAATATTATTGGGTTTTGTCCAGAATAAAACACTGTGTGATATTGCAGTTGCCTTAGTAACTGTAATTATGAATAATAATTTTAGCACTTTTTATTGGAGATTTCCATACATCCTATGCATTAATTAAGCATCAAACACCTCTGTATCTGAGGCTATCACTAGTAGATGAAAAACTTGAAGCAGTGAGGCCTAGATTCATCCCCTCTTAAATGGCAATGCAATCATTTAGGTTAAAAACATCGGTATCTGTTACAGACAATGAAGTGGGTTGTTTGAGAAGGTGATTCAGTCCTTAACCGGTCTGAACTGCAGTTAGGTGCTTCAAAAGTTAGGCAGGATGAATTTGGATACTAAAGATTAGGTCACTTAACTTTTCTTTTAATTCTCAAAGCACTACAGAAGATATGCAGCTAACCTAAGCAGCTAAGCTAATATAATTGCCTTCCTTTTTCTTCCATAGATCATTCACTCAAAGAAAAAAGATGCAGATATGGGGAGACAGTCCTATCAAAGCTGAGACTTCCACTCTGAAGTCAAGATGCATTTTAATGGTAGCTTCTCAAGCCACAAATTTCTAGAAACTAAAATGACAATACATCTGGTAAGGAAAAGTAAATCCCCCTTTACATCTAAAACTAATACCTAAGCATCAAAAATAATTTTTAAAAGGCCTTTTTAATTATTCTCCATAGTAACCTTTACTTTTAGGATCACCATATGTACCCCATTACACAGTGATCTCACTTTAAATTTCTATGGCACATTAGGGCCTTATTGTTCTGGATTGCAAAGGGATGCATTAAAATGCCACATATTTTGCTATTTATGTTTCCTTGGCAATTAAAAAAAAAACAACACACCATGCCATTAACAGTGATTAGTACTAAGGTCACCTTTTCATTTTAAGAAACCACATAAAAGAGTCAGAAAGCCAATAAAATGCAGTCCAGAAGTGTCACTGGATAGAGGCTTGTGGAGAGAAAGCTGCAGAAATTCAGACTTGTTTGCTGCTGACATCATAACATGAATTAAATGACCAGTACTAAGGCAATACCGCAGATACTGTCTTCTGTTTGTCATTATGTTCCTTCATCTTCCACTTAACTTGTGATTATAGGCTTTAATATCTGGCATTAGCTAGGATTTTGGTCAATCTATATGACACCAATACTTGAAGATAAGGTCCCTGGGTTAATCAGCTGGAAATCATTCCTGGATGTTCCAGCTAATCAAATTTGTTCATGCAATATGGTGAGTATATTGCCACCGTAAGTTTTAGAACAGATGTCTCATGCTATAGAAACCTCTTTATAGTAGAATTTAAATCCCCCTTGTTCAGTAATGACATAGGTTATTAAAACACACTTTTTTTGGGTGACCTAATTAAAGCATTCTATCAAAAACAATCAAAACAACCACCCTGGCCCTGATGAGGTTTTCCAACCTCTAAATGCAACCCTGATGAAAGCACAGCATGAAGAATGGATAAAATTATGATATCTGCTGTGAAATTAGCCTTGAGCATTTGTTAATAAAGGCAAATAGGATTTCACACACCGACATGTAAACTTCGTAAGTGTGGATTCTCTTTTATTGTCTTTTGCAGCAGGTAAAGTAGACTGTTATAATTATCACCCTGGTATTATTGCTAACTTCATTGTTAAGAATTTTTAGTGATGGGAAGCCTAGGAGTTAGACCATGGGCTCCTACTAACCTAGCTCTCTGCCTCCTGAGTAAGCTATGGTTCCCTGCAGCCTGTCAGAACTTTGTTAGACAGTCTTAGTCTTTCTGTACTTAGAGAGTGCTGTTTCTGGCTTCTGAATGCAGCTACTCAATGGAAGATTCACTGTGAGCCTGGAAGCAGCAGTAAGGTTTACTCTGTCCTCTCAGATTTGGATTTATTGCCCAGTGAGATAAAAAAAGGATTCTTTACACAATGCTTCAATAGAAGATTTCCTAGTCAATCCCGAAAGGTCAGTGTTAGTTGTTATCCAGACTCTGCCTTTCAGACTGTTTTCTGAAGGTGTCTTTTCTTTAGTTGATCATCATTGCTAGCAAGCCTAAGGGAAACTGTGGTACTCACTTAACCTTTTGAATAACATTTTCCAAACAGTACAAAAAAATTCACAAAAATCTGTGAAAAATTATTTGAAAATTACTTCATATTAAAGTCCCATAATTTTGAAATATTCTCTTTTTTTAACACTACCTGAATAATTGTCAGATTTTATTTATTTTTCTTTCTCATACTTTACCTCTTCATTATAACCTTTCTTTGAGAAAAAATGAAAAATAAAAAAGAAAAAATTACTTCTACCATAAACAAAGAAGCAAAATTGCAAAACTCCATTTAGTGTATTGGATCTTACTTGATGCAATTATACATGGAATTTACCTCTGATTGTAGCTATCACTAAATAGTCTTTGATATGTCTTTCTTTCTTTCCCAACTCCATGCCCAAATTAGATAGACATAATTAGTATTTCAGTGGGGAAAAAAGCTTTTTCAAGTCCTACTACTAAATACTTTTTAACCTTTTAATAATATTTGCACTACCCCAGGTAAATCTCAGCTAAGAATATGTTGTAGCTCTGAAATTTATCCACTCCATCTGAAAAATGTGTAGGAAACAGGAGCAAAAAATAAATTAGTGATGGAAAAAAAACCCCATTATTCTTTTCTCAGATAACCTATCTGTTCTTACTCACTTCAAAGATCTCAGAATAATTTTACAGTACTTCCTTCTTTCCTTCTGTGATCCTGAGGCTAAATGGTACATCTCAGCTTGCATTTACATAGCAAGACTGAGGTGTAAGTTCACTCTCCAAAAGGGAGTGGTCCCATCTAAAAGCCCACTGGAGATGGACAGTTGCACACCCTATTCCCCAAATCATGAGCTGCCATTGTCTGGGACAACACTACCTGGGATGGAAAAGTAACATACCAGTATGTTTGCTAATATTTAAAGAACAGGGACAAATGAATGACAATACTCAGGCCTATGCCTTCATTATGCTTTATCTGCTAGTACAGACATAGCCACTAAGGCTATTTGAGCAATGTAAAGTGGTTCACTGTAAATATCTGAGTAAGATATCCAGTTAAATCATCAGTATTACACGGATTCATTCACCCCTTAAAGCAAATGGCTTCTGGACAGCTTATTTGCTTCACAGCAATAGAAGGACGAGCATGTCTGTCTAGCTAAACTCAGTGTGACTCCTCCCACCTAATATTCTGAACTAATTTTCACTATTCTCATTTTCATTTTTCCTCTTTTTTTTTTTTTACTGACCCATAGAAACTCAGGATTTTCAGTTTGACACAAGTCTCATCTTAACATATTATTCTCTTAATATGATAGGAGCCAGATATATTTGGAGCCTTGAAAAGTACACCAACAATGAACCTCTGTAATTTAAATGGTAATCAATTTTTAAAGCATCTCATTTTTAATAAAGGTAAGGTAAAGAAAAAAGTAATTCATTTAGCATGAAAATTAAATAAGAACAGGAACTAAAAAAAACTAGATTTTGAGGTAGATGATTATTTTTACTGAGTTTATTCACTTCAGAACCAAAAAGGTTGAACTGATTTGCACAAGAAGAGGAACAAAACTGATGTGGCTGCGCCTGTATCTCACATCAGGTGAACAGAGAGCAACTGAAAGGATCGTGCATGAGATGCATGTTTGTAAGATACTGTCATCTTATTTTGCTCTTTTATGATATCTTATATAGATATTTCATAAACTGCCACATCAATTGCAAGCTAGCTAATACCTCATTGAGAATTTTATAAAACAGTTCCAAGTTAAAAATATTTATTCTGCATATATTCATTCTTTCTACAAGCTGGCTTCTCTTCTGACATAGCTTTTTAACAGCTCCTTGTAAAACAGCAATGTAATGCTCAGAAACCATTCAAAATGCCCACTGGCAAGAAGCATCTCTTTCTAACATCATATTTACATTAGATTTGAAAATTGGTTTGAGGGCATCTTTGTTTGTTTGGGGGGTTTGTTTGCTTTGTTTTGTGGAGAGGCAATATTACCAGTTTGTACTATAAATTAACAGAGTAGACATTCAGAACCCAGGCAGCATTCCCATTCTGGACTAATGGGAAAAATGCCAACTGGAAAAAAAATATGAACATTCTGTCCTCTGTGTGCAAACTGAGTCCCTTGATATCTTTGGTTAGTTCATAACACATAAAAAAAAAAAAAATGGTTTTGGAGGGAATTGTATTTCCAGCCATTAACTCAGGCGCTTTGCAAACTCGTTTTAGACCTACACACCTACCTACAGTGTGCTGTATGACACAACAAATAGATAAACAAGGTTTTCAGATCCTTGTGCATGTTATTTACTTAGTATTTTCTGAAAATAATTCAGTTTTATATGAGCAAAGCACTCTTGGGCAATAATGCATAATGGAGTCTATGTCTGCCATCACCATTTGTATCTGACACACACACCCAAGAGCGAACAAGACAAGTAGCATGTAGTTCATTTGCAAAGTCCTCAGCAGGAGGTGATTGTCTTCTCTGATGTCTTCCCTTATGTTTTCTGGAAAATTAATTGGATGTCCCCATGATCTGAGTAAGTGACACAGAAAAAATGCACTAAGAGAAAAATGTAGCTGCACACATATCCAAAATAATCAAGTATGTGGTCATTACATCCATGTGCAACACTAAGAAAAAATTTTATTTTAAAAACTTTCTGTAAAACTTTAACCTGTTCACATTTTGGTCACTGCTTTACTGCTGTCCTTTACCGTATGTCAGTCTTCCTTTATCCACAAACACTGTAACACCATAATGCCATGATAGAAGACGCGCAAAATTGTCAGACACGATTTGCCTTTACTGAAGCCATGTTGGCTGTCACCAATAACCTCCTTATTTTCCATGTGCCTTAATATGGTTTCCTGGACGATCTGCTGCATGATCTTGCTGGGCACAGAGGGGAGACTGACTAGCCTGTAGTTCTCCAGGTCTTCCTTTTTTCCCTTTTTAAAAATGGCGGTTATGATTCCTCTTTTCCAGCCAGTGGGAACTTCACCAGACTGCCAGGACTTCTCAAATATGATGGATAGTAGCTTAGCAACTTCATCCGCCAGTTCTCTCAGGACCCACAGATGGATTTCATCAGGTCCCATGGACTTGGACACCTTCAGGTTCCTTAGATGGTCTCAAATATGATCCTCTCCTGCATTGTGTCTTTCTCCCAGTCCCTGCCTTTGCCTTCTGCAACTTGGGTGGTGTGGCTAGAGCTCTTGTTGGATTGCTTATGCCCTACTGTGTTGTCCCTCCAACAGATATCAGGGTGGTTTAAGTCCCCCATGAGGAACAGGGCTTGTGAACATGAGGCTGCTCCAATCTGTCTGTACAGGGCCTTGTCCACTTGATCTTCTGCTACAGGGTGGCCTGTAGCAGACCCCCACTGCAACATCACCTGTTCTTGCCTTCCCTTTAGTCTTGACCAATAAAATCTTGGTTGGATACTCATCCATTATTCTGAGAGTTCAGAAAAGACCTACAATGTAGAATGGAAAAGCTGATCTATGAGTATGCTTTCGGAAGTTACTCATATACTCAATAATAGAGGTGTAAATTTTGTGTGGGAAATTATTTGAATTTTTAGTTGTGGGAAGATCTGAAAACTGTAGACTCTGAATTTTTTGGTTGTTCTTATTTTTTTTTCTTCATCCCTCTCTTTTTAATTTTTTTTTCTCTAAGAAATAACAACATAATAATTCATAATTATTATTAATATAGCTCTCAGTTTAAAAAAAGTATTGAAATTGAAAGGGAAGATCATTATCAGTGAATTCACTAAATCTTGAAAAGATGAAAAAGTTTTGAAATGTCATACTTCAACACTTTGATATGCTTTTAGTTTTGCAGTCCAAAACAAATTTCAGCTTTGAAATTTAAAACAGTTCAACAGATTACAACAAATGTTTTTGTAGCACTTCCTGGAGTTCTTTGTCTTCCTTGTTTGTTTTTTTGGCCTAGTTAGAACCTTTTATGACTATTCTTGAGTCCTGTTCAGGGATGTAGATGACCATAGGAGACATGAAGACCTGGGGAATCTGCTTTAAGGCCTCCAATTAATATCTTACATTTTAAAGCTCTGTAAGTAGAACAGCATGGTTTAATAATGGCTAATAATTATATGAAAAATTATTTACCATATCCTGTAAAATGAGTTCAAAGTTTTCTATCTCCAGTGAACATTCTTCTTGAGAAGGATTTTTATAAGCACTTTGCACGTACATCTGCGGGGAAAAATAGCTATTTAGATGTATAAGTTTGTAAAATATTTGTATGATGCACAAAATCTGTTTATCTGTGTGCAGAATGACCATACACCATGCTTATTCTTAAATCTTGTAGATTATACATGAGAAAAGGTGTGCAATTCAGTAGTTAGTCCCACTTTCCTGCTGTTATTAATTCAAGTTAGTTGAGAAGCAGGGAGCGCATCTCTTGTTTCTCTGTCCACATTAAAAATGATCTGTATAGCACCTGTGTGCAAGTTTGTGCATATGTAACTATCTGCTGATACACACCCACATAACATGTGTCTTGCACTACATAAATTACTAATAAATAGTAGGTCAGATTCACCAATAAATTCCAGCTGCTTTGTACTGCTCCATCTAATATAAACCAGCTGTATGCAAGTCTCTTCTGGCTGATTCAGATGGATTTACAACTATTTTGGCTTGATGACACCACACATATCAGCCCACATATATTGATGAGACTTGGCCAGTATGTCCTCTGAAATTACCCAAAATGCATAAGAAAATCTAACCTTTCAGCAATTTTTTAAACATCCACCTTAAAAATTAGAATCTGAAGAGATAAGGTCATATTAGTGAAGATAGCCAGTAAAGGTTAACCATTTCAATAGTACATCTGTAAGAATTTAAAGTACACTGCAGCAATTAAACTCATGAATATAGGTCAGCACTCTACTCCCATGTCTAGTTTAATCTGATCTACAAAAAGGACAACTTTTAAACATTACAATTTTTTCCCAGTGCAAATTCAAGTTAAAACTCTATGTGAAATTAAAATATCTGAGAAAGAGATTAAATCCATTTTGTTAGCAAAACAAACTTCATCAGAGACAATCTTGTAAATGAGCTGCAACTTAAAAACATATTTCTGTCTATTCCTGAAAAGGATCTTCGTAAGATCAGAGGCCTATTAAAAAGTAGAAATGTTCAACATCTGTTGCTGTGTTGCATGAAGGCAAGACAAAGATAAATTAATAGCATATGTGGAGAAATATGATTCAAAAATCCAGATTGGTTGGAATTTCCCAAAATAGGTTGCCAGGTTTGTATAATAAATAAAATCAAAGATAAAGGATTTTTTTTAAATTCTGAAAAATTAAGAAATCCCTCAATCAAAAAATAGAAAAGTATGGTTTATATATAATATAAAATATCTATTACATTCATGGAAGTGAACTGGTGTTCAAAATAAAAGGCTGAGTCTGAAAAGAATCATGTAAAAAAAGTATTTAGATTGACTGATGTCTTAGAGGAATCAAGACAAAGTAACATAAGAATATTGCTATTTGCCTTTGGCATTTGTATTTTTGTCTCATTTGAGACATCATAGCATTTAAAAAGATTCTTCTGTCAGGAAACATTATGTCCTAGGATCTAGGAAGGTTATGTCCTTTGTTACGGCTTGTACATTTTTCTTTTCTTTTGCAGAGCAGTCTTCATTTGAGTATTCCCAAAAAGAAACAGACAATTCACATATCATGGGCTTACGTTACATTTCATGAGCAATCACATTACGGGATGTCAGCAAAGCAAGATGATGATGTACAAAAAAGTTACTCACGTTCCATGCTGCCATAGATACTGGCTTTTTCGGTTTGGTGATGTGCTGTTTTGTAGATCGCTATCCTTGTAACTTCACTTTATGTTCTGTTGTAGTGCTGCCCTCCAGATATTCTGCTTCTGGGATACCTCAGCCAAGTATTCTTTCTTTAGTTACGGGTTCTTCCTTGAATTGTGTAGTCATTTATTGTCACTATATTCTCCCAGACAGAGGTCAGAATTTGCTCCAAGACATTTGTGGAGTAGGTTCTATGGTTCATACAGAAGTTGCAGCCGCTTTTGCTGATAAAGGTAATTCAGACCTACTTGTGGCTGATAGAACAGCATGGACATCCACTGGCATTGACTGTAATCCAAAACTTAATGCCTAGTTGCTATCTGGGGTTGCTGTAAGACAAAAGAGATGCAGAAGAGAGGGTTCTCCTTGATTTCTGTCAACCAGAGACACTAAACAATGCAACTGAAAATGTTTGTAGAATAGAGCAGTAACTAAGATCTTGCCAAATTAAAGGAAAAGTCTAAGATGTTTTAATACATTTAATTGATTTGGAAATGTGATGAGATTCTAGGCAACAAGAAAGAATGTTTGGCTCTTAAAAAATCATAGTTAATGGATAAGTATCCTCTTACTAAAATGTTGTTGAAAAAAGAAACTTCATACAGGAAAAAAAAAAACAAAACCAAAAAACCAAAACCCACCCAAAAAACAACCACCACCCTCTGATATTGCTAACAATCCCATGAAGTCACTGCCACTCCGTTCCAGCTTGACAAGTAAAAGCTAAGTGGTTTTAACAGCATATTTATTTTCAAGCAGTATTGCTTACAGGCCAGGGAAGAATGGTGATCACTGCTCTAAACTGTACCTTGAGACTTCTGTAGGGCTAGTCTAAGCCTCTTCACCAGAAATAGGGTTAATAAATCTCACTCAAAAAGACTGGTATGTTTCTACCACTTTCCCTTCCCTTCCCTTTTAAACACATGACCATGAAAAAACAACTAAAATTTTCATTAGAGGCAACTGGATTTCAATAATTTTTGCAGTGTCAGACCTGTGGGAGAGGTGAGCTGTAAAGTTTAAATGTTTCTCCTTCCTACCACTATACATATGTATGATCCATTTGGATATTTCTCCTAAAGAGTCTGCATATTAACTATTAAGTGAACCTAGAGACTTATATAATAATTGTGGACAAGAAGAGGTTAGGGGAGGGTGGGTAATTAGGGGAAGAGAAATCCCTGGTGCCTTTCTCATTTATATCAATGTGCATCCACAACATTAAGTATCTTCAGCAGTGTTAATCCGGATTTACTTATGTAGATGTATCTGAGAGTGTTACATGTTCCTCTCAAGTTCCTTGAGAACTTGATTAAATGGACTGCTCTCAGTGGTTTAAAGAAACACTTGGAAACAGTGTGAACACAGTATTAAAAGAATTCACCTGCAGAAATAATACTTGATTTTACACTGAAAAGTTACTTTGAAATATTTTTTGAAACAGTCATTAAAATTACACATTGAATTTTCATTATTGGTGTTAGATGACTTTAATACAGAATAGCGCACGATGTAATTGCAAACAAGGTCTAGATTCAGAGCTCGAAGGTCAGACTGGACCTTCAAAGAAAATTCACGTGGTTTATTTTACTATTAATATATAGGTTTTCAATGAATTCCTATACTCTCGGTTTGCGGTGGAAGTGCCCTTTATATGACCCTATCCATCAGAAAAACATTAGTTTGCAGTGCAGTGAAACATATGGTTTTCTGACTTTTGGAAACAATATGGAAAACGAAACTTTGTCCAGTCATATTTTATTTTAATTTTTCAGCTTTGGAGATGTGGAAATGTCACAGGCTGTCCTGTTTAAAATTTATGACGTTGCCTGTGTTTCTTTTTTTGTATAGCTGCAAAATATTTAAAAAGGCTCCCTGTATAAATCAGGAAGAATAAGAAAGGTGGAGAAAATCAGGTTTTATATGCAAAGTATAACATCAAGGTATATAACATGTATTAAGAAATCATATTAGGAATTTTTATTGGCATGTGGTGGACTTCAGGAAAGAAAATCTCAAGAAACAGCAAGAGAACATGATATCATACAAAGTCAATACTTTGGGAAGCTGGATTATCTTTGTTTAATTTATATTTTATATGTAAATCTTGATATTTTTTTTGTCACTGTGATTTTTTTTTCCATGAAAGTATAGTTGATTTTATAACATTACATTTTCATCAGCAGTTTGAGGAAGAAATAAAATTTAAATCACTCAAGTCAAAATAACAAAAGATTTAAAACACACTGATCATTTAAGTGTGTATCTTAAGTGTGCTGTCGATAAAATTGTAATGTCACAACTGACATCCACATTAGAAATTTGCCCCTCTATTATACACACTTACAAAAGTGGGACATACAGCAATGTGACTGGCATAAGCAGTTGAATGCCACTGTGAACCCTTTCCCTATATGTCTAGCTTTTTCACATCTGGAGGCTCAAACTGCGTCTGTTGGCATGATCTCTGAGAGCAAAATAGTAGCTTTTCCAATTTAGAAGAGTGTAAGTGGTAGAGTGAATAACCCTATTTGCATCATGAGGGGAGTGCTTTGAAAGGTGTATTATTTTATGTAAGTAACTAGTCCTTCTTCATTGGTTTGTGCTTCATTGTACTCTTTCAATTATGATTTAGCTATGAAGCCCTTGAAAAAATAACTATGAGAAAAGGAAATCAAATTACTGAAGAATGGCTCCTGTTTTTTAGTGTTAAATTAACAGCAGCAGAAAATAGTGGCAAAACCATAAATTTTAAGATAATCACAAAATATGGTAATTAAAAGCCCAAGTGCTTACTAACAAGGGAACATCTAAGTATATAATCATGTACATGGTGTACATATACTGATCACCCTCTAGTAGTAAGAGCACAGTACCAATAAAGACATTGATTTCAATAGCTTCTAATTTCAGTGATGACATAAACCCTGCCCTTGAGCTGGTCAAAAGCAGCAGTGTTGGATATCATACTGCTTTTGCATACGTGTGTGTCACTACATATGCTGGTAGATCACCTTTACCACAATTAAATAGCTGCAAAGCACCTAATCTCGATGTACAGAGGGCAGCCATTAGTACCTAATCTTCATTATCCAGGATAACTGCCTCCTTACTATCTCCTTTCCCCAACAGAGTTTCTATGTGACAACTCATTCACCTGAGTTCCATTCATTCTCTTACTGTTAGCATTCAAGTCACAGTACTTGAAACTAAGTTGACTCCTATGAATGATCTATAGATGGTTTGAATTCCTGCCAAAGATAATACATCTACTGAGGAAAGGAGAAAAAAAAAAAAAAAAAAGGCAATAAAAGAATAAGCTTTATGGGAAGAGCAGCCTTTTTTCCCATAAATGATGAATCAATCCATTATATTTGTGATGATCAATGCCATGGATCCTCTTCATGTCAAGGTAAAAAAAAAAACTTGGTAAAGAGGCAAATCATTATTAATTCATTCGTTGCAATAACATTAATCATGATGAGCTAATGTGATATTAATGTGGCTGTAATATGTACTTCCATAGGAATTTCATTGTAATATAGGAATTAACTAATGTACCACGGCTTTAAAGAGTGACGTAAATTGATAAATAACACTGAAAAGCTTTTTAAATAGGGGTAGGCATGAATCTACTGACATGCTACCTTCTGGTGGAGACGGGAGGGTGCCCACATCCCACTCCCATGCCCACACTTGCAGGTAGGCTAACGCTCTGCTTTGCATTTTCCATGAGTTATTGCCTACAGCAACAGCTAGTCAGCTTTTCAACATTGTGGTCCTGTTCCAGGAAATATTGATGCAGGAGATTAGTACTTCTGGGAATGGAATCAAAGCTGTGATGATGCTTATTGGTGTCTAGGAGGAGTCTGGGAGTCATGTGTGCAACTCAGTGTTCTGAACACCCTTGCACACACAGGGAGAGGATGGCTTCACAGATATGCCTCCCATGAGAAACTTCAGAACTGACTTCTGCCATATTTTTATGCTATGGGTAATAACTCTAAGCAGACATATCCTATGTGACCAGTTCTTGAATGCAGATGATATGGCAAGGGGAACTGCGTTAGACAATAGAAACGGACCTTCTCCTTACAGAGTCCTTCCCACTCAACACAGCACTGAGTTTGACAAGGTATTGGAGCACTCAGCTGACGTTCTCATCAGTGCTGAGGACCAAACCTTAATGGAGAGCAGTCAAATGGAGGAAATGAAAAACTAAAATATGAGCGTGCATAAGAAAAACAATGAAACAAAAATAGTAAACTATCTTTCTACTTAAAGCACTGTATATATCCACTGCATCCTTAATCTCACTTAACATTTGTATTCCATGGAAATTTATATAACTCTGAGATGATGATAATCCCACTTTTAACAGTAAATTGGACTAACACTCCCGTAGTCCCTTTCGATCAACATTTTCATGAGTATATGGAAAAAAGTGGAAAAAAGATAAAATTTTCTGGTATAACCTACTTGATTTGTGCCCTGAACTATTATCTGCACATTACCATACAAACTAAATGTATTTAGTGTGTAATTAGTACTTTTCTAAGCAATTAATACTGCTGTTATACTAAGAATGCTCTATGCTTCATTAAAAAGTTCCTTATTTCATTGAGTGGGTTTCAGAAATTTAATGTTCCAGAAATATACATTATCAAGGCATTTCAGTATTAGAAATTAAGTTATTTTTGTATATTTCTGTATATACAGAAATACGTATTTCTGTAACTATATATGGAAACTCAAAACAGGAAAGTTACTTTGTTTCTAAATATCCCATATTTATGCCTCCTTTGAATGAACAATTTTCAGTGCAGTAATGAGCCTGTATTTTAGCAGTATACACTGTATCCTTGGTTCTGCAGTTTTGGATTCTTGGTTCTTATTTGTAGACACCTTACATATACAGAGCATCAATGCTGAACCAGTTTTTCTGTAAGATATTAATATTTGTTGTCTACACCAAAGTAAGTTGTAGACTTTAATCTGAAATGTTTTCACATCAAACTAATACAAAATATATTGAGTATAAACTTTTAAAGTTTTATTTTGACAATTTGTTGCTCCATTCAATGCAACAGCAATGCAATTTGGTTTGCTTAAGTAACTGGAAGTGAAAACTACTGCATTTTAAGAGATCTTTTAGAATTTCTCTCTGCCATCTTGTACCTCAGGATAATTTTTCAGACCTCTGGATATTTCTCTATTCTTTAAAATACAACTATATACACAAATATCCAGAAAATGTCCCTTTACTCCTCTCTCGTGAGACCCCACTTGGAGTACTGTGTCAGCTTTGGCGTCCTCAACACAGGAAGGACATGGACCTCTTGGAATGAGTCCAGCAGAGGGCCATGAAGATGATCAGAGGGCTGGAGCACCTTTCCTATGAGGACAGGCTGAGACAGTTGGGGTTGTTCAGCCTGGAGAAGAGAAGGTTCCAGGGAGAACTTATAACAGCCTTCCAGTACCTGAAGGGAGCCTACAGGAGAGATGGGGAGAGACTCTTTATCAGGGAGTGTAGTGATAGGACAAGGGGTAACGGTTTTAAACTGAAAGAGGGGAGATTTAGACTAGATATTAGGAAGATACACTTTACTGTGAGGGTGATGAGACACTGGAACAGGTTGCCCAGAGAAGCTGTGGGTGCCCCATCCCTGGAGGTGTTCAAGGCCAGGCTGGATGGGGCTTTGAGCAACCTGCTCTAGTGAGAGGTGTCCCTGCCCATGGCAGGGGGGTTGGAACTCAATGATCTTTAAGGTTTCTTCAAACCCAAATCATTCTATGATTCTATGATTCTATAAAATGGTACCTAGATTGTTGTTGATACCTTTACTGAGATCATATCAAATGGTCATAAGCAATTGTTCGAAAGGTATTTTTTCAATGTGTGAGAGTTGTAATAAACTGGAAAGATTAACTTTTATGTTAAGACCATAGACATAATCAATTAATTGTATAATCTGGGTCACCAAAAAAATACCACAATATTCGCTATTACAGAAAAGGCAAGACTTTCAAAGGTATTTTTGTTTACAATCTTTGTATATGATCTCAAAGTATTTTGTCTGAACATCATGACTGAACAGCTATTTTTTCCAAGCTACTGAATGGTTTTGTAGCAACAGAGAAAATTAAACACGTGCAGGTAAAGGGGCACAGTGGACAAGGGGTTTAATTTGGCTATAGTCTAAAGTATTCTATTAACTTCAAGAAATATCACTTTCATATGCCTGTGATATTAATTTAAAATGCTTTTATTTATTCTGTTACAAACCAGGAGAAAAAAAAATCAAACAGTATTTTTTTAAATTGTTCCATATTAAGCAGAGATTATTTAAATTGACAGAATTAGCCTGAATTAAATCATCAATATAATATTGATTTTATTTCAGTTACTTGACTATTCCCCTTATTCTTTTAAAACGACAGCAGGTACATCAAGATAATAAAAACAATAGACCACTTATTGTTCTTTTTGCTTCAATTGGTGTGGTTTTCAGCCTGTTTCTGATACAATGGCAGCAATTGGAAAAAAAGAAATGGAGGCTAATGTGAACTTCAGTAACTGTTATTCTCATAATAATCACAGGCATCTTATATCTTAACCATGTCTTGAATTTTCTTAGCAAATGGAGTGGGAATTCACTTTTTTGTTTTTTTGAGAAACCAGACTAGAATGTAACATTCCTGAAAGCACTCAGTAAACCTCTGCATCTCTTGATGATACCCAGAAACGTGGTGTTTCTTGTTTTGTTTTGTTTTTAGAAATGGAAAAATAATTATAAAACATATTGTGCTAATAAATCAAAAAAGGCGCTTGAAATAATCTCATAAAATGTTATGGCTTAAATAATGCCCTTCATCAGTATTCTTTGTTTAACATTTTATGTTTATTGATAAATGAAGATGCATTTAAATAATTCAAACAAAACATTAGCTGCAAGCAAGGAATTAATAATTGATAGGACTGGAAGGGCTTTTTTTCACTTGGGAAATAGATAATATTAGCTTAATGTGGGGTTGTAGGAACAGAGGAAATGTAATGGATCTGCCTGCTTTAAACCGATGATGGTTATTGTGGTCTGAAAGTTGCTACAAAGGCAAAAGCAGGACAGCTCTGTAACTGCAATAGATTTCACTCATAGGAGCTGACAATGCAAATTGTAGTTTGATATGCCAGATTTATACATGGGACGGGATCTAATAAACTTAACATACGCTAAAGGAAAAAACTAAATACTGTTAAACTTAAGTCTGAGAATTTTAAAAGGACAAAACGACAACAGTTATGGTGTATAGATTTGGGGGTTCCCCCCCGGTCTCCTTTTTTATTAATACCTTCATCCATAGTTTTCTTTAAGTAAGGAACCACTACTAAGGATACTGTAACACAGAAACCAATGCATTCTTGAGGATTCTTAGAGGAAGACCATTTAGTCTAGAAACACTCATTGTAAGGTTTTATTTAGATATGCCTCTAAAGAAGCCAAACTCTTCCAGCTGTGTATTTCAACATGCCAGCCTCTTCTGTGGAGATGTGGAAAACCAGCCTTATCAGGTCCTCTGCTGGGAGGGAAATTTTTGTTGGTGATCCTCAGGTTATGTCTGGTGATAACAAAAACCACAGGATTGCTCGGAAATCAGTTGTGCAACTCCCATTTCCATTTGCTTTTGGAGGCACTAGTTTCATAGTGATTTAAAAGTCTACCAAAAGATATTTTCTGTATCATACCATACAGAATATACCATTTCTGTATGGTATTTATGAATCTATAATTCACACGTTCATACCACACTCTAGCAGACAGAAATTTGCATTTGCACATGTAAGCAACATTTGACTTTATTAGTTTGATATGCAGGACAAAATTTAAAATAAACAAAATAAAATAAAATTACTGTACCATAAATCTAGAACAATTTCATAGATGTTATTGGTCCAACAGTGTAAGATTATAATCAGATATTTTACTAGAAAATTAATGTTATTGTATTCAAAGATCTTTTAGACAGTCATAATAAAGAACATAAAAACCTGTATTTTGATCTGGAAACCAATAACAATTTGCAGGTTTTAAAATGAAGTTGAAAAGATCATAGTCATATTGTACTTTATCCTGACTTTTAGAAATCATGCTGTTATGACATCAGGGAGTTTTACTTAAAGGTAGTACTAGAATAGCCAAACACTTCTAATATAAACATCAAACAGAACACTTTTCACTACTTAAATTGTTTGTATCTTGTGTCATCACTTACGAAAAATGAGTGTGCCATGTTACTGAAAATGAACAGTTGTGTTTTCTACCTATTTTCCACAGGGGTAAACGGTTATAAAGGGTTCAAGGCAGTGAAGAATCAAGTTCTGTATCTCTAGTTGTGTGTGCCAAGTTCATACCTGAGCATCTCCCAGAATAGGTTTTCTTAAGCAGACAGATTGTAAGCCTGCACAAAATTGATTTCAGAAATGCAAATGGGAAAAAGCAGCTTTGTTTTCCAGTCATTGCAACACTCGACATGACATTTAGATAGACTTGCTTGCATTGACAGTAGGCACATATGTCTACTATTTTGTTTTAAAATATATGTATTGCTTTTAATAACAACATTACAGCTGTTCACAAAATGACGCCTCTAGACAGAAGCACTACAATGAAAAGAGAGTATCAACAGAAGGACTGTATCTGCATGCAACTCTTACAGTTGCCAAGAAATGAAGATATAACATATGGTCACTTTGTAAAGGTGAGCTGAACAAAAAACAAGCAACAACCTAGCCAATTTCTGTCATTTGAATTCTCCTGTTCAAAACCTAATTTAGTTTCATATGACTCTTGCTAATTTGAATGATATATTTATTAAAATATGAAACAGCCAGCACTGCAACTGGGAAAACAATTTAAAAATAAATTCATGGAATGGTACGTTGCCAATTTTTCACTTGTCTAGAGCTATCCTTTAAAAATTAATGTATAATTTTGCAGCAGAAGAATCGAATGCTATTAACAGCTTGCTAGTGTGAAGAGAGGAAGTTGTAACTTATATTAAATATCCCACTGTTGATATGCCTATGAATGTCTTCCTTTGATTTATCTGTTTACTGAACTGCCTTGGAAGGGCCACTCCTCATAGGAATACATGGGGGAATGTTAACATAACCCAAGTCTCTTTGACAATCTTTCTGGACATCACCCAGAAAATTACAAGATTTAGGAAAAAAGTTATAAGCGCGGAAATGTTTAATTTCTCAGTGTAACAATTTATATGCTCTGTAGGGAAAGTGTGGACTCCAGAGAAGCTGCTGTTTTAGGCAACGTTACTGCTTTTTGTATTTGAATAGCCAACAAAAATTCAGAGTTGCCTGGGTTTTTTTCATCAACAGAAAAAAAAAACAGATTCTTGATATAATTCTGTTTACTGTTAATGAACATATACATCTCTGGCTCCCTGAGTGACTGAGGAAAACAATGGGAAGGAAGCTTTTTTTTTGCTTACAGCACCATATCCTAAACTGTTTTCCTTTCTTTTTTGGTATTTCAGAACTTTTTGCAGATGCATTCTACAGTCCTTTTTGTGCATGGTATTTTCTCAACATTTCCTTTCTTATTGTCTAATTCTCCATCTCCCTCTTGTCCACAAAGGCAGACACCTTTACAAACAGTATGCTATACTTATATATGTATTGTTTGGGATTATGAAGTATGCCTGTGTTTAGAATAGAAGACATCACTTTTCCAACTTCCTTGTTTAAGACATTTAATTACTATTTAAACTATGTCACACAGAGATGTTACAGTTACTTGCTTTATTTCCAGTGCATTTCAGCTCTGACCTTACCAAGATTATTTATAATGTGGGCAATAACATATTGCTGGATTGATTAATCCAAGCTAAGAATTAGGGTGCTCCTTAGCAAGACCCAGATATTGTTTGGTCAGCAAAGCTGGCTTAAGGAACTCCTTCTGTCTTCATTGCACCTCAATTCTCACTTTTCAGTTTCTGTAACCCAGAAGGTTGAATAATAAAAAGAAGAACAAAAGAAAAAAAAGTATATAATTTTCATCAGGATTAATTCTTCTCTGATTTATCTGTTGTATCCATATTAACACTCTGCAGGGATTTCTTCCTAAGTATACTAGAAGTACTGAGGAATCATTTAGGCCCATGCTGTGATAAAGAACTGGAAGAGCTGTGCATCCCAGGTCCCTAGCAAAACTATCTCAGCCAGTACTGTCTGTACAAGTAACTTGATCAAAAGTGTTAACATTAAAGTGGAAAGAAATCTATCGGGCAGGAAAAATTATTGTCACTGCAGCTCTGACATAGTCCTGAGGAAAGATGAGAACTTGTGAGAGAGAGAAATGCTGGTCTGCTTCCAGGAACAATTCAATGGCTGTGGCAGGGGTTTCTGCCCCAACTGTTGTAGCTATTTCAGACTCCTGAGTCAATGCCCATGTAAAGCTCCAGGTCCTCACACTAGCTGCTGGTCAGAGCAAGAATAAGATTTATTAAGACTGCTAACATTTGCATCTGGGTCAATAGGACAGAGCAGTAGGAGGGCTGAGAAAAGATCAGCACTCACTAATTAGGACAGTGCTCAACTACCCCCATCTAAGAAGCATCTTTTGGTTTAGGATAGATGTTATGGGGAATATCAAACAAAATATCCAGCAGTGCAATTTTTTGGTTGATCAGGTAGCCACCATGTTTCAGCCAGTTCTGCAGGGAATCAGGTACCACAGCAGTTTCTCTACACACACTGCTGAGAGTACAATGAGACACTCTCTTTTAAGACCTTTCTAGAAGAAATCTGCAATTTAACTAATTGCTTTTCATGCATATAGCTTGAAGGAGTTTGCACTGGTAAACTCCAAATATTAAAATGAACCCGTAGTACTGTCAGTCTATTTTCTGAGCAGAATGTGATGCCCAGAGTCTCCAGCATTGCCATTGTAAGTGTAGCTCACATCACACCGCTTTCCAACCCATGCACCCAAGTACAGTCACTGAGGTCAATGTACATCTGGTAATTAGGGGCGATGACAAGTGAGCCCTTTCTCTCTATGATAACAGGAAAAACAGCTCATGTAACGCAACACTGTACATTGATCCTTTTTTGATCAAGGGAAAAAGATTTTGCAGAGGCATCAGATCATCAGGAAAAGAGGCGAGTGTATATCTCTGTACAGCTTTGATGAGACAGTCCCTTGTGCATTAGATTCTTTTCTAATCACTTCAGTGCTACAAAATATAGACAAATAGAAGTGAGTGCAGCGCAAGCTGAAGAAATAAAAGTAATATTGAGAGCTGTGACCTCAATTTAAGAAAAACTGGATGAAAAAATATATTACCTCGAGTGAGGATGAAGTGATAACATGATAATTATCTTTCCATTTCTAAAGATTGTTTGGGCTGAAAAAAAAATATTTGTGGGTTTGAAAGGCTATATGAGAAAAAGATGACAAATTTTAATAAGGGTAAATTCTTGCTGAATACCAGAAAAGACTTGCTTAGCTTTCCATAGGCTATGAAATAGTTTCTCATGGGAAATGGAAAAAGTCTGGCACTTTTTAGAACAAACCTGAATAAAACATAGAAAGATTTACTGCAGTGGTGCAGGTGTGACCACCTTTTCTAATTCCTTTTCATGCGTGTATGTATGTTACAAAACATCCTTTTGGGCATCTAAGCTATACTGAAGACATGCAAACTAACTATTTTATGGTAGCATTGTATAGAAGTTTTTTTATTCTTACTTTTTCTTTTTTTTTTCTTTTAACTTCTCCTAATTTTTTTACTACAACTTTTTCTATTGGAATGCTTCCATTCTGGAAAAATGAAAGAACATAAGAAGTATTTCATATTCATTAGGGAAGAAAGATTTAAATGTAATGTCTAATTTCAAAAACTCAAGCCTGTGGGTTTTTTTCCTCAGAATTTAAATTTAAAGATAGTTTGAGTTATTTTCTTCAGATTCTGTCTAATTTAGGCCTGACCCCTGAGTTGTAAAACTTCCAGGAAACAAAATAAACATTTTCTCTTCACTTTACTGGAATCATACTTAGTTATTCTGCTTTATAAGGTGCTGTTTCTTTAATTTGTTGTATTTTTTTATTTTATTATTTATTCTGTTTCAGAAGAATCAGACACTTTCCAAGATACTCTCTGTAACTTCCTGATTTTGAAAGAATGTTCTGTTTCTCTGGTCTGCCGTCTCTCCAGCACTGAATAATAATAAACAGATCTTGCAAAAATCTTTTCACCAATGTTTAAATTGAGGAACAAAATTCAGAGAGAGATAAGGTATCACTTTTCACCAAACATGTTACTCCAGCTTTATATCCTACATCTTGATTTGATGCAATGTTTATAACAACATGTTTTATGTATAATGCCATGAAGTGATGACAATCTGCTCTACTGTCATAGTGTGATGTTGAATTAATAGGAAACAAGGTGAGGGCAGATCAGGCAATCATTGTATGTGTTAACTTCATGATTAACCATTGGGTTCTTAATAAAGTCTTACTCTACAGAACAGACTGCCAAATATTTTTGTCACTTCTACAATATTTTGTCAAGATACATGACCTTGAAAGTCACCTTTAAAGTTATCTTAATATTTCAGGCAACTGAGATTAATGAGCTTTTATGAACTTCAGCGAGAACACACCTGATGCGTAAAATAATTTCTGATAGAGGCTGGAATTCCTAAAAATAAATTGTATACAGTGAAGCATGTTGTAAAAGAATGCACTTCATATTTTTCAATTTGGTGCATGATATTCATTAATTATGCTAGAATGTTTTTCCTTAAATAGAAAATAGAATAATTGGTGCATACCATTTCCATCACAGTTTGTGAAATCTGTTTGGCAGATTACCGAGCTCAAAAGCACTTGCTCAGTTTCAAGATCATCAACTGCTTACTGCAAAATTATTAGTAGCTTGGCTTGCTGCACTATTTCAAGAAGAACATCACACATGCCCCCAGTACAGAGAAGACTTATGAGAAACTAGTCTGTTATTCTTACCTCTCAGTGCAACTACTTAGACCTTTTGCAGCCATGGTACACAAGATCATCATCAGCCATTCTTGCTTACAGACCATAATTTATCTAACAAACTCAGGCTGATTCTCAGTACTTGTTGATATAACTATTGTCTCCATGATAAAAGAAGTGTAGTCAAATGCAGCATTGTACTTTACTAGGTGATATAAGGCAGCATAGAAAACAAAAATATTCCTGCTCTGTGAAGCTTACACTCCAGGTATAAATGAGAGACAGCGAGTATAAACAAATAGTAACACTGGTTGTTTAAGGGTTAATCATCCCAACAACAAACACTTTTCTTAAAAGTTTTAGACACCATAGTAAAATAGAGTTTAAAGAATATATTGAGAGTAGACAGTAAAATAAGTTCACAGATATTGCTCTCAAGCATGGTGTCATGGTTTTGGCAACACATGGAGAGCAGCAAAAAAAAAGAAAGAAGGTGCCTATTTCAAATTTAACTAAATAAGAATGAAGCTCTGAAGAGGAGGTCAGCTAGGAGTAGAGATATTTACTCTCAAGCCTTTCAAGTTTGTTTGTGTTAGTCATAGAAATATTTTATTGCAATATTAAGGAAACTAAATCTTATCATGTCCCTTCAGCTATGGACCAAAGTTACCTAATTAGTTACCTAAATAATTATTGTGCACCTGGAAATAAATTTAATTCCACTTTGAAAGAAAAGCTGAATTACATGCAGAAGCCCACATTTTTAAAGGTTGTAAAACACCTGATAAAAGTCAGATTTTCCCACAGAAGATTTTTACACTTATTTTTATAAAGCCTTTATACACCTCTGTAGATGTAAGTGAGATTCATGCTCATATTCTCTAGGACTTCCCCTGAGAAAAAAAAATCTATTCAAGTTCTTATCTCTAGTAAAGGTTATATAGCATATACTGTAATTAAGAATCAACAGCTGCAACAGCAAGTTTGGACTACCTTTTAACAACTACCATAAAGCTTTATTTGTTCAGTTTCAGCAGATGCTAAAATGTAAGCGTTAATAATAGAAATCCTTCCCTTTTGGCCATCATGCATTCACAAAACACCCTTAAATTTTCTACAGCATGCTTAGGTGAATCGGGCCTTGAATCAAGGCCTTGAAAGTCTGACCTGTCATGTCTGCTGCTCAGCTACTTTCTGTCCAAAACTGGTAGCATAGATTCACTGCCATTTGTCTATTGCAATTATTTATAGTGCTGCAATAGTGGACTGATACTTGTCCCTACAAAGGCACTATGGGTTTCCCTCCCCTATTGTTGCTGTTGGGTAACAGGCTGCTGATTTCAGGTGTGAGTAAGCAGGCAGCCAACAGGAGAGAGATGAGCAGCTAGGAAACGTTATGGAAACAAATTATTAGGTTCTAAGATTAGACTCTGTAGAGTCTGAGGATTATTTATACTGCAGTATGTTCTCTATGTTTTACTGACAAGTTAAATGTTGAGTTTCATTGTTTCTGTATAGGTAGGCCAGTTTCCAACTATTTGGCAAAGATAAATCATGTAAAAATCTACAGAGAATGTAACTTTTGCTACTTGAGAAATCATTTAAGACCTTGTGACATTCAAGCTCAGCATTAGTGAGGTTGAGAGATCCTGGAACTAGGCAGTCCTGTGGTTGTAAAGGAAAAAAGAATTGATGACAAAAAAGATATTTGAAATAAGCAAACTCTATCTGTCTGTTGAATGATAGCTCATTCAAATACTTCTGTTACAAGTGCAATTGAGGTAGAAAGTACATCTTCTGGAATGTTATCTACAGACTAGAACATGATTTTTGAGAAAGTCGATAGTCAAGACCTCTATTTAGATTCTCAATAATGTTTTCAAAAGTTGGTTATGACCAATCTCATGCTCTGACCTAAGCTTCCACATAAAATAAACACAATCTTATCTACCTCCCTCTTCAGGATTTTCTTTCCCTCCATTTTCTCTTTGTTCCAGAACCTTATAATGATATTGGGGCTTGAGTTCCAAAATAATAGCCTAAATAGTACATCTTCATCTAATGCAATGAAATGTGCACTTAATAGACCATGTTGACCAGAAATAACATCGTTATTATAAAGTAAATATACATGATTGTATTCTGATCCTCAGTTAATCTAAGGTTAGTAGTTTTGGTATAAACCAATTGGTCTATTTTGCAAGAAAGACATACATTTTCATGAAAAACCATTTACAATTCTCCATATTTTTCTATTACATGTAAACATCAACCACTA
Source organism: Tringa tobata (assembly GCA_033628505.1). Classification (NCBI taxonomy): domain Eukaryota; kingdom Metazoa; phylum Chordata; class Aves; order Charadriiformes; family Scolopacidae; genus Tringa; species Tringa tobata. The sequence continues at coordinate 6,707,058 of JAHREE010000101.1, forward strand.
CTTAATTTCAAGCCTGAAAACAAAAAACAATGTGTAGAAAATTGCAGTCTCTGTGTTCCTCTCCCTCCTACAACTCAACTCTCTCTGCCCTTTCAACTTCTCGCTCTCTCTTTTTCTTTTAATAGTAAAGAATATATTTATGTGTAAGACAAAGGTATAAGTGCAAACAAATGCTGTCTGGGAAAACAAAGAACAATTAATGAAGAAATAAAAAATAGCTACAATGGAATGTCTGTTATTTGCCCTTAAGTGATATATTAGGTACAGGAAATCACATTACAATTTGATGTATGTGTCACTTTAAGAGTGATTCTTGGATTGTGGAGGTAGCTTGTGTGTCATATGATGTAAGTACTTTTATTGAGTAGGTAAGTATGTAATAGCTAAAAGCCTCATAAATCAGCTAAATGTTCTCCCAATTTATAGAGAATATTTGATCTGAGAACATTACCGTCTGGTGAGCCCCTGAGAAAGAGAGAAGACATGAAGAGTGATGGAGATGGATATATTGGATAATTTTTTTGGATATATAGTATCTGGGGCTGGCTCTTCATTGCTTGCATCTTTTGTACTCATTAATACCTGTGCAAGTGTAATACACTACTAAATTAAAGTTTTTTCTACTCACTTTAACACTTTTATAGCTGCTTCTCACAGGGGTAGAGTCAGACAGAATGAAACACAGGACAGGTTTTCAATCCAGAGGTCTTTCTCTTTTAAACAACAATAGCAGTTAACAAATCATATGTTTGAGGATTATTTGAAGTGAAATAGTCCAAATTAATCTAGCAATTGCTTTCAGCATTACAGTCAGCCCTATGTTATTAAAGCAAAATAGTACACTTATTTCTAATTGCACCTGCAAATGACCAGTGTTCAGTTTATCTTTGCATATTAATGTTTTGTTGGAACAACAAGGGACTTTGAACGACTGTATTAATGAGTATATATATAAACTATATATCTAAAAGAAACAATACCATATGGATTCACTTTGTTTCTCCTTTACAAGATTCTTTATGTAGTATTTAATATGTACATTAAAAGTATTTCATATTTAACAGCATCTGTCAGTAGTATAATAATCTGTACATATGATGAGTCTATGTATTGACGGAAGCTGAACTTTTGAACCTGTTGCAACATAAGAAAGCAAAGAAGTGTTATTTATTTGCCATATTGTAGTTATAAAATTAAATAACTTCTATTTGCTGTGGTTACTCAAGAACAGTTGTTGAACATGCCTCTGATTGTTAAATGGATGCTTCAACATATTTTTGAAACTGTGATTTGTGAGAGCTCTGATGCTCTGAGGCATTACTTGTTGGATTGTTCACCTATTCATATTTTATACAGCTGAATACCTTCTACTTTAAGTCACATCAGAGGCCTTTAAAAACCTTGTTTCACTCAAAGCCATTTTTCATCAGGAAAGTATAGAAAGAGTGGAAGTTTAAAGTTTCTTTTCCTTTTCCTTTCTGGATCACACAGGTGGTATATAAGGCATCATTCCCTGGAAAAATAAGCTCCTATAGGATGTATTGTCTGGGTAAAATGTTTAAAATTTCTGCTAATATTTGAATTAAAAGCAATTGTCTTTGCTTGTATAATCCTTTCTGGGTATTTCACCCTGCAATTTTGGACTGATTCATTGAATTCTTTGAGGCCAAGAGGAAAAGATTGCCTAAGTTATGGGGACACATTACTCCTTGATTAAACACAGCACTACCTCAAGTACTTTACCTCAGAATGCACAAAATCACTATTACCATTAAACCAGTTTAAAAAAAGAAAAAAAGTGAGTGGTTTGACACATGTCTATGAACAATGTAAGATGAGGGAAAGATGCTAATCCTAACAGAGGTACAAGAATAGACCCACCTTTTCTTCCTGAACCAACTCTTTTGGGTTCCCAAACTGCTGTTCATTTGAATTGTTTGGTGCAAAGACCACACAGCATCTACCTCAGCTGTGAGCTAGGCTTAGTTGAGCATCAGCAGGCACAGCAGTAACACAGACTGTTGCAGAACACTTCTGTGTTCCTTTACAAACTCTGTCTCTAGGAAGAAATATTACCTAGATTTGCAAATTATGAATTAGATCCAGGCTGCTAAAGTGACATTCTACATCCTACCCCAAGTTGCATTTCTATATGTCATTCCACTTATATTCTACCTGAATATACACACTGAAATACATACACACTGAAAACTAGAAAAAAAAAAATTAAAGCATGACTTCTAAAAGAAATTCAAGGCTTAAGTGTCCAAAATTTTTAGAATGAGGAAACAAAAGGACAAACAGAAGTCTGACCCTATAAACACAATGTCCATTTCAAGACCATGATCAACATGAAATTTCCCTCCAAATCAAATATATATCCATGACAGGATATTCCAATAAAAAAATAATCCTGCAGGTCATGTTGTTGTTGTTCTTTGGTTCTATGTAGTCCTGATGGATGTTCCATAAATCAGAAGTCTTCAGGAATTTTGGGGAAAAAAATCAAAGTACTGAAATGTAGACTAATATAGCTACAACTGCCACAGTGACACCAGCTGTAGAAAGTGTGATCCTTCAAATCTAGAAATTAGCTTAATCATAGTATAGATATTTTGTCATCAGTCTGCTGTTGAGATAAATAATCTTTCTCTACTATATGTACATGATGAATGTCAGTCAAAGCAAGGCAGCATCCTTTGAAGTAAAATTTTAAGCTATAAAATGTACATATTTGACAAAGGATTAATTCAAACATCAAATTGAACTGTTTGTCTACGTACTGAACTAGAGTTAATTTTTCCTAAGTCATATTCCTGGTCAGTCTTTTATAACTGAGGAAACTGAAGTTCCAGAAGTAACTAGGAGAATGGTTAATGTAAGAGAAAAGATCATTCCTGGGGCAAAATCTTGGTTATTTGTTCCTGAAATTCTGCCTTAGTAGTGCTCAGGGTGAACTTCTGGTGAAATCAGTCAGAGCTGGAAAAGGCCATCACAGCATAAGCTTTGCGCCTGCAGGTTTTTTTCACCTTGATGTAAAAAGATTAAGTGTATGGCCTTGAATAGGTGAGAGGGAAAGGACTGCTGTTTCAGAAAAGGACCGTGGGGATATTTTTTTAAGGCATAAAGGGAGTTAGGCACCTAACTGTCATTTGTGCCTTTGAAAATACCTGATTTGCAGTCTAGTTAGACGACATCACCAAACTGTAAGCACAGATTTCCTCTCAGTGAGGCAATCTTGAAAAAAAGATCTATTATTTTTTCACTAATACTACTTTGCTCATTCTTAGGAAATTATTTGAAAGCTTTTCTATTTTTAGTACTTGTTAAATATTCAGTACTATTAAAATCCTAATTTTTTAAAAGTTGTTCTTAGGAACTAAACATGGCAACAATACTAAATTAAGAAAAAAAAAAGGAAGAGAATGCTTCAGGAGAGTTCGCTGCAGCAACTTGAAAAGCAAGAAAATATCTAGCATACCACAAAGATGCTGTGGTAGTTCTTTATTTCTTCTTCAATTCACCTCTGACATAATATTTGGACAGTTTTTCTCCTTGTACACATTATTCTTCAGATAATAAATAACAGCATATGTACTTTAAAGTAAGTTTGCTTTTTTCATGTCACTATTACTATGCTCCTACTAAGGTCACCTATCTACAAAAAGTTTGGCTATTTTCAAAACATTAAAAAGTACTAAACATATTTCAGATTTCAATACTAAATATATTTCAATACTAAACATATTTCACAAGACTTTCAAAGGAAAAAATCTTTGCCAGTAAATCCATTAATGCAAATTAGGATAACTGCTTGTACAAAGGTTTACGTTTTTCAAAAAGAAACAATTGATTTCTCTAATCTTCTCATAAAGATGTTGATCATTAATGCATTCTGACATACCGTCTGCTTTTGCGGATAAAACCATCAAGCAATTCTGTTCAGATTTGACAAAAGTAATATTACTAGACTTCTAGATTATACATGGATTGGAAAAACTTGCTTCAGTTAGAGCAGAAGCAAATGTGTTGGAAAAAATAGGTAACATTTAAATTGTCATACCAGAATTAACACCTGAAGATATAAATGAAACTGAATTTTCTGATAATTGCAAGTTATTTGACTTCCAACAAAGGCTGATCAGCTCCATACAGGAAAGATTGCTTGGCACTTACAATTCTTAACTATATCACCTGCTTTAAATTTTTCTCGTTATGTTCAAGATTACTGGTCACAAGTCACCCATTTACTGAAAAACTTCCTAACTGCTCACATGATTTTCTCCAGCTGTAAACACTGAATATGTGCACACTATTCTTTTTCTTAGCTGAATAAAGTGCCTCTCTATATTTCAGTGATGTTTCTACATTCACCTTTCAGGAAGTGAATGATCACAAAACACGGAAGGCAAACTCTGACTGTGATTCCTTGTAGGTCAGTTTTACACTGGTGGATTTCTGTTGCATCAACAGAAATACTGCATGTCTTTCAGCAACATTTTGACTTTACAGGCTTCAAAAGACAATATGTAACTTAACACTGTTTTCTTTCAAAGATTTTTTAAATTTAGGGGGTTTGTTTCTTTGTTTCTTTGTTTTATTGAAGGTTGGTTGGTGGTACAACAGCACGCTTTCATTCCTTTAAAATAAATTCAGCACAGGGAGCATAAATGTACAACCATGCATGTTATTAGTGCTTGCAGAGAAAGCTGGGGCACCTGGTGGCTGTATATATGTACACCATTACTTAATGTGTAAGTATTTCTCTATGTAAGTGAGCCCTGATATTTTAGGATAAATATTGAAAATCCAACACTTTTCAGCCTTTTCCACCACTGTCTTGATGGTGCTACATTCACTGAGGAAGGGACCTTGACAACAATTGGTTTGAATTTCATTTGAAAAGGATTATTGGGTGTGGTCCATCATTTGTTTAGCACGCTAACGGTTCTGGCAGAATGAATTCCACTAGCATTGCTTTTGTTTGTTTTTACCCCAACATTTATCCTACTCGAACTCCAGGGAAAACACGGATTAGCATCCAAATTGCATTTGATTCATAACTGCAATACTGTGCTCCTTATTCTGAAAATTATCTAATGACAGTAACTCCATCGATTCTGCAAAAATCACACATTGCTCATTAAAAGATGGAAAATTATATATAATGATATATTCTTAGCTTGTCACCGAGAATTCTTTTCAGATTTGAAAGCAGACAACAAAAGTAAAACATTTCCAGACTTCTGTCTCTTAATTTTTTTCTAGAATGTTCCCAAAAGGCTACAGAAGAGAAAAAAAACCACTCACATCTACTGATAATATATATTTCTTAAGAATTTTTTTTAAAAATTAAAATAAATAAAAGTGAGAGTGTAAATTGTCTCTTGAGAATGTAAAGAATTTGCACGATTTGAGCCCACTTCTGAAATTTCAGTCATATTGTTCACAAAAGTAATGTCTATAATTGCATAGACAAACACCTGTGTCTTAATATTTGGAATTCCCAACTACAGATTTTGAGCCTGTAAATCTAACACCTACGTTTTTGCAACTATCTATGAAGTCGTGGCTCTGTTAGATTGCAAGTAACTTTTTATCTGTTGTTTCTATCACCTTTCTCCTTTACTGCTCAGCTACTTTTAACCAGCAATATTATCAGTACCTCAATTTTTTAAACTATCTGGATGTAGTAATCCAGTAGAATTACTGGTTGCTTTTTCTTACTGCCTCATACTAACAAAACATGCCTGTCATATGTTATTAAACTCTCTTCCAGCTGTGTCGTCTACTCCGTAGCCCACATTAATGAAAATGACAATCGACTCAAGTCCTCTCTTCTTCCTTCAGCCAGCCTACAGGGAAAAAAGTTTTTCAAAATAGAAAGGGAAATAAAAGAAAACAGAAAAACCAGGAAAACATTCAGATTCACTGTGAAATGAGTAAGTGGATTTAAAATAACTCATACATCTCATGTACAAACAAAATACCTTTTACTTTTTTTCAGTTTGTAGCACAGAGAGGCCACACAATGCATTTCTCTGATGACAGCCCTGTAGAATCATTTTAACATACAATCTTCAATAAATAAAATCAAGTGGTAAAAGCCAACGCATGTCTGCCAACACAGGGAACCAAAGGCAATTCCCCACCAGCAGACCCAGCACTTCAGTGCTCTGGCTTGTAATGCCTGAAGTGCCACCTTCTTCACATTACTATAAACTTCCCTTCTTGGTATGTTGCTTGATGGCATGTTGTAAGAGGTCTTTTGGGTTTCTTCATCCAGTACTGAGACTTTTAGACTCAGAAAATTAGAGGAACATAAAGTCAAAACAGATTGACTTCTACAAAGAATTAATTCCTCTGAGGACCCATCCTGACAAGGCTCAGTGATCACTGACTATAGTTTAAGCATACGTCACTTCAGTGATTCTAGGGAAAAAAAAAAACAAACATTTATTTCATAGGATTTAGGGTTCATGGCATAAATACTGTATTTCTTAAAGGTATTTAATTACCCTTTTATTGGCTGACATTGGTTTCCAATAAATAGTCTTCTCTCCTTTACTCTGTGCAGCAAGTAACAAGACCTTAATACTGATACATCAGCATGCTCAGTAATGACTTATGATGATTTTAAGACAATTATATAATACTTACTGATGTCCTGGCACTACTAACTTTTTTCTTATGTTGCATTTGGCATTTCCAATTTAGAGTTCAGGCTTATAAATACAGGTGTAGTTATAATATTGTATGTGCACAAGTAGTTATTTACAGGTAACTCCTTTGTAACCTACATCATCAATAGCAGTCACAGATTCCTCCTGTGACAACAGCTTAACCTGTTCTACATAATCACATGAAAAGATTTTTCTCCTTTTACCTTTAGTTGAGGACAAAGAATATAAAGTATAACTTGTACAATCACCTTTGTACATAATGAGTTATATACTGAGACTAACAGCCACTTTACATTCCTTCTTCCTCTACGTCCAGGTCTAAGAGCAGCCAAAATGAGATGACACAGGAAAAGGCCGGAATATCTTCCTATTTTTTCTGGTCTTGTATCCAAGTTCTGTAGAAGACTGTCCACAGACCATGCTTCTCCTGTATTTTCTACAGGTGTCCCTTGGTGTTAACTGCTTCCCAGGAGAGGATAACGACATGTTTTAATAGTGGAGCCTGCCAAGCCATTTGCTCTGTTCTTGTGACTCAGGCAGCATGGCTTCCACCACATGTGTAATGTGAATTATACTGTGTTTACCCCTGAGCCATCCAACGGCCAGTTCCATCCAATGGACAACCAGTCCAAACTGGTAGTGTTGCCTCTGCTCTGGATACCATCCTGTGATCCTCACCTACTTTCAAAGGAAAATTGTAAAGTCAAAAAACTTTACTGAAACAAGTGTCTTGCTAATGGAAAGGGAAAAAAAATTGTCCAGACACATCTATACATTCAGACTTCAAATACTGTAATGAATGCTTTATCGTAAAGAGTTTGGAATTAAATGTTATGACAAACTCTTTCTTTCTTCCGCAGTGGCAGAGATCCATATAGGGGGTGTCTCTGAGGTCAGGAATGGGGCTCTAGGGAACACCAATGCATCGCAGACCTTCTCCTGAAGATGTGTCCTCTCCTTTTCCACAATACTTTTCTATCTTTGGCAGGAAATGGTAATTCTTACCACCCCTAATCAGTGGCCCTTTGAAGCTCACCACTGGGTTCCTAGCCCACAGGTCTCTTGAGCCTTTTGAGCTTTCTATATGAGCAGTCTGAATGACATCTGGTAAGTATAATACTCTGCATTAATCAGATACAGGATAAATTTCCTGCATCCTAATCTTTAAAGTTAAAATTGACATTGAGTGCTGAAGAGCAAAGATTTTAACTCTTACCAATCTGATAGCTTTTCATACCTGTTTTTTTATTTTAACTTAAGCCAAATTTTCAGTCTCAGTGTTTCTTGCCCTCAGTGATGTCTATTGCAGTGAGTTCTGAAGTTCAATTACATGTTAAAGGAGAAAGGTATTTTGGAGAAAGTGTTCTAATTGCTTCTTTCCACTTCTGAAAAACATTGGTCTCCTTTATCATGAAAGAGACCCTCAATCTATCTTCTCAATGCTCTTTATTAAGATACATAACTTGGTTATATCAATTTTATTCTTTCAGAAATAAAAAGCCCAAAACTTTCTATTCTCTTTCATAGAAGTCTTTTCCATCTCCAAATTCTATTTCTTGTCTAAATTGTCTCTAAATTCTCTAAATTCATATAAATCATTTGGCCTATATACTGTTGCTTTCACACATCCAATACTTAATTTGCTCTTTGAATGCAAATGGACATTGAACTGAAGTCTTCATTGAGCTGTTTTCAGTGATGCTGAGGTTCATTTCCTGAACTGATATGATTAATTTATAAGCATGAGAGTGGTATGAGCACTTAAGGTGTCTCCCTTCTGTGTTAGGGTTCTTCTTTATATTATCACTGCGGATTTCCATCTATCATTGTGTTGTCTTTTCATTAATATATATATTCAACAAATGTTTTTTCTTGAATAAAATTGTCATTTGCTTCTCTTTTTTTCTGGTTTCTTAGACAATTTAACATAACATTTGAATGTCTTCCCATCCCTATTTTGTTTTAACATCTTTTAGTAACACACCTTGTCAGATGCTTTTTAAAACACTAAATATATTACAGCAAGTGATTTTCTCTTTCCCCCTCCTTTATTAGTGTATTCAAAGACATTGAACAGATTGATTCTCTGAGATTAGATGATCTTCCAAGTGGTTTATTATTCTATTTGAAGTTTAATTTCAACATTTTTACCAGATAGAGTTTTAAGGTTTACTCCTCTGTAATTTCCTGGATCACCCCTACAGTGTTTAAAAAACACATGAGTATGGTACATACTACCTTCTAGCCCTACATTATAAGAGCTAATTTATTACTCAGAATCATTTCATGATCACCTGAGTAACCCTGAGAAGGAGCTGCTTGTATGAATAGCCTCTAATTTCAGTGGAACCCTCATGTGAGTATCAGATCACTAGTATAACTGAGACACTTGCAGTTCTTCGATATGGATATTCCCATGATTTAACTGCACAGAGTAATATTTTGCTCTATGTGTCCACTCACCATTCTCTACCACATCCATTGGTATCAAAGTATTACTTGACAAAAGGAAGTAGAAAAACTAGTGCTTGACTTAAAAGGATCACTCAGAGAGTAAGGTACTAGTCAAGATGTGTAAGGGGTAAATTTTTGCCCTTAGGTAGCATATGCATTTTAATGTTATGCAGTCACTGTTGTAAAATTTAAATGAAGAAATAGAAGACAGTGTTCAAAGCTGGATAGCAATAGATGAAGGAAAAGTCTCTTCACTGATGCTTGTCTTTGATGTGTGCTCATCTGAGAGAAAACTTGGTCCAGAACTGTATTTACATTTGCTATGCAAGTATTACTGCAAGAGGGCCTATGAGTGTAGGGAACATATGGAGAGGCTGGCAGGCATGGATTCCCTGGTGTGGTGGTTAGATTCTTTGCTCTGTAAAGGCAAGCTTTTAACATTCATTTGAAAACTATAAAATACACAACCAATATGCCAAGTAGGTCTGTATTTAAAGAAGAATTATAATTCTGAAAAGGAATGAAATATTTTAACATCTAATGCAACTTTAGGTTTTAAATAATTATTCTTTAAGTCTGTATGATAGTGAAACATTACAAGCTGAATTAATTTTCAGCACTGTCACACAATGAATACATCAAACCTAATGAGTTTCTTTCAATTATTTTTTTTAGCACCTGGGGTCCCCCACCTTTATTTGTTTATCATTAAAATAAATAATATTTATCTTTAAAATCCTGAAAAATGTTCCAGTTCCACTGTGACAACAATTCACTTCCTCCAGAGGTCTTTCCATTGCAAGAAGACTTCAGTTAGACTAACCTTCATCCACAATCCATCCAAGTCACTAGGAGACTTTTTATAAAATTTATAAAGTTTCAGTACATCATGTGTTGGAAATGTGTAACTGACTTCTAGCTCCTTCATCCTGATCATCTTTAAATCATCCCTGCTATAAAAAATAGCTTATACACTTAAATACTTAATGAATCACAAACTGTATGTGTCTAGATTTTTTATCAACGTAATATATACAATGACAGCTAGTTATTTTTTCATTGGACTTGTCTAATATTGCAATGATTTCAACTATTTGATATAAAAGTCAAGAATATGCCCTTGTTAAACTGGGATTTATTTGTATTTAAAATGTATACATATATATATACATATATAAATTTTTTTAGACATAGTCAAGAATATACCCTTGTTAAACTGGGATTTATTTGTATTTAAAATGTATACATATATAATTTTTTTTAGACATTCTCAGTACAATTAAAAAAATAAACTAAATGTAAATTGCAAATAAAATACATTTTTTATATATTTTTTAAGATTGACCTCTAGATATATTAACTTTGTATTCCAAAACTAAGGATGAACACATTTATGAATATTAGATTTCTAGAGAAAGCTGAAGGAAATTAAGTCATTAGTCATTTGAGTACATATTTCTGCATCCAAGACCAGTTTAATTAAATCTTCATGGAAGCATAAGGAATATGTATATCACCTGGAGAAGCAGTGTATCTAATCCTACAGCTTCTATGTAAGGATCATGAAGAAATGACTCTATTTCACTACAGCCATAACTCACGATGGAAGTAGTAGACTGCGCAGAAAGGAATAGTGCAAATTACTAATAGAAATTATTAGAATTGTACTATCCATAGGATTTCACTGTCTGTATGTGCTATATTTTTTTCTTTAGCACCCTAGAAAAATACCACCGTGTATCATTTTCTTGTTATCAGAAAGTTATTTCTCTTCCTGGTTTTATTTTAGAACACTTGTTTGAAAATATTTGAAATTAATTTTGGTCAATTGACCTGTTTCCTCTTCTATTCTATTCTATTCTATTCTATTCTATTCTATTCTATTCTATTCTATTCTATTCTATTCATACACCCTTTAAACACCCTTTAAACAACTTTAGTATCTGTCTCTCTTCCAAAAATGCATTAACTGATGTTACTAACATCTGTCATGTGTGTAGTTCATTTTCCCTCTCATCTTCTCTGCAGGGACAGGATGAGAAAGAAAATGAACCACACATTGTGTGTGCAATGTAGTGTTATATGCATATGCATTATGATAGAGTCTTTAATTACATATTCTCATCTTGTTTTCCCACAGGACCCCTGCCTCATTCAGTACACAGGACAGACACATGGGAGAGATTTAAGAGTACACAGGCAACCACCAATTTAGCAGTTCCTGACTTGGCTATTTAACCTAATGTAGTGCTTTCAACTGTATGTTTCTTCTTTTCATGTTTTTTTTTTCTTTTCTTCATCACATGTTATTGGTGTTTTCTATAGAAAGCATAGCAAGATAAGATAGTAATCATAAGACAATGAGATACACATAAGTTATTAATTAGATCTGAAAACAACATATAGTTACATAGCCTCACATATAGCCTCATTACATAGCCTCAATAAATAGTACATAGCCTCAGTGCACCTTTACATATAATCCCAAGTCTATGGTTTCAGAAAGAAAAAAAGGGGAAGTTTTCCCCACCAGCTCCACCCTGCCTGAAAATTGGAGGATGCAACTGGATCTGTGAAATTGAAAGAAGTAGGAACACTGATGGTAGAGAGAGTTTGGTAGAAATACACCTCTGTTTTCACAAATTGAACATTCAGTTCATGTGTGTCATGTTTGCAAACTTTTTTTTTATGAATAACCAGTAAGAGAAATTTGGAGTCCTCTGTCTTATTATCTGATACCTGACATGTAGCATCCTTTGTCTTGTATCATAAGAATGAAAGTAAATTATTTGGAACACAATTAATCTCTCAAATAGTTTGGTATCAAGAGGCTAAGGAAAATTAAATAGTAGCTTGGGGTTTCCCCCCCCCAGATAAACTGTTTTTTTCCAGTTATTCCTTGTCAATGTTTGTCGGTTGTTTTTACTTTCTTTTTCTTTCTTACAATGCACGGAAGTATAAGGTAAAGAATGCTGCAGATCAAACATACAGATCGTGTGTTGTTTTCCTTATTCTGCATACCAGCTTGGTTCCAATTCTTTTAACACAAAATATTAGTCCATATTTTACAGCAGGTAACTATTTTGTCTTTTTGGAATACCTTCAAAGTCACTTTAGACTGTTTGACATAAACATTTGGGTAAATGAAAGCAGACATAACTTCCTTTAATGAAGTAATATTAAAACTTCATCTCTTGATAGAAACTCTTTTCGTTTCATGAATAGTACTGCTAATTTCTGAAGGTAAAAGTTTCCCCTCTGCTGCTCTGTGTGGTAGTTTCATTAAAAAAATGGGCATGGTTGCTGACTAGTATGTGTGTTTTGCAAGTAGTTGCCTACGGTAATAGATTAACTCCATCTGTTAGTCTCCAGACCGGGCAACTCGAATTTACTTGTGAAATCTGAACCGAGGCTGAAGTCTGAACCCAAAACTTTTTTTAACTTCAGATCATCTGAACCTATATAAATGTATTCTAGTATGGAAAAAAAAAAGCCCTTTTAAATCAATTTCAGACCAAACTTGGAAATGTTTGAACAGCTTTAAAGCTTTTAACCTCGAATCTTATTGTAGCTTGATGGGAGGTTTTTTGTTTGTTTGGGGATATTTTTTATTGGTGGTGAGTGGTGAGGAAGATATCCAGATTTTTCTCTTTGGCCATGGATCTTTGATCTCTGCTTTTTTGCAGAGTGACTCCTCTGCTTGTTCCTATCGTATGAAGTAAAATGCACAATTGCCCAGTTCGTATAAGTGCCTCTCTGTAGAAAAATGAGCAATGCTTGCATTCACATTTGCACTGGAAGATTATGTGTTTATAAAAGGTTAAGTCCAAATTTATCAAGACCCTGATACATCTAAATCCAGGTCTTTGGGATAAATACGTTTACTACCTGGACTGTGTATCTCTCTTCATGCCAAGAAGCCTGAGTATCTGTTCCAGAATATTACTAGAATGATACACTGCAAACAAGCAAGTATTATACATCTGCTAATCAACATTTTCAGATCAGTTATGTGATGTTTGACAGGATTTATCTCTTGCTGAGTAACTCCCCTCTGAATGTTCGTAAGCGTTAGCTTATAAGCAGATATTGAGGTATATACCATCAACACAGCTGTTGCAGCAAAAATATATTTCACAGGACCAACGCTAAGGATTTCTGATTGATATCAAAAAAAAGTTTTAAAGAGCATTGATGATGCTATGAAGATCTCGTTCCTGTTTTACAGAGAGTCAAACTTGTTTGATGGTTATTTGTCTGAGATGAGTGAAAAGGAATTTTGGCTAACTGTGAAAACAAAAGAGCTCTTTCTGCCTTTTGATGTGGCGTATATTGTGTGGAGAAGGGCAGGGGGAGGAAGCTTTGCTATCCAGCCCTCCTTTTCATTCCCCAAAGCAGTTGGGGATTTTCTATTTCTGTCACCACTCTTATCAGCATGAATGTACACATATCAGCACTCCGACAAAAACTACAGAGACATGCATACTGCCTGCCAATCCTACAATCTCCCTGTCCGGTCTAATAATTACAAGGTATTCCAAAGAAATACCTGGATTAAAAAGATGGTATATCATCCTCTATTATCTCTTGCTGCAGGGTGCCAGTTTAAGATACAGCATGGCCATAGTTTTGGATACTTTATTACTTGCATTTATTTTAACCTATTTCAAATGTGATATGTGTCAGTAGCATGCTTACATTGCAGTTTTTATTGAAAGAGTAACACACTGTTATTGACAGGCATATCTGGTAGTGCAATAGCCTTTATGCTGAGTTCCTTTGCTTCCCTATTGCCTTTAAAAAATTATTCTCTCCCTCTTTTGGTGAATTGCAGTGCATTTTCATATACAGACTTAGAAATCATTTTGCTAAACAAATGTTTATTTTATATATATCCCATAAATATAGGTAAAAACATACTGCACCATCTAGGATAATACTTTACTGTCAAGAAAATAAAATCCATGTCTACTGTACTCCTATTCTAGGAGTCTGGGGATCTTTATTTTAAGAGAGCAAAGGCTTTCAGTTAATAAGTTAGTAAGATTTTATAATTGTTTGTCTTCTGGTTAATTCTATAGGTTTACAATGTTTACAACTATAATTTCTTGCTCAGCAGCAGTCATTTCACAGCACAGCTTTTGTTCTCAGTCCCTTTAGAATAAGTTACAAAATGCTTCTGTGTTACTTCTCAGTCTCATCAACCCTATCACTTTTCTGAGTCTAACATCAGGAAATGATGGCAAAGCAGAAAGTTAATTAAATAGCATAGAAAGGCTTAGCCAAAATCACTGAAGTCACTAGGACTGCTGACACTTTCCATATTTTGCAGCTGACAGGCATAAACCAAGATCAAATACATTTTATCATTTAAATAATTACTAAAATCAACACAGTTGATTGTGTCATCAGTCCAGGTACATTTGTATGTACCACTAAATGAATTATAAACTCATCTCTTGTGTAGGAATTTTCAACCACAGAGCTCAAAGTCCACTTCACAAAATATAGTATCTTTTCTTTTGGTTTTGTGTTTGGTTTGGTTGTTAATTTTACAGATCAGGAAAAGCTAGAGCAAGAAAATAAGTGATTTGCTGTAGTAACCCAGAAAATCAGTGACAGAAGGTAGGACTAGGACTAGGACTTTGATATAGGTCTATATTGACCACATCAACTTATCTCACTAATTTGGTGGGAATACTGTTATGCGATGTCAGTAGTATTTATATGCGTTTTATACATTTCATGTGGCTGGTTTTACTGCTCCTCTGAAGACTCATGTGACTGCATGAGATCTAGTCTTTTCTTTTCTTTTCTTTTCTTATCTTTTCTTTTCTTTTCTTTTCTTTT
>JAHREE010000101.1:6726842-6903816 GCA_033628505.1 Tringa tobata
AGGCCATTTCCTCTTGTCCTATCACTTGTTACTTGGGAGAAAAGACCAACATCCATCTCCTTACAACCTCCTTAAAAATATTAGTAAAAAAAAACACCCAGAGTCAGGTCATGAATCTATGTCTCAGTTTTCCATTTACATGGCTGAGATGGAGACAAATTGTTAGTTAAGAAAAATGCTTCCAACTTACATGCAAATTAAATTTTCAGTCCAAATACACTGAAAACTCAGATGAAGACTGAGAATCTGACCCACACCTTTCCTGGCTAATAAAAATAGTTCAGAAGGCTGCAGTATATCTCCTCCACAGCAAAAAAAGTGACCAAGAGACAACTGGAAAACATTAGGTTGGTCAAAAAATCTCACAGAAGATGTGATGTGGAGAAAGCTGAAAGGGAGTTGTACTGGTTAAGATAAAATCTGATCAAACTCCAAGAGTTTCAGCTATGGGGAAATAGAAAATGGACGTTCAGCCAGGGAGTACAGAAAAAACACATAATGGGTCATCTGAGCTTATGGAAGAAAGGAAAAAACAGGAAGTACAAAACAAATACATGGAGAGTGAGAGAGGAGAGATGTTCAGAAAGAAGTAGTTAATTTATGAGACTTGCTCATTCTTTTAGGTAGGCAATGAAAGTGACAGGCAATACTTATTGCTGTGTATTTTTTGTCTGAGTTTTAACAGGCAACTTTTCTGATTAATAACAATTTGATGTGGTGAATTTCTATATTATGACAATATTTTCAGAGAGAAAAACAGATTTATATTGTAAAAACTGCTATTCAAAGCAAAGCTATCATTTATGAAGCTGATAAAGCAATTTTATTATGTGACGGTTTTTTATTACTTCATGTATAGAATATCCTCTTGCTAGATACTTAATTTAAAAAAAAAATTAAACAAAACCACAGTGTAAATCCACCATTTTTGAGGTAATATTTAAATCACCAACCTCACAATTTCACAGGTGTTTTGAAATACTGTTGTGATCAATCTGAGGTATGAATATACACTATTCAACATTATATATAAACTACTTAGTAGTTACAATCAGTATTTTCAGGAGAAAAATGAAGGGATCCAGAAATATACTATAATGAAACCAAATACTCAGTGGAAACTAGCAGGGCTTTGTTTCCTGATTTACAAGTTTTGGTACAGGACTGTAAATGCTAGACATCTGTAGTATTTCCATTTCCCAAGCAGAAACTAAAATTGTTGATGAAGTTGAACTTCACATTCACTTTAAATTTCCCAAAGCATTGAAACTCTGCCAGTTTCTGAATTTTAGCCAGATGTGATATGTGGCTTACCCCCAGGATCTTTTGGATTTCTCACTGGCTGATTTAATACAGCCAAGAACCTATTTCTGTTACGTGTTTGGAGAATCCAACTTGTTCCAATCCAGAACTAAATCTGCAACTGACCAGTTTACTTATTGTATTTATGTTTATCCTGCTCCTTAATTACGTAGAGAGCTGAGGAGGACAAGAAGAATGGTATCTCTCACTATTTAAGGTACAAAAGAAAGGGAAAAATGTGAGAATAATTCTTAAATCACTTTCCTAAAATGATGAATGAAGGCTACATCAGAACACATTTGGTACACCACCTCATTCACAGCTAAAATATTCTCAAGTACAATTCACTATCTTGCCACATTTCAACAGCAAAAGGCCTTATTCTTTCTGCTTAAAACTACTTTGCAGTGCTGAAAGACCGAGGAATCAAAACAGTGTTTCCTAGAGGTTTAAGGATATGGAAGGAACAGAATGTGTCACAGTTCGACAAAGAAAAGTTCGCTTAGTAAGTGTTGCAAGTGGTAGAGCTACTGGCCTGGTCCTGAATAAGTTCAAAGCTTTCCTGACAATATTGTAAGTCAAGGTGAGAACTGGCCTGAAACTTTTTATATATTATTAGTGTTCCATAATACGTAAGAACAATATTCACAGGAAAGGATTTTGTTGTGCTAAATGTTGTTCTAGCATGGCACAAATGTGTAAAAAGTTCTTTTCTGGAGTGTAATTCCTTTTGTCCTAAAGTAAATCCTTATATACTGGTCAGAGATAATAAATCAACACAATCATACTGCAGTACTCATTAGCATACAAGATTTGATTTTTGGGATGATCCAAAACCCTAAAATGGGGCAAATAGAAACGGAATACATGGGAAAATGAAGACTCTTTATCCATAAATATCTTACATGCATTTAAAAATGCAGACTCAAACCATACATAACGGTTCAAATACATGAACATTCTCTCTAGAGTCAGATCTATCGCAGCCCACCATGTTTTCATGCAATCAGGAGGCTATACACCAAAGATGACATTATACTGGAAGTCAGAAGGTGGTGGTTCTGTGACTAGGTGTTATCCATCTGAGGCCTTTCATCAGAGGCCATAGAAACTGGTTAAACTGATCCTATGACAGACAAAGTCATTCTAAACTGGGAGACTGCTTCATGTTGAAAAACAGGCAGATATTGTAAGTGCTGCCAGAGCAGCACAAAGAAGCTGAAAATGAAAGTAACAGTGAGTTAATGTCTACTGTCTGCTTATTAAAGAGAGCTCAGAGGCTCATTATCACGTCTGGTGAAGGTGAACTTCATGGTCCTTCCCTGCATCATTCTTCACCACCTGGTGACAAAAACTATTCCCAGAAAAGGAAAGACTGAGAAGAGAGTTCAGGCAATATGTTGATGACAAAACAGAGCAGGTGGAGAGGCAGACTCAGCTATAGTTCATCAGCAGAGTTCTTGTAGGTACAGTTTTCTCCTTTTCTTCCCAATATCGTTCTGAAAGTAGACCATAGGCATTTTACATTTCAGTTTACATGCTTTAGTTCTGTGTGAGAAATTGTAGGCTCTTTGATTCCGTAACATAAAACAAACCATGTGTTAGAGAAAGCAGTAAAAAAGGGAGGGAAGACACCATAGGAAAACAGGCCAGACTTGCTCAGCAATGTGCATTCCATGAAAGACTTGCATTGGAAATGACAGAAAAGCATACATTAATCTGTAAACCTCTCTCACTATGAGGTCTAAAAAAGCAACTTATTCTGCCTAAAAATAACATTATACAAGGTCTAAAATAAATATATTTGGTAGCTTAGCAACCACAAATATTTATATATACATAAGTCTGGTCTGTCAAAATATCATGGGAATTGTATACCATGAAAAACATTTTATAGACATACAAAATTAGTCTTATTTGCAGGGTTGCCATAATAACCCTTCATGGCAGACTGGAAGTGTTGTTTAGGTAACTGGCAGTAAGCGCTAAGTGCCTGATAGTCTTAAGATAAAAACAAGTTGTGCAAAGAGATGTGCCTCGATTGATACTGCCTATGCCAGTAACATTTGCTGAAATATTAAAATAGTCTCTGCCAGACAGAAAGTCCTGGATCATCTAATGAAAAGCCTGTTCTGACTTGACAGAAGAGCTGCAATACGTACCTTGAATGAGAATCAAGTAGTTACAAACATTGCTATTTCTAGTAGACAGTGGTTGGCCAAGATTTAATCATAGCAACTGTTTCCAAAGTCAGTCCCCAGCTTAATTTTAATCAGAAATAAATTTTCCTCATGAAGCATTTTGCATATGAGGTTCTAGCTATTCAGCTAGCATGCACTGAATGTTCTGTTCCTTGACATGCATAGCTTTATATTAGTTAAGGATCTTTATATAGGCTGTTACCTTAATAAACCATAATAACTTAGTTAAAACTAAGAAGGGAAGAATTCAGTTTATGTAGTGTTGCATAAGAAGTAAGACACCAAATATAAGACCTGCACTTGCCTTTGAAAGTGGAAGATACTTAGATTGTAGAATCACAGAACAACCCAGATTGGAAGGGATCTTGCAAGATCATCTGGTCTAACCTTTCATGGTAAAGGGAGCCTAGGTGAGCTGATCTAACACTCTGTCTAATCGCATCTTGCAAACCTTTGGTGATGGGGACTCTATCACATCCCTGAGGAGGTTGTTTTAGTGAATGATTGTTGTCACTGTAAACATTTTTTTTCTTATA
Organism: Tringa tobata; assembly: GCA_033628505.1. Classification (NCBI taxonomy): domain Eukaryota; kingdom Metazoa; phylum Chordata; class Aves; order Charadriiformes; family Scolopacidae; genus Tringa; species Tringa tobata. The sequence continues at coordinate 6,730,882 of JAHREE010000101.1, forward strand.
TCAAGATGAAACCTCTCCCAGTGTAACTTGTATCCATTGCCGCTTGTCTTCTCCATGTGGCTCCTTGTGAAAAGAGAGACTCTGTCCTCTTTGTCACTGCCCTTTAAACACTAGGATACTATGATGAGGTGTCCTTGAGCTTCCTCTTCTCCAGGCAGAAGCAAGGTACCTCCTTCAGCCTTTCCTCATGGGGCAGGTTCTCCAGCCCTTTAATCATCTTCATGCCCTCCTTTAAACCCTCTCCAGTCTTTCTGTGTCTTTCTTGAATTGTGGGGACCAGAATTGGACACAGTACTCCAGCTGTAGCCTGACAAGTGCTGAGTAGAGTAGGAAAGCACTGAGCAGAGTGGTAAGACAAAGATGGCGGTTTTAGAAATCGGCACTATCATTCCAGAGGACAAAATTAGGACATGAAATTCATACAGTTCGGTATAAACATGAAAACATTCACAGCTCCCAGCTCTTCTCAGAGGCAGAAGATCCATGAATAGATTTAGCTAAATGTTAATTAAATTAAATTAAATTCTTCCTTCATATTCAGGACAACTCCCACTCAATATAATTTGAGTGAACCAGTACAACAAGATGCACCTTCCCTGTGCAACAAAGCAAAGATACATCTCACAAGTACCTTCATGACAGCCAGGAATATAGGTTACCTATATTGTCTAACACACTGTTTATATTTGCTTGGTTTATGTATAAATCTTAAAACTTTAAAAAATCTATTGTATTTTGAGAGTAACAATAAAACTAGTTACTCATTGCATAAATATTTTTCTTCAAGGTAAATTTCTAATTTGGAGTTTGGTATATTTAGGCTTTTTTATTATTATTTCTTGCTTTTACTAGCTTTAGAATCCTGCCATTCACCAAACTTGGAAATTATCACAACAATCTAAATTTTCACATAGTAAAAATATTTATTGCCCTCAGGCACAAAATATTTTGTCATTTGTTCAAAATCTCATTTAAATGAGAAATATGATCAACATTTAATCATTTCTTTAGAAAATAACATTTAGACGTGCCAAATTTTCAATGAACTTATTCATACTGATTCTAATAAGCTTAACAACTTGTTTTGGCTGCAGCTATCTTTTTTCCATATGGAAGTGCTTCTACTAGCTTTCTTCCAGATTATGTGGTTAAGAGGAGGATGTGGAGAAAAGTCCTGTGTTGTTTTTTGTGGCACAAATTCATTTTGGGGACTGACACATGCAATATAAATTGCTCTCAGTAAGCCTGAATCCTGAGGGCACGTTTTGGCAGTATGACAATGAAATCTTTACCTTAACAATCTGTGTCTAAATTCACAAAGTATATAAAAGATTTAAGGATGCACCCACTTTACACTAAGCATACGTCTATAGAGATAGCATGTATTTCCACTTAGGTGTATTGTACTAGAGACATTTCTTCAATGTTGTGCATAAAGGCAATTTTAGCAAGGTTAGGAAGGAAGACATGGATGATGTTACAGCAAAGAGAGCACACAGATCAGCTCAATAAGGAAAACAGACGTAGTAGAGAGTAGAATAAAATCACTTATCGAATCACTATATCAAAGAGAATAAAAGCTTGTTTTCTAATTGCCTAAATAGAGAGAAAAAAAATCATCTGTACCAAATGAAAATATTCCTAAGAAAAATCCATATTTCGTGTGCAATATCACAAGCAGATTTTATGTCCTTCTAAGGCTAAGCTACCACCAAAAGGAATATTCATTTCCTCCTCATAGCTTCAAGTATAAATTTCTGCAACCCCTTTAGTGCCATATCAATGATGTGAATGGCTGAAAACAGGTTGCTTATTTTACTAAATTCATTTTCAGTAGATGAATAATGGCCACACAAACAACAGCTCTAGTAAAAGGAGGTAGTGGTAATGTACAACTAAGACTGGGGAAGATAGGACTCCACTTGGCAAAAGCACCATCTAAACCTGGTTTAGCCTGCTTGTAAAACTACAGCCACAGAAAACAATGGTCAAAAGATGTCAATGAATATAACACCAGAGATTAAAACCTTGTGCTTTCCAGAAAATTCTATACTTGGATAGTTGGGCAGAATTTTTTTCATGAATCCAGATTTGGTATATTGTAGAGGAACTTTAAATCATCAACTCTAATCAGAGTCAGGGATCATTTATTTGATCTGCCCTTGGCAACCAATGCACTGAGCGAAAAGGCTTTGGAGAAGAGCTTGTTGTTCACTCAGCAGTTAGCCCGAATGAGCACCATGCTTGTGTCTTTGCTCTGACCATCCACCCAGGACACCGGTCCTCTTTTCACACAGACTCAGTGTATGGTGGAGAAGTTAGGACAGAAAATGTGCACTAAGAAAAATTAGTTGTTGAACAAAGACTTTTCTATGAAGTATATGACAACATTTGCACAGACATCAGAAGAAAATGAGGCTGGAGTTGATAAGGCAAAAGGTAAACAATTTGCTTCCATAGTTATCCTGCAATATGGGATTTCTGTGTCACCTCCTTGTTCTCTTCTTTAGATTTTGAATTACCAGCTGTCACACTATGGGGAGCAGGGTAAGCATTAGTAAGTGAAAGAGATCATCTTGAAAAAGCCAATTTCAAATGTAATAAATCTTGGTGGAGAAGAACATCTTCTGGATGACCATACCATATCTGGTATGCACAAATTTCTGACACATACATGAGAAAATAGTTGTGGAATCAGATAAGAGAACAAAACAATGAAGAAGTTCAAATAAGTACCTAAGTGTCCCAAGTTATCTCAATAAATTATTTTTAAAAAGATATCAAATCATCCAGATCACACTATATAATTATTTTAACACGATGAATACAAAAATGAAGCTATTTTCAAAAACTGGAATGGACTTCTTAAAAGTTTGTGTAGTGAGCCACAAAATGGAATATAAAAGAAATAGGGTAAATTAATAACAGACACAAAAGCCAGTCTATTAAAGGAATAAACTTTTACAGGCAACAAGAAAAAGGAAAGGCAACAAAAACCAAAACACCAAAACCACCCTTGCTAAAAAGTAATTCTTTAAAGTCTTTTTCATGTGCATCAAATCAAATTATACTTAAGAGAAAAGCATTCATATGTGTATATGGAATAGAAATAGCTCTGTAACTAATGGTGGTAAAAGTGCGAAAGCTTCAAAGACTATGAACAATTTCTCAAGCATTTGAATTCTAGCAAAAGCTTATCGGAGCTATTTTGAGTTACTTCTGGATCTGTAACACTTAGCAGGAAACCTCTGAAGAACAGCCTCTCTTGTGAGAATTTCAAACTTTTTTTTCGGTCAGCTGAAAACACTGGGATAGTTTTTAAAATGTTTTCATTGTTGGCCTGAACTCTGAACCTGAGAAGGTCAATGGAAAAAGCTCTCCTATTGACTCCAGTGGGAGGGAGTGAGACTGGTAGCAAGCATTTCAGAAAAGTTCTATGCACTGTGAGAATGTTTTTAACGTATTTCGGCACTCTTTATAGCATCAGCCTTTTCTCTTCAGATTTGATTAATTTTCCAGACAAAGACACAAGGGGCACAGAACTTTTCATTCAATCAAATATCTTCTTCATTCTCCATATGCTTAAATTAACTTTGTAAAATCGATATACTGAAAGTTCCTCAAATTATATAACACTTAGAGATCCTAAAGTTGATTAAATAAATCTTAATTTTTTTTAGCTTGGAAGGTGAAATCAAAGTTTAAAGTTTAAATGTCTTCAATGTTTTCTCCTTTCTTTCTCTTTGAGGTCAGAAAAATAGCTGGACAATTGTGTTGTTTTATAAAGCACATGCAAAAAAGTACACCTCCTAGAACCCATAAGTAAATGGATTATTTAAGAAAAGAAATCAATTGACAAATATCATGATTAAACATAATAAGCTCCTGAAGCCAATGCTCCATGAAAATAAATTGTTTCCTTTTAAAACTTTTCATTCAATAAAACATGTGATGAACTCCATGTAGGGAACTTGGCAAATACATAAGTATCTCATGTCATTTTGTGGCACGGGTCTTACTTTCTTCAAGTAGGACGTCAGACAGAGCTTAGGCTGTATGAACTGAGCTGTCTGCAAGTAACTATCATACAGAAGCAGGCTTAGGCAGAATAAGCACAGCTGAATCAGTACATATTTCCAATCCAGCAGAGTTGTGGCTGAGCGCCAAGGGGGCAAATAACATCAAAGCATTTTACAAGCAGAGTGAGGTGAATGATAATGATCTACAACAGTGTTTTTCTCATTGTAGTCCGGGAGACAGCCCAATCCCTCAAGCAGCTGGCATGAGCAAGGCCCAAGAATGTGGTGGTGCTTCCTGTTGGTTATTTTGGAATGGGTTATGCCAGCAACAGATTACACCAGTGGTGTCCTGTTGTGGGTTAACAGAGCTGCTTACTCTCTCCCCAAGTGGGATAGGGGACAGATCTGGAAGGGCAAAAGGGAGAAATCTCATGGGTTGAGGTAAAGACAGTTTAATAAGGAAAGCAAAGCTGTACATGCAAGCAAAGCAAAATAAGAATTCAGTCACTACTTCCCATCATCAGACAGGTGTTCAGCCTTCTCCTGGAAAGCAGGGCTCCATCAAGCATAACCCTTGCTTGGGAAGACAAGTGCTGTAACTCTGAATGTTCCCCCTTCCTCCTTGTTTTGCCCAACTTTTGCTGCTAAGCATGACATCATAAAGTATAGAATATCCTTCGGTCTGTTGGGGTTAGCTGTCCCAGCTGTGTCCCCTCCCAAATTCTTGTGCAGCCCCAGCCTACTCACTGTGAGAAACAGAGAAGGCCTTGATGCTGTGCAAGCGCTGCTCAGCAGTAGCTAAAACGTGTTATCAACACAGTTTTGGTCACAAATCCAAAACACAGTGCCATATGAGCTATTATGAAGAAAATTAACTATCCTGGCCCAAACCAGCACATGTCCCCAGTTCTCAAAGGCATTTCACCCAGAGGAGTTTTCTGAAAGTTCTCAGCGTAGGGAGGGCATCCACAGTCACTGTGGTGGGTTAACCCCAGCTTGCAGCTAAGCACCCACATAGCCTCTTGTTCATTCCCCTGCCTCCAGCAGGATGGAGCAAGAAAATAGGAAGAAAGAGAAAACTTGTGGATCAAAATAAAGACAAGGAGATTGCTTACCAAGTGCAGCTGCAGGCAAAACAGACTTTTGAGAATTTGATATCACCACAGGTTATAGTTAGTCCCTTCAGTGAGACAACAAGCAGTGTGTTCAGTCAGGACTTCGTGGTTTCCTTCTGCTGCTTCTTCCTTCCCACTTTTTTCCTGTGCTTCAGTGTGGGTCCTCCACAGGCTGCACTCCTTTCAGGGCAGTACATGGTCTGTCAGGGGCTCATCCGTGAGTCATAGTCCATTTGAGATATATCTGTACCAGAAGCTTGGCTGATGGGGTCAGTTTTGGCCTGTGGTGGGCCTATTGTGGAGCTGTCTGGAAGCAGCTGCGTCCAGCACAGAACAGCCCCTGACCTCCTCCCAAAGAGGCTGTCCCTGAAGGTCCCTCCACTCCCAAAACCTCGTAACCTGTACCCAATACAGTTACATGTCATTATACTACACGGTTTCTCCATTCCTGTTTGCTGATTTCCCTTTGCCCAAACAAATATAGGAAAGATAAATGCTCTTCAACACTTCTTACCCCTATCAGGAACTGAATAGTCCAGAATAACAAGCAATGAATTTCATAATTTCCAAATGTAATACTCAGGTACATGTGGAAATTTCATCTAGAAATCATAGTGTTCCTGTAGAGAAAGTTCTAACCCATCTGACATACATCACTGTATTTTCTCATATCTTTAACCTGTCATAACTGCAATAAAAAACAATTTTCTCTGAAGGTTTTGAGGCTTCCCTGCATGATCAGTATAAGGCTGTAAAACTCTGCCTGGTTTTACTATTGGCATTATCATAAACAAAGCCTACTCTCAGAGCATTTAACATTTGAATCAGGGGCTTATTTGGGTTGAAAAGAATTTTCTTATAAGATGAAGTAATGGCAAAAGTTTTCGAAGCAACTCTGATTTTAATAAGTCTTGAATCACACGTTTCCAAACCTCTGGAATTGAGAATCTGCCATAACTTAAAACCTATTTCTATAACATCTCAGTTAATGGGTCTCGGTTATCTATATATATGTCTAAATTGCTACTGGGTTGCTATGTTCTGTGTGCATTTTTGTATTAAATCTTATTTTTTAAAGGAATATGCTTCTATTACAATAAAGGTAAATGCCACTCAAAATCTTCAGGACAGTGATTACCAGTCCCATTCGAAGACACAGTGCAGTTGCTTGATTCAAAGCAGGTATGAGAAGTGTCCCAGTCTGCATTTTCCTCCATTTCTGGATTTTCTAGGAAATAAGAGTATGTTTCATAATATTCCAACTGAACACTCTGATCCAGCATTTTTTGTGTTATTCTCAAAACTAGGTTCCTCTGAGAATAATTTTTGTAGTCTGTAGACAGTCAGCTCATAAATAGAAAAGATTTTCGTTTATACAAATAAAGAAGAACTTCTTTTCATTGTCAAATGTGATATTTAAAATGCAGAGAAAGATTATTATTCAAAAATCCTATTTCTATGCTGATCACATTCTCAAACACATGCAATTTAAGCCACAAGTACATTTAATATGCAGACACAGTTACAGTTTAATATAAGTACACAGCAGCAAAGCAAAAGAGAATATGCCATTTTTCAATAACTGGTGTTTACTATTGAAGGAGTGATACAAATTATTGTTATATGACATTATGCAAGTACATAAATGTATCGATTACAAATTAGGAAAAAATGCAACCAATAGCATGGACAGAAAGCAATGTTGAGTTCTCATATAGACTTTCCAGTTTCACAGGCAAGACACAGTACAAGAATAAGCTTGTGGTCATTTTTGGACTAAAACTAACAGGGCACAGTTCTGCTCTTGCTTCCGTGTTCTTTTTAGATCACAGCACAGTTGCAAAAGGCAACATTTTCAAAACTAACTAGTGAGTTTTGACTGTTCAACTTGAGCTTCCTGATATTATCAGGCTTCATATTACAGTGATGTCAGAAAACCAAGTCCCTGAGAAGTATCTCAACTACCGAGATACTCCATATCAATAACTTCAGCGTACATACTTCAGATCCTTATCATGTGAATAGTATTATTTCCTTTCTTCCTGTCTGTCAGCATCATCTTCTTAGTCTATAAACTCCTTGGAGAGGACTTATTTCTTGCTGTATATTTTGTACAATTCTTGCCACAGTGGGTCCCTGACCTTGCTTAGGATTTCTGTTTTCTTCAGTATGAGTAATTACAATTAGCAGTTAGAACAATAACATAAACATTTTGATGTTCCATTCAAGACTTAAAGACATAGGCATTTTCATTTGGATTTGTACTGCGGGGTTTGATCAGTTAAAACATAATCTACAAAAATCCATCTGGAGGGTAAAATAAATTGGTTCCACATTTGTACTGTCACATAACACTGCTGTAGATATTGTCTTATGAAAAACAGTCCACATTTGTGTTAATTTCTGATTTGGCAAAAGGCACCATTGGTTAGTCTTGATGATAGCAGCTGATAATTTTACATTAGGAGATCCCTAATTTAAGACATTTGTAAGCTCTGAACCATGCAAAGGTACTCAGAAATTAATGCTATTTTATGTGGTTAAAATCCTTTAAAAGAGCTTTTAAAAAATATTTTTTTATTCAATAATAAATGAATTCATGGTAAGATGTGTATTTTGTTATCTGTAAAAATTTCAATAAAATCTTCATTAGTCTGAGGAAATATATATGCTATCAAGAACTTCCTGTGAATCACAGTATCTACTCTGACTCCCTCCAAAAATGCTTTGTGGGAAGAAATGTTAAAGAGAAAAAGACAAAATACACAAATGTTACAGTCTGTTGACCATTATATACACTGCACCTAATTGACATGGGATCTAGTTTTGCCTCGTGGGATTTTGAACCATTGACTTCAATGAGAACCACATTGTATTATCATGGAGATATATCATTGTATAAATTATCTTGATTAACTAATTAGCTTAGTAATAGCTTTGACAGAAACACAGTGGAGAAGGAAAAATTCAGAGGCATTCTACCATGAGAAACATTCACATAGAGACATTCCTTCCATGTTACTTTATGTACCATGTCAGTAAAGTGCAGTAATTTATAAACAGGAGTATCTTAATCTCCAATGTTGTTCCTTTTAAAATGGTAACTACAGGTAAATAGGAGACGCCAGTGTTTACTTTCGGTCTGCATGGATTTCAAATAATAATGCTTTGGAAAATAATCAAGTGCACGTAAGACATTTACAAATTTATTTGGCAAAGTATACACAGTAAAGTAAAATAACATTTTTCCTATGTAAGACACAAGTTCAAAGCATGTCTTACAGTAGCCCATAAAAGAACAATTCCTAATGCATCTCTTCTGTAAGCTACTGCTGATAAAAGATTACCATTGGAACTCCTTGCAGCATCTTATCATCATCCATTACAATATTCGTCTCAACATTTTAAATCTGTGTTTCTCAAGCAACCTTCTACAGAGGATTTTGTTGTGATATCTCATCAAAACCAAAAAAGAAAGAGCTAAATGCATGTTATGGTTTGTCTGTAAGACTCCAGCTCAAATAAAATGTCACTGTAGATTGTACAAATCACTATGAACAAATACAGTCTTCAAGCCTGGTGTAAAACATCCCCAGATAAGACTCTAAGACTATCAAATGCAGCTTTGGGACATGCTTTTGTCCCCTTCATCTTTAAGCTCATAGCTCAATCCAATTATCCACAATTTAGCCTCTGCCAGTGATTTGTGTATACTTGTGTTGCAGAGGAGGAATTTTTTGTATGACTCAAGTGTAAAACTTTAGCTTACAAGCCAGAAACATCTTCAAAAGGAACCCATGAAATGAAATAGTAAAAGCATGAGACAAGACTCTATGATATGAAAAATGACAAAAAATCCAAACAGTTTATAATCACATATATTAACTTTCTCCTCAATGGTAACTTCTTTTAAATGAGATCTGCAAAACACAATTTCCTTATTTTGTTCATCAGTAAAAAAAAAAAAAAAAAAAAAACACCAAAACAAAACAAAACCCTGTATGTGAAAAATTTTCTTCCAACAAGAACAGGACTTAGGAAAATTTTGGGTAGAGCTATATAAAGTTCTGAATTCCAGAACAGAAAACACTAGGACTTAAAATAACTCAGCAGTTTTCCAGAAGATAAATGCTTGTTTGTGTATTATTTTTGACATTATTTCCACATCCACAGTATTAGGTCTTTGGTTCTCTCCAGCTGAAGCCATCCAGAACAAAGACTTCCAGAATTAGTCTAGTCCTTTGGATATAAATATTTTCCATTTTTCATGGCACACATTGTTGCAAGAAACCATTCTGGCAACTGAGAACTAAGTTACCAAGAAGCTTTCTCTAACCCTCTTTATGTTCTAAATTTCTCACACCCAGTGAGAAGACCAAGTGAGTTTCTGTTGACTTGATTCTGCTTGAGGATTTCTCAAAATACAGCCACTGGCCTTAAATAGCTGTAGACCACCACTAGAACAAGACTGCTTTGTTTAGCTGTTGACATCATTCTGGAATACATTTCAAGTTCTGACTTGCATTATTTTGGCTTGGTCACATGCTTTTAGTTACATAATACCCTAACAGTTTTGATGTCACATTTATTCTAATAATTTATTCAGTGGAAAAATATTCTAAGAAATATCAGACGGTTTTCTATTAGCAGTGATTCCACTTACCAATGTAATTTTTCTGGTCAGAGATTAGAATCTCATCTTGAAACAGAAATTATGAACAAGATTTTATCAACAGCATTTCATCTTGCATAACATTTGAATATATAGGCAGCAAAAAGAGGTTTCTACAAAAAAATTTAGATCCTAACCAAAATACTAAGTTATTTGGTAGGACAATACTTGAGGAGCTAACATAATTCTGCTAGGATCACCTGTGCAAAAGAAATAACATTGGTGGAGTCCAATAGTAATTTTTTAGCATTCTATTTATATTTCAGGGAAAAATGAAACTCCGTCTAGGAAAAGGGCCCAACCAGGATTACACTGTGTCACACTAACCTCTGGCTGCTGTCAGAGTACATCAAAGCTGTTAAAAGCATTGTATATTACAGCAGACAGGTCAAGTGGCCTTAACCTGGCACTGGACACCGTAAGAAAAACATGACTGTAACATCAGAGGATGGAAAAATAAGGTTTCAACCACAATTCGCAATGACAAAATCTCAGCACACATCACATGCCACCTAAATGTCTACTGTTCCAGTGATCTGGGCATATAGGGTAAAGGATGTGTTTCTATTGTAATCAGTTTGAGTGTCTAACTTTAAACAACCCCCCCCAAACCTACAGTGTTTTAGAGTAAATATTAGTAGTCATTTATGTTAAGTAAAGGTAATTGCATTTAATGTGTTATGTAGTGAAATGATAGGTTGTAGTTATCCCAGATATTACATTTATTTCCCATATACTAAACTAAAGGACCCATAATCCTAAATCCTAAAAACCTAACAAGCAAACATAAGACATGTACAGCCTTCAGGCCAAAGATAAAATGTAGTACCTAAACACTCAACCCAAATATTCCTATTTTTCCCCTAGCTGAGTGCCTCCCATCTACTTGTTATACTTTTACCATTTCTGAGTTATCATTGTGAAATGATTTCATGGCTTATTAAGTCAAGTATGGTTATGCATGTTTGCCAGCTTTCAGATATGCAGTGCAAATGGTAATTATAACCACTCTAAATAATACATCTTCCCAATGCTTCAGATTCAGTGAGTTAACCTTAAATGCAAGGCAGATTTAAAGATGAACAATTTACTTAGATAAAGGAAAACAGAAAATATAATTAATCATTTGCCTATCCTTCAACCCTAGTTTACAAAACCATGGTGCAACTTTATTGAGCTCAAAATTGAAGGGTGACAAGGTTAATACATAGCTTTAGACCTCATGGTTTCATTAGCAAACACATTACAGACTGCAAAGCTGAACTGACAGTAATGCTAGGCCCAAACAAAGTAAATAATTACTGGCTTGGCAAATGAGGAAGCACTTGCAGAGTTTGTTTACATTTGGTTTTTGGAAAATTCATGTTGGCAACAAGTCAAATACAGTTTGACTAGTAACTGTGACAATTGCTCACAGATGCAGCTGGAAGAACAACAAAAGAATGGATTTATGGTTCTTCTCTCCCCTGCATTTTTCCCCTTTGTTGCGTTTTTTCTTGTACTGTTTCTTCTATCTTTCTCCTTTTTTTTTTCCTCACATTTTTCTTTGCTTTACCATTTTGGATCAATAACAAACTTGTAGCCACAAAGATAAGTGTGTTTTCATGGCAGATGGGTCTTGGAATGTATAAAATATCTCGTGTTGCATTTTGTCTTTTAGCCATATATTGGAAAAGACACAGCTGTGTTCAAGCTGCACTCATAAAAGCCTTGCTCCCTGACAAAACATATGAGTGTCCTCAATTATTGTAGGCCTCTACTGGATTTTCAAGAGAAATGCATCACTTCCATGCTGGTGTACTGTTAACAAACTTTATCAGATGCCAGGGGCACAGAATTGTGTCTATTCTCAATTCCTTTCAGGCAGTTCATGTTTTGGTTATCTAGGAGACCTTGTACATATTGCTTGGAATTCAAATAATAAGGCAAACTATGAAAATGGAAAATCATAGAATCATAGAATGATTAGAGTTGGAAGGGAGCTTAAAAATCATTGAGTTCCAACCCCCCTGGCATGGGCAGGGACACCTCCCACTAGACCAGGTTGCTCAAAGCCCCATCCAGCCTGATCTTGAACACCTCCAGGGATGGGGCATCCACAACTTCTCTGGGCAAAATGGTGAAACTGCAGTTCTCTTTTCAACATTTTATACAGAATGCAATGATTCTTAACACTGAATATATTCAACTTCCTAATAAGCAGTAGTATCAGAGGAAAAAGAATCAGTAAGAATCAAGCATTAATAAAGAAAGTTCACATAGAATCAGACCATTCTATAATATATAGTGAACTAAGTATACACAGGACTTATCATACAATCTCAAGAAAAGTTTGCAAGCAGAAAGCAGCAGTAATTGTTAGAGCCCACATTCAGCCAAAGTGTGCTGAAGGAGTTTGGTCAGTTCGTGTCAGATCAGCTCATTTCATTAAGCACATTTCACACAGGAAATTTAAGATTCCTAGTCTGATCAACAGAAACTTTATTTTCTCCGCCTTAGTAAACCGCCAACTGAAGTCTTGTTAACCCATGTTTCTGAACACAAGTAACACCACCAAAATAATTTGATATTAAGCATACAGACCATAAACAGACACTTTAGTGACCACTTGTGTATCTTAGTTATTTTGCACTTAATTACAATGTATTTTTTATAGTATGCTAATGTCACTACTTTTCTATTAGTCTGAAAATAATTAAAATACAAACTGTGTTAAATTATATTTCTGCATTTCCCAGAGCAACTATCAAATAACATAATATATTTCAATGCACATTACATTTGTCTCAGGAAAACAGAATGAGAAGGAGCAGCCCTCAGTGAAGAGTGATCAGGCCAGGATATATGAAACATACATACTCCTTCAAGAGCTTGGGCAGTGACAAGACTTTCTCAGCTTGCTGACATTCACTGATTAAGGACCAGAAAATGCCATGTGTTCTGTCTTTCCAAGCTATAGATGCATTGACATCTGAATATTGCACAGGATGTCCTCTGACCAAAGTATGGCTTTATTTTTCTTTAACTGCTCCATTACCCACTGTACAGGAGAGAGCATGTAGGAGCAGAGACAAAATATCTGCGGAAATCTGCAACATATGAGCATTCTCAATTGAAATAAATGAAGCTATTCTGTAAAATTGAATATTGTTAATTGATATCATCATCACTAAGTTTTCCAGTAAAAATGTTGGAAGAAAGTGAGATAAAAAAGGTTTAGAGAAATTGAATTCTCAATAGCTGCATAAAAAAGTACATTTGCAAATACGAATTTAACTAGGGAAAAATCCATAACAAGAAAAAACAATGAGAAAATGGCATGGTGGAGAGTACTTCCAGACAGTGTATGAATGGAGTGCAATATTGATTAAGTTATATTCTAATCAATATACAGATACTTCAATGCTTTAAATGCAGTGGCTTTGGTGGCCTTGAGGGAACACTGTTCCATTGAGAGCAAAGGTTAGATACCTGTGCTCTAACAAAAGTGGAGATGTGATACAATCTAATTATTATGGGGGATCAGATTTTTACACAAAATGCCAAAAGTGCTAAATACCAAGGAGTTAGGCAACACTGGCAGAGATCTGTTTGATCCAAGTCTTTACCATGTTCTATCTCATGACTAAACTAGAGGAATCATTTACATTAGCGCAGGTCTGGGTTGGTATTTTTTAAGCTTTCCAGAGCTCTGAAGTTGTCCTCTATAGTTTGATATATAAAAAAGGGTTTGTAGTTTATTCTTTTACACTGATTTTATTTTCAGGAAAATGAAAATTGAAATGTCTTGGTAGAAACAAAAGCCGTGAAGCTTGATCTGCACTACAAATAACCTGAGCAGAGTTTAAAAATGATCATCAACATCACCACTGTATCACTTTGTGCTACGCAGACTTTATTTGTTGAATTCAGTTGTAACTACAGATGCTCAAAATCTCTTAGTATCAGACACATACAAAATAAATCCTCTGAACAAGCTATGCATACAAAAACCTATATCTGAGATTGCCTCAATAATATGCAAAATGTTCCACTGATCCTTTCCACTGACAGATCCCAGCTAACAGTAACACACTTCTTTGGGTATGCATCATGAAGTGTTTAAAAGTCAATATATTTTTTCATTTTTAGGACACCTGTTAGTTTTTTTCCACAATTGATAAATATTTGCAAAAATGCTTTGGAGTAAATCTGGGCAATTTCTGTGTTCATCAGCAACTGGTAGTTGTGACTGTATGAGGAACAGTTTTTCAAGAGTGGCATCTGATTTTGTAGACTTACCTTGAGATGTCAGATAAATATATTGCATTAGAAGACCCAAATTCAAGTTGCAAGCTTAAACAGAAAAAACATAATTAGGGATGACTAATTGTAATGTCTCTGTCTTTACTAATGTATCAGTCCAGTGTAGCAAAATACTAACAAAAATGTTGTCATGACACTGATAGGCTGATTCTACATTTACACTAGGATTACATTAACAATTATCAGCAAGGTCTAGGTTGAACATGCCCTGAATAATCTGGAATGCCTAGCAGTTAAAAGCTTTTACATACCAGAGGACTTTCTTGACTAGAATAAAGAAAATAATTTAGGATGGTAAGAGACTCTTAATTGTTTTAATACCTTAGAGGGTTTCTAGAGTTATTCTACCTAACACTCTGCAGTTGAACATATGTGAAATATTGAATATTAATAACTATATTATAAAAATATAGATGAAAAATTAAACTAATTCATTGTTATCAAGATCCACTTTTGCTGTGACTCTTGCAAGCCATCACTATGTCAATAACCTTATTTTAATATCATCTCCACTTTCTCTCTGCTGTTGCCTTTTGCCTTCTACTGTTCTGTTGCTTCTGCATTTTCTGATGAATAATTAGACCAAAATGTGTTTGAGACAGGGACCTCACAGAGTTTCTGAATACAATAAACTGCTTAGCCCAAACTGGGGAAGTGTGAAATAATAAACAAGACAGCCAATCAGCCCTCACACTTCATCATCTCACAGTGGCTTGCAGTAATATTTGAATGCATTGTTCCATCTCACAAAATCTGGCCATAATACAGTACTTTGGGGAATCAGGAAATAATGAAATTGCTGGCATTGTTAGCTCCATATACATTATACTGGGCTTGAGTATGGACACAGATACCATGTCAGCTGTGTTTCCTCAAACAAAAGCAGTCAAGCAGGTCAAAGCAGATATTTACCACTGCACCTCCATGATCTTAGATCTTACCCTTCAGCAGACCAAAGGCCTACTTGGCCAATCAACCAGATTTTTACCTTCTCTTGGTTTTGTTTTCAAAACAGAAAACAGCAAGCTAACCAGAAGTTCAGGTCTAGGACATTTTAGATAACGGCTGAGAGGTAGCAAGGAATAATATTGGGCAGGGGTTCACAACACCTACATCATGTCTACATGATGCTGGTTATTGAATTGATACAAATCTACTCTGTTGGCTCAAAACTATTTAAAATCTTTGAAAGGGTAACTTTGTCATCATATGTTTCATGCCATGCTGAGTGCTGGTTTTGTTTCTACTGTTCATATAAAAGAAAGTAAAGCAGGATGAAAATCTTGTTATATGGCATTTCAAGAGAAAGGCTTTGCTGCATTTACCTCAGCATGAATCACATTCCTAATGACAGCTGATATTCAGGTCAAAGAACATCTTTTAAGCCTTCTATTACTGATCATGTAAGCACACTGATGTATTTTAGTATAAAATCAAACAGATTATCCTAAAACACCTTCAGCAATAGCTTTAAGTGACTGAAAGTCTTCAGTATGAGTTTAGAGACCAGACAAACTGCACATAAAAGACGTTCTGTATTCCTCGTACTCTGGGAAAGTTTAGTAGAAGAATCAAAACATAAATACAGCAAAGCTAACAAACCATGAACAAAAACAGGTCATCAAAATCTTTACATTTCCCTCCTAGTTTTTTAAATTTAGGCAAAGCTAATTTATGACCAAAAGCTATTCCATAGTATTTTAATGCTTCTTATATTAGACACTAAATCTTTGGCATTTGTGTTTCTGGCCCAGATCTCACTTTTAACATGACAAAAATACATAACTTACAATTTTGCATAGTATTGGTAGCTTCAAATTGTTGTAAACAGATTACCAGATTTTGCATATTTTACTTATGGCTGAGTCTGATTTTCACAGTCTTGTAATTCATATTTTAAATTGTGGGAAGGATGTATTTTAATTGTTTATATGTAGTTCTACATTATGTATGGATTCTCTGGATTTCATCTCTGGAACTAGCTATTTGTCATGAAAACTTTTGCCTGGCAAAACATTAGGAGGCTTAAGAACATCAAGAGCTAGACTGTACTTGCTTTCTATCAGTTTCTTTATATAAAGGCAAGAAATATAATATCTTTTTACAGGCATTTACCTAGGGGATCACATTTTGCCAAAATCAGTAGATTTTTCTCAGATCCATATATAGTGTAAGTCAAGAATTGCAAATAGTCAGTGCAATTCTTAGGCACACTGCTGTCAACTATATTTTCAAGATGAGAAACTAAAATTTCAGCCTTAATTAATCCTTCTTATCCATTCTAATGGGTCCCTTCTATGGAAAAATCAACACTTTTCCCAAATAGGGGTACACAAAGATATGTCACAACACGATAGACAACTGGTCATGTTTGGACTTAAGACTAGGAATAGCTAGCAAAATAATACCGTGTAATAATACCGCACCTGAGTTGTGTTATGGTCAACTACAGTCTGTTCCTAAGGAAGAAAACCAGTTGTAGACCCTTGTTTATTGATATGCTGAGCTATGAACCTTCAGCCAGGCAGGATGAAAGTACAGCTTTGCTCTGCAGGTACAAAGTAGCCTTTTATAGAACAGTGCAGGCTGGTGTTATTTACTTCTTTCTTAAAATACAACAGTAACAATCTTGCAGGCTTCTAATCCGTTTACTGGCCTCCAAATGCAGAGGATTTATTTAACATTTATCATCAAGCTGACCTGCCTCATAATGGCATATCATATTGCAGGAAATGAAAGAATCACATTCCCCTGCTTTTTCTGTGAAAATAGAAATTTATGTTCAAAGATTCTACTTCTCTCTACTCGTTAGATGTAAATATGTCAGAGATCCATTAAAATGGCATTCAATATAGACTACTATTTTTAAAACAAAGTTGTCATTCTACTCCTGCTGAATTGCTCATAAATTCAAGTTTGAATAAAGAGATCAGATTACATTAAATGCATTTTGGTATCTATAACTTTCTGCAATGAATTAAAACTAGCTGATCATGTCTCAAGTGCATTTCATTTTCCGTTGATTCATGTACTGCAATATAACCTTCAAAATTCCCTTATGCCAACAAACTCACTCAGATATGCTGAGTGCAGGAGCAGATTAAAGCGGCTATAAGATTGAAAACTGTATCAAGACATCAGATAATGCAGTAGAGGTATAATGAAAGTGTAAACAAAACCTGTAAATGTACAAATTACTGTTCATATAATCCACTGCTGAATTCAAAGGAGAGTTTTGGTGTAACAAGAAGATATATTAAACCAGAAGAAATTGGTAAGGTCACTATATTGAGATTGTTTCATTCTGTTCTATTTAAGAATTTTCTGGTCGGGACTCAGCACTGAAAAATACTCACTCTCCTGTTTGCTGGAAATAAACTTTATCCCAAAGTCAAATTTAAAAGTGTAAAGGCAGGACTAAGAAAGAATTTCATGTCTCTATCACCTGCTTGTTTTTTAAGTTACTTTCAAAAATAATCTTTCATACTTTTCTTGTATATGAGCTTTTTGTTCCTGTGTTGTGAAATCCAATCCATCCTTTAAAGGCTTTTTAAGCTGGCAAAAATGCATTATTACTGATCTAGTAACTTCTGTTGTTTCAGTGGTAGCTATGGTCATGGATGAATGCTTTCAACAGAAGTTAAAAGAGATAATGAGCCTTTAATGATACAAAATCAGAGCCTTGTGTGCTTAGTGAAGCCTGACATAAGCTTCAGCTTTCAGTTGGCAAGGACAGCCCACACAGTATCTTAGTTTTCAACAATGAAAATATCCACATAAGTGTTTTCTTGCACAACTTTCTATCTCCCAAGATACTATAAGCAGAAGTTAACTGTGATGCTAAATGGTTAAATGACATGAATTGGAAGGGGGGGGAGAAAAAAATAGGAAAAAAAAAGGGAAAAAAAAGAAAAAAAAAAGGAAAAAAGACACATCTGGCAGTGACGAAAATAAAACTCAGTTTTGGTAATTCAGTATCTCTGTTTATGGATCTTTTGTTGTCGTCCTTGTGATTTTCTTGTAGACTCTCCTCCCCAAAGATGTGAAAGAATCGCACTCATTGAACACTCCAGCACAGCAACACTGATACCAAAGATGCCTCCTTACATGCCTGGTAAAGGATATGTTTGAAGAACAGGATGTTCTTAATCTGAGCGTTGATTGTAAACTGATAAAAAGCACATATCTTTGCCTTATAGCTGTGTGGGTCCCTTAATTTTGAACTAGATTGGTTTTGCATGCATTTACAATGCATTGAACATGATTTGCAAGTGGGAGATTGTGTATCCAGAGCAATTCATTTGAAGTAGCTGCTGCATCCAGGCACACCTGATTTCCATGCATTTGACCAGCCTCATGCCACTGTATCTCCATATTGCTATAGCAATGTGTTGAATCAAATCCACCATGAAAGGCACAGGATCAAAGAAAGAAATACTTGTGCCATTCACCCAAGTGTCTGCCCTTTAAATAGCTTACCTCTTGCACCAAGTAGATTAGCGATGATAAATAGATTGACTGCAATTTCAGTCACAGTAACATGCTATGAAAACATCTTGCATTCAGTGGCTAATCCAGACTTCTCCCTTCTCTGCCAGACCACAAACCTTTCATCATGAACTTCTCAATTCATCTTACACTGGCATGAAGGGCCGACCCATATTGAATACATCTACAGATGTTTTATTAGTAGCACATGTTTTAAATGCCGGAGTTATATGAGAGCACACTGTGATTCAGCTGCAGGTGTTTACTAAATAGGAAATAAGTAAAAATATCATGGAGACTCTCTAGGAATGAAGCAGTTCAATATTAATTTAATTTACTCTATGTTTATAGTAACTGATTTAAATGGAAATCTGCTGCTCTTCTGAGTTTGTTCCGATTCCCAGTAACACAGATTTCCCTAGATGTGCCTACTTCCAGTCCTCTGACCACCCCTTCTACACTGCCATGTTTAGTAATGAAACGTCACCTCCACACTAAAGGGAGAAATGCACTCCTCGCAGATTCTCAGGGTTCCATGGGGGCCGAGGGGGCTGGTGGCAGGGGGGTAGGGGGGAGGATCCCCATGGCAGGACTCAGGGCAGGGCCTGCCCCCAGGCTGGTGCTGGGCCATGGGCTGGGTGTGGGGAGCCCCATGGGGCTGATGTGGGGTCCTGGGCTGAGGGCAGGGTGGGGGGAGCCCACCCTCAAACTTTTTTTGAGAAAAGTTTTAGATGATTCTATATATAAATTTATCAAAGTATGTAATACTTGATTCCTGATATTTTTGTTTTATAAATGGTCTCTACATGTTATAAAGGAAGTTAAAATAGGATGAGGGGTTTAGGATGAGAGGGCAGTGGAAAGAGATGTTTTAAATCCATTAACAGGTTATTGAGTTCTGTCTGTTTTGAAAACCAAAGTGATTAGAAAGGAATTTCCAAGGGAATTGTCATGTGACTAGTATGGAAGAGTATTCATTTGCTCTTATCACTCATAGTAGCAATCACTTCATGCTTTCTCCATGTAACTTTTGTTTTTCTGTAGTGTAGCTGTAATTCTGAAGGAAGAATAAAAAATAACCTTGTACATTTATTTTAAAAAAAACCCAAACCATTAATACATCTCACACCTCTTCTGGAATGGATACTTTACATTAAGAAAGAGTACTACATTAAAGCCCACAGATAAGAAATTAATGGATAAAAAGAGCACTTCCTTTCTCTTAATAGTTTGAAACTTGAAGATCAGGTTATTTTCAGCTAATGGAGGTTTTTGGCCCTTAATGGTTAGCAAAAAGCCAAAACATTCTTATTTCTTCAATATGCTCATAATGGAGAGTTTATGTTTTCATTCACTAGTAAGAGAGTGAATTAATAATAATTAATAATAGTAACACGCACTTAATTTCAATCATACTGAAAGTCCAAAGAACATATATTAAGTAAAAAAAAACAATTTGAAATTAGATTAAGTCTTGTTAGAAGGTGAGTTCTGTAAGCTGTCAAGACATGTAAAAATGTGGCAAAACATAAATCAATGCAGTGAAATATGTCAGAAGTTTAATGATAATGCTTTTCCTAAGGTTAAAAAGTGTCTAAACTTCTGGTATTAACAACAGCTTCTGATTATTTTATGGACACATACTAAGTCAGCACATTCTATTCAAAAGGTCCACATTCAGTTTTTCAAGTACATGTCTATAATAGAGATAACAGGTTTTATCTTAAGGGGAAAATGAAAACACCTTTTCTAAGAAGAATAATAAAGTTAGGTATGGGTTCAGAAGTGTCTTCAGGAACAGGAACAGTAAAATCACATACATTATCAGTGTATATTACATAGCTTTGCACCATAAATAGTCCAAATGTATATAATGCAACTCTCACTACTACATTTGAATCCTTCAAATTAAACTGCCCCATTTCAAAGATCAGTTGATGACAACAGGTTTCTATCAGTTACCATCTTTGCATTTGGAAGAAAGCATGTGAATACTTCATTACCATCTTACCACATCTTACCTGACTGTATGGAACTACATGTTTATACAAATTCCTTTATGAAGGCACTGAATAGCCATTCTGCCTCTGGACTACCCTTGGGAATTAAATAAACTGAAAAAAATTCAGAGATGAGTTGTGTTGCTAGCCTTTACAACGTTTTGTTTCTTATTCTTCTTTTTCATACCACTCATGAGTTTGTAGCTATCTATCCTACCCACATTCAACCATTTCCAGATCAAGTATACTAGTATATATCTTTGCTTCCTTCTCTACAGCTTTTCTAATATATGGTTACTGAGATGCTGGTAGAACTGTACAAAGTATTCAAAACATGGATACACCAATTACTCTGTGTTGATTTAATGATATTTTGGGTGTGATTTCTATTTCTATTAAGATAATTTACAACACTCTATTTACCTTTTTGATACTGTGCATTGACCTGATGTGAGCTGAGAACCAAGCAATTCCAGATATTCTAGAGAGGCAACAAGTATTTTATATTCCATCACCTTTATCCATAATTAGGCTATATATTTCTTACATGCACTATTTTTCACCAAGTTATTCTGAAATTCTTCTGCAGCTCTTTGAAGACTTCTCAAGAATTGGCTGTCTGGCTTAATTAGTTATATTTTCATTTTGAAAACTGCTAATGAATTCCTAGTCTCTGTTTTCTATCTTTAGTCTGTTATAAATCCATAAGGTGCCCTTCCCTCTTATCCCATGACAACCTACTTTCTGTAAAAAATTTTTGTGAGACATTTTATCAAAAAAGTTTTTGAAAACAAAAGAAAACTGTAACAAGGCTGTGATCCTTAAGTACTTTCTTGTTGTTTCCTCAAATATTTAACAGAAATCTAAGATGTGACACCTCTTTACAAAGGTAATGTTGACTTTTTACTGGCAGGTATTTATTCATGTCTTTTAATCCTTTTCTTATTATACCTTCCACATTTTGCCTGTGACCAAAGATTTGTTAGCCAGTAGTTCATTACATCATCTTGTAATGCTGGTTAAGATCATTTGCCGTCTTCTATTTCTCTTATGTGGTACATTATTCCTATGAAACAAGAAATATAAATCACATTTCATCACATTGCACCCTTAACATAACAACATAAACTGGCTTTGGGATTCAAAAGAAATATGCCTTTCACATTATTCTCTAGGCAGAAAAAATGGGAAAATATTTATCTATTCAACAAAACAGTTACACATTGTTCTTTTGAGAACATCCTCTATGCATAATGCCAGAAATACATTACATTATTTAGCAAAAGTATTTTATAAATCTCTGTACTCTTGTAATTCAAGAATGAACAAGGTGTGTTTAGTATGTAAGTAAAGATGCTCTGTATCTATTTCAGGTGGGCTTTTATTCTCTATATTTTCATGCAACAGACTAAAAACTGTTTCTGAAATATCAGTATTTTTGCTTTTTCATAAAAACAGTAGGCCAAATTCAGTAGTGATGTTATTTCTTACATTAACTGAGAGTTATAATGCATTACACAAGGGTGTTCACGGACCTAATGTGTAGTAAAAGTATACAGCATATTAGTGCACACTAGTATCCTCACATTAGACAAAAAATCTCCGGTGAAACACAGAAGCCAACAATTTCTATTTTCTAAATTTCAAATATGTTTCAGACAAGTCCTTTGTTCCATTCCCGCAAAAACTCTTGACTTTGTTCTTCTATATGACTATCTTTTCAGTTTATGGTCTTCATTTTGTCATTTCTAATAAATCAAAGAAGAGACTGACTCATCATGGAACAATGTGTAAAAATAGGACAAAGAAAGGGATAAATTCAGGGGCTGTGGATGAAGGAAAGAAAATTGATTTATTTGCAGAAATGTTTCTGTGGATTAAGCCTGGAAATGAGAATATGTTGTGAAATGCAGAGGGCATTAAATCATAGCTAAACCTAAACTAAAACATCCAGTACACTGAACAGTTTGAAGAGAATCACAAAAATTATGGATGAAATTACAATGCTGAAAAAAAAAACAAAAGGGGAAATTAATGTGTGAAGGGTAAATGTAGGGTAACTGCACTATGAAGTTCCAGGTATGGAGTAGGAATGGTAAAATTTTTCGACAAGTTAAGACTTGTCAAATTCTTTTGTCTTTACTTATTTCCTGAGTTGCATAGCTTGAAGAAACACTGAGATCCTGCAAACATCCAAGAAAAACATGTGTTGGTCCAGAGGTTACTTAACAAAATTGGTAATGTCCATACTTGGGGAAAAAAATATTCTAAAATCTTCCTGTCCAGAACATATAGATGGATGGATGGATGGATGGAAGGATGGATGGATAGATAGATAGATAGATAGATAGATAGATAGATAGATAGATAGATGGATGGAATAGATTTTGAGGCTTCACTTACCTTTGGATATCCCTTTTGTACTGAAACCAGAAAAGTATTCTTCCTTTTACTTTTATTCTTCTTGTCTATGGCAACTTATTTCTAAAGGCATGAGACAGTGATTTTTATCAGCCATGTAGACTGCCATGTTCAGAGTTCAACGTTGTCAAATTGCATGCATGCTTTGTTTAAGTTACATGTACAGTCAATTGGCCTTGTACTATTGAATTCATGATGGTTACATGTAAATGGCATTTTTCTCATGTATAACTTCCTGATTTCTCCATTAATTTTGCATAATTGCATGCATTTATTTGGATAAAATTGCATTTTGAAAATAATTTGTTTAAAAATCAAAACCTTGCTTACTTGTTGCAATATGATCAATGTGAAAAATGTATATGATTTGACATCATTCCTTCTTATCCCATTTTTGTTGCGAGATACGTAACCTTAAATCCAAAGTACTTGTATAAATGTATTATAAATGTAATTTTGTTTAGATTTTTAATTATTTTTTTAATAAAAAATGTATTGTTAATACTTTACATGGTATAAAATTTGACTGTTAGGTACTGTTTAAATGCATTTTTTAAAATTCCCCACTGGTGTAAACAGGAGCATTAGAGGATTTTTTTCAGTGAAATATTTTGAGAGACTGTCCATTGATAAGAATGACTTCTGAGAAATATTTTGCTTTGTGTTTTGAAACATCTTCTCTAAAATGTATGGTTTTCATCAGTTTTGAAAAACAATTTAGTCTCAGCAATCCGTGATACTTTACAAGTACTCCATTGGAGGTCTTATGGTTTCTTTCAATGTACAATATTAACAGATGTTTTTTTTGTGAATAATTATTGACATAACATGATCTAATCCTAAAAAGACACGTATGAGAAAGTTTCAATACTAGTATTTTTACTGAAATATATTAGAAAACTTCTATGCATAAAGTCATTCAGATGTGTAAATGTTTTCAGACGAACAATAAATTAAAACTAGAAAGGTTGTAAATAAGTCACAAGTGTCTATGATGTCACACTTGACAAGTAACTCTTCTGAAATACTGATATGAAAATTACATTAAAGAGTCTCTGTTGAAATTGCTAGATTGTTCTCAGTACACTGCCTATATTTAAATCAATATTTATTTACTGAATTTTCATGCTCTGTATTGCACAGATGCAGTCATAATGAATGCCAAAAAACGTTCAACAACATAAATTGTTATTTATCTACAACAATTTGAGTTTTTTAACCTTGATATCAATATCTATTAATCATTAATTAAAAAATAAAACTCAAAAGAATGAAGAAAAATAGAGGGATGTGGTGAGAAAATATATATGGAAGAAATTTTATTCTAGTTGCTCTCTACCCTATTTAACAGCCTCAGGGAGCACTGTAGAATACTACAGAAGTAACTGACTACATGCAATGCAATGTCTTTAAAATGTTGGAAGAAACTTTTCAAGAAGATTTTGTACGCTATGGAAGAAAAATAAACTACTGATAGTTTAAAAAAATCAAATTTATAGAGTATTTTTTCATAGCTAGTATAAGAATCAGGATTATGAAACATGTTTACTTCTCCTTAAAAAGTAGACAAACTGTTGTAAGAACCATTATAATCAGAACACTTATTCAATGGGAAAAAACATGTCTATTTTTTTGCCACTCCATTTAAAATTAAGAAATAAGAGGATATGAGAATCAATGAAATTTTATGAGCTAAGTGAAGTTGATGAGAAATAAAGTAGTAGATAATGTTTCAAAGGGAGAAATCCATACCATGTGAAAGAATCTTTTCCTTTCTTGCAACCATTTTTGCACGTGGAAGACCTATACACTTTTAAAAATAAGACCGTATTAGTAGTACTGTGAAAAAAACTTTTTTGGGGGAAAAAGCCCCCGCAACATGTATGTTTCATTTAAAAATAAAAATTTCTTAAGAATATGATGAAAATTAATACTGACCTTCTATCCATCAATACTAGTCTTTCTTGTTCTGTTGGATTTTTTACACTTACATTTTTTTACATTCAAAAATGTTTCGTTTGGACTCTCAGACCCAAGCAGCATAACTAATTACATTTGTATATTTTACGTAATATTGAAGCAAACAATAACAACAAAAGCAATATGTTAATATGAAAAAAAAAGTGTTAATTTTTCAGTTCAGAGTACAATTTAGCTAGCTACTGAACCCCTGAACATAAAGAGCTGTGACACAATATTTTCAACAAATAGCAATTTATTTATGTATCTTGCACATGCCTAACAATATACCAGTCTGTTTTACAGTTTGCAACATATTCTCAATTGCAGTTGGGTTCCGTCATGGGCTCTCCAGTCACATGGAACTCTGTAGACTATATTGAAAACTTTTCTCTGAAATAAGTGAACTGAAGAACTGAAGAAGTGACTGAGAACATTTATTACACAACACTGTGTTTCAAACTGCTTCTTGGCATGGCACATGGGCTGAAGATTTTGACCACAAGCAAGTAGGGGGTGGGGGAGTTGAAAAGTACCCTGCAGAAGAAAAAAAATGAGATTTCTTTTATGGTGTTTAGAAAAGATAGCTATAAAAATTAAATTCTTGAAGTTTTACTAATGCAATAGGCATAAAAATAAAATTTAAGTATAGGAATTATTTAGCTAATGACTTTTCTCAGCAGAAAAGATTCAAATTATATATAAGAATGGGAAGCTGAAGAACTTGCAAACCTGATATAATCTTTGCAGTGTACAGGTACATGAATATGTGTTATAAGCAACTCATCTTGACTTTCAGTTAAAATCAATGGACACTTGAAAAGGCAGCTTGATTATTTTGGGTAGAATTTTCTATGCTTAAATTAGGTGCTTACTGAAATTACAAACAGTAAGTGCAGTTAGGACAGTTGATCCACCTAAACTATTTGCCTCCATGCTAAGTTCACTACCTTCAGCGGGGAGAGCAGAGAACTATTTGCTTACTAGGTGAGCAATCAAACATTACACGTCCTTGTGGAAGGTGAGAATTACCTGCACATCAAGTTGTTCATAAACTTGAGAACATTAAACTTCATACATTTTAATCAGATTTAGGATATTAATTTTCCTAAACATGTATCTCTCCAAAGCTTTTATCTATCCCTTCCAACTGACACTTCTGTGTCTACATGTATCCAGGGCATTTTCAGGCTATAAAGAAGATACCAAATGAATTTAAGTACTTTAGGTGCCTAGAAGTGTAAGTACCCAGGCTATGCAGACCTGAATTAAGTTTTAAGTATGAATCCCATTTTTGGCTGGATTTAATCATACTGAATCGTCCAATGCATAAGTGTATCTTCTGGTATATAAAAGGCCAAAAGAAAAGTTATTTCACTTATGAACTTTTTGTGTTCCATATTCATTATTATCACAACAGATTGAAGCATTAGACAATTAAATTATTATCAAGAAAAAAAAAAAAATAATTCACACTACCGGGATAAAGATGTTGAAGGAATCCACATATCATCTTGTTCTGTTCATTGGTCAAGTACCCATCCTTGGGGTGTCTGCCAGTTCTTAGGGCAATATTTTCAGTGTACTTGACTGTACTGCCAGCCCTAATCTAGAGATATCACTTTTGAGGGTATGAGCCCTACACAGTAAAGCCCTAATTTGGCCAATTTGGAAAAGAGTAAAAAGTGGAATTCTGTGTGATCCACATTTAAAAAATGAAATAAATCAGTGTCATTCACAATATAGATGAAATAGTACCATGGTAAAATAGTAATAAATTTAGCAATTCAAATATCAAATGGCAAATCATTATCTCAGTGTGTTATTCTATCCTTTCTTCCTCTTTGGACAACGCACAAGAATTTGTCCATTAACACTCAATCTGATTTTACACAGATTATTAATATACTAGACTTAGATGCCAATACTTGCATAAATCAATTACATTTCTTTGCTTTCAACCTAACTAATGGAAAATATTTATCAATTTAGATACTTCTGTGATTTACTTGAAAAGGAAAACTGGCAGGAAGTTATATTGACTTTGAGTGATGACTTTAGATATTATTTTGTGGAATAGAGAAGCTTGGGTTTCCTTCCCTGAATATCCAAAATTCAGAAGCTGGCTGCAGAATAGGCTAAAGAGTTTTTTCATATAGAGTATTTTTTGCTCAGAAAATTTCCCAGTTCTTTTTGCATTTTTTGTTAAAAGAGTGATTCAGAGAACGTCTGGTTTTGAATAAAGACTCTTACAAATTTAAGGATAGAAGCCCAGCAGCTTAAAATATTTTGTTTATCTATAGAAAGATCCAATAGCTTTATCTCCATGCACTCCATTCTTTCCTGTCTTGTGGAAAGGAATCTCAGCTTTGTACCAATGGAGTAATAAATTAGTCCTGTAGGTGGTTTTTAGCTTTTTGTTGTCAGTTGTTATTTTGTGCTGTCTTACTTCAAGCCAGCTCTAGTGGTATGATACATTTGACACAGAGAACACAGAGCTCCTAGTCACTTAGCCTGAGAGAGGAGGTGGAAAAATAAAAAGCACATTCCTCCCAAATTAAATGTCTGTCAGAGAGAAACCAGTAATTCTAAAAGACTCAAGAGACTTATCTACTCTGTCTAAATTAGTTGGATATATCATAGCCAATAAACTTTTTATTCTCATTTTAATACTGCTCCAGATATCTCTGTTCCAACTATATCTAAATTTAAATGGAAAAATGACACATGTAATGACTTTGGACTCAGTAACTGAGAAAAAACCTCATGCAATGTTAGATATAAATTAATTTATGCTATGGAAGATGGCAGAAGTGATTCAAACAGGATGGAAGCATCAGCTGACTTCCTTGGCATCAAAAAAAAACCCAAAATTGAGGAAAAATTATACAACTGAGACAAATTATACTATTTGTAGAGAGACTTAGATTAAGGACACATGATGCATGGGAGCTGAAATTAAATGCCAAGGGTCAATAAAAAAGTGGAACTATAAAATAAACTCCTAGCTCTGGAATCAGACTACTCTTAACCTAGACATGTGCAGAAAACCTGTGGGTCTAACTATGTCTACGTGGTTTAAAAGCTCCAGACTTTTTCTGCTGTTAAAAATATTACTTGAAAGAAAGACAATCCCTACTTCTGAAAATTGATCCTGGTCTATTACGAAAGAGAGGACCTTAAAAGTTTGGACTTTGTGGCTTTTTTGTAAACCTGACCTAAATATTGTCCATGTAGCGTTAAGACGTGCTACAGTGCCTAGCTTTTGTTCAGCAAGAATTATTCTGAAGACTTCACTAGATATCAGCTATAAAAGTATATTCTTTGTAGAGCTTGAACTGCTAATACTTACATGATGGAACACAACCTGAAATGCCTTCTTAAAATATGCCATTTTTACAAATCTGGTGCTTAGGCATTTCCAAATGATACTGTAAAATTATAGTTGCACAGGAGTTACCAAATAATCGGAACAAACAATAGCAATGGCAGTATTTATTAATTGTTTATGAGGCTTAAAACATTCAACATGAAATACTGAGGCAGTGTAGAAGCCTTTGTACATTTGCAGATTTGTTTTACAAAACTGAAAACACACTTTTAGAGTATATAGGCAGCATGTATGGAAAGGGCTTAAATAAAGCTGTGCAACCTCTCACAAACGACAGACCCAGGATAGGCATAGGGACTGTCCATGTAATGTTTATGCTTGAAGATTTTCCACGGCTAAAAGATTGAACATGAGCTGCAAAAGACTAGATTTGAAGGAAATCTCAAAATATGTAAAACTAAAGAAGGGCTCTTTATCAGAATTCAGAAGCATAAGAGGATTATTTTTTTTTAATTATAAATTAAAGAGCTAATTAAATAGCCTTCATCTTAAGCATACTTATTCATTCATATCTATTTATTTATTCTAGCACGTATCTAAATCTTATATTTCATTATGTTATTAAATATAAGCTATACACCTTAAGTCAGAAACTTCTTTTAAAAAAGGCATCATTTGACATACCAAATTTTTTCAAGGTAGTACAAAAATTCATTTTAGAGACTGGAATTTTTTTTCTATCCCTTCTTTCACCTTTTTTTTTTTCTTTTAGCATAATGTCAAATGTTGTCTCTACACATACAACTGAAATTTGTGTCTTCACTCTTAACCTCCTTGTGTTCTACCCAAATTAATCTTTTTTCTTGTTTCCCTGTTGTTTCTTTGCTGTTGCCTTCTTTGCAGTCATCTTAGTGAGGCTAAATTGAACTTTTCTCTCTTCCCTTCAATTTTTGCATACTTACTTTTGTCTTTAGCATAGATCCTTCTGGGAGCATCACAACAATCTTGCCTGTCAGGTAGCCACGTCCATAACCAGGGTTGGTTCTGATCTCACCCTTTCCTCCTCTAGGCCTAATACTGGAGATTCTTCCTCGAAAACTCAGCATTTCTTTCCACCTACACAATGTTTGTGCATCACCTGAGGTGTCAGTGAATCCAGCTGTACTTGTCTTTGACCTTGATGCAGATCAGCTTGCCTCACTCTTTACTAGCCAGTGTTACCTCTCAAGAATTTCAGTAAACATGCTTGGGGTGGCAATACATTTCAAGAAGAAAAATCTAACACAAGTTATTTCTGGTACTGAGTGACTCGCACACTGCCTGCAGGATTGTTTTACTTACTACCACTAAAAAGCAATGCCTAAACCTTTCCTGTTCTCCATATACTTTTATTATACTGATAGAATCCAAAAATATCAAGGAAGCAATATAAAAATAGGTAGAAATATGTAATAATGCACTATAACAAATTACCCAAACTGATGACTTCTTCTATTATATGACCCGCTATAAGAACATTATATACTAAATAACTCATCCTTATTGAATCTGAAGAGATTATGAAGTCTGCAACAAACACATAAAATAAAAGCATGCAAAATCAGCATATTTTAATTTTCAGATAAAAAAATAACTTCTATTTAAAAAAAACAAATATAATATACATCCTTGTCGAACATAACATAGACATAATTTGAGATGTCTTATCCATTCCTTGGGTTCTCTGAATGTCTCCCTAGAGAAGCTTGCTTCCATTTTAACCACATAGAGATCTCAAATTCAAACCAGACAATTAGAGTTTATAAATATCTGGTTAGCTTCATTCTCCCTACATATTTTTTCCCCTGGAAAAATTGTTTTCGTATACTCTTTTCAAACCATGCTGATTGTCAAGGGGTGTCTTCTTGGAAAGACTAAGTCATGAGGGATAGTCTACAACTATGTGTGAATAAGTAATGCTCACAGCAACAGTGCAAAAAACTATTCATGTAAGTAGTGGTCTCTGTATTATCTTTGATTTTTAATCAGTGATGGAACGAAAAGGTTTCTGGATTTTATTTTTATTATACTGAAAACATATTACTTAAAGTTTGCAAATCTATATGAAGGAAAATAGCTTTAAGAAAATATCTTCTCTTCCTCTCCTGAAATTTAATACATGTATATGCATTCTTCTACTTATGATAATTCCCTGGAATTATTCAGGACCTTCTAGGAGAATAGCATAATTGCAGAAACTGTAACAGTACTTTTTGCATTTGACTTCTTGGAAATTTTTAGGTCAAAAGTTAGGAATAAACAGCAGTGTTTCAAGAGTGTAACATGATAAAATGTCTCTATATCAATTCTTGAGTCTGTTGTCAGGTATATTGGAATTTTCATGAAGGTGTCTTAATCACACTTTCACCTAAATTCAGTTGTTTCTAATGATGATGTAGGATAGGTTGACGCTTTCTTCCAAAAGATAAGTAACTAAGCAACTATAGTTAAGAATCAGATATAACTGCAGGAAAAGACAACTGAGACACCTTGTTTAGAGTTTTGTGTTATAAAAAAAATGAAGCACTGGGAAGCAGGTAGAGCTGTATATTTTTAACATTTAATACTCACTTGCTCTTTCTTTCTCTTTGTATTGTGTGCATACACATTTTAAAAACATGTCTATATGGATACATCATATATTGAATTTGTGTGTAACAGGAGCATTGTATGTGGTATGTAACAGAAAATTATAAAAGGGATTTCCCTGTGTAATATTTTTAGAATGCTCTGTGGCCATAATTATGATTTTGAATAGTATCTGAGAACTCTTCCATGAGTTTTCTCATCTTCATCGTGATAGTTACTAGGGGAAAAAAAAAAGAAGATAAACTATTTTGGAGTTAGTTATTTGAAGATATACAAATAGAGAGACACGGTTTGGTAACAACAAATGCTGAAATCTTTGATGCTTGCAATTTCCACTCTAGCTGTGTAATTCTGTTCCAACAACTGAAATCAGGAGTGCATCATGTCCATTGATCTGAGTTTGAGGTTCTGCAGATACTAAAATTTTATGCAAATCTGTAACCTCTTAGGTTTGAAGTTTTCTACCTCAGTATTGACTTTTTGTAGCTAGGTAAAATGGGTATCTCTTGATCTCAATGAAATAGCTACTTCTGAAACTGCAAATGTACAATGTCCAGGGAGAGAACTATATCACTCATTTCTCTCTGAAATATTCCACCTTTGCTTAGGTTAGGAAACATTACAATTAAAGTAGCATCCTTGGTCCGGCAAAACTGTTCTCCTGTAAACAAGGGAGATTCCTTGGGATGGAAAACTCCAAATTTTGTACCAGTGGTAAAGAAAGGCTTTGCACTTTCAATGCCATACATCCTTATGCCTCCACACAAGACAAGCAATACACTCTGCAGTTTCAACGTGCAAACCCAGCAGTCTGGTGCTCTCTGGTACCTTCTTACATTATTTTAGGCATTCTGAACTGTGTGAAAAATCAGTCATATTTTGCACTATTTCTTCTGCAAATCATTTAGAAAAAAATCAGATATAGAATCAGAAATGAAGTGTATCAGCGATGTGCTTTTTTCTGTTCATGGGGTTAATATTTTTGTCTATTGTTTGTTTTGAAAACAAAATTGACCATACCTGCACTGCATATATTTAGTCAAATCTTGTCATGCCCTCCCCAGGTCATATGGTTCCCAACAACAGCATTTCAGGTTTGTAATTTTTTCTGCTGTAGGAGGATTTTACCAGACTGAATATTTTTACTCAAGACACAACACTTTTATTGCTTTTATCTAGAGGTTTACAGGAATAACTCAAAATGTCTTTTAAGATATTGTAACGTGAAGCAAAAATGTTTGATTTTTAATGTTACATATTTATGTGACCTGCTTATCCAGAACTCTTAGTGTAATTATTAACACAACTGAAAGTCTTTCCTTCTAGGTTCATGTTTCTCCATGTGTAGCAGCCGTAAACCACAAGTGAAGTTTCTAATGTTAGACAAGGTGTAGCCATTAGTTCCGCTAAAAAGCTCTAACCACCAGTGCTCATTGATTTCTAGTTTCATATATCTTTAATGAGGAGATTAAATACTTGTTTAGGAAGCAGAGCCTGGCTTAAGTGGTGTTTGCTCATACAGCATGTACAATCAAAGACCTCCCTAATATTTCCCATTGGTAATAGAAGTGAAAAAAACCTTTATTGCCCCAAATATAAACCATTAGGTTGTTCTGCAGCAGTACGGGATGCATTATTATGAAAAAAAACATTAGAGATGAAATGCTGCAGAAAAAAAAAAAGCCCTTTATAATTGATAATAGACTTTTATTTTCCTGTTATCTTAATTCTTTATGAACACCAGGGAGTATTCTAAATTCCCATTTCAACTAAATAAAATAATTATAAAAAAAAAAAAGAGAAGACAGAAATCTCAGCTAAGTTTCATTTTCTGGTCACTCATTCAAAAAAAGAAAGGTTTTGTCACAGGTGAATGAAGTTCAACCCCCCAAGAAAGATGGGGATATATCAACTAGTTCTCACCAAGAACTTAGAGTAAGGAGAAGAATAGGGAAAACTGGGACAGGTGCTGCAGTAGCAAATACTTCTGGAATGAGTGTCAAATGACAAGACTTGTGAAAAGTACAGAATCTCACTCTGTATGGAAAAAGCAATGAAAACATTCAGAGTCTACTTAGAATGGAGAAAAGGAGCTGTGCTGTCATGATTGATTTTCCTCACTAAATTCAGGTAAAGTTGCTTTGGTCAGGGTATCAAAAAGCTTTAGTAGGACTGCATTCAGATATAGATACAGATAGATATAGATTAGATATAGATATATATAGATTAGATCTAGATAGAGATGATGATATATAGATATAGATGATATAGACATAGATATATAGATATAGATAGATATAGATAAATATAGATATATAGATACATACATATTTTCTGATAGTGGGACTGAGAATCTGATGTTAGAGAACAAACAGGTTTTGGGGTATGTGCTTCCCTCCCTAGTTCAATTCACTTCCCATAACTGAAATTATGAAGCAACAGAATTAAGTGTATAAAGGAAATAAAGTATTGATTAAGACAGGTAGAATAGAGAGCTTTGCAGACGCCCTGGGATTTCAAACGTGTCTTGCTCCCCATGCAGATTTCAGGAAATCAACTGCTAATGGATATCAGTCTGCTGCTTCTTCCATGATGGGATGAAATTACTGTATTTCCCATTCACATTGAATTATATAAAATGGCATTGATTGGTCCCCATTTTATGTACCTATTTGGGGAATCATATCAAATTTTTGAGACTTAGAGCAAAAACCACCCCTCATATTTAAAAACACATGAAATCAGAACATATTGACTGTAATGTAACTGAAAATGCTATTTCCACGGGTTTAATCTATTTTTAATACATAGAGTTATCACTAAGGCTGCTGGAAGTGAGAGATGTGAATATGGACAGAGTATTTAACATGCACACTTGACCAGCTGAAACTCAGATTGTTAGGAATATCTCAGAATGCCTTTCCCACTAACAAACAACAATATTTAATAACTTCTTTTTCTGGGGCCAATAATGGAATTAAAGTATTTTGTTTCAAAGTACAAAGTTTAAAAATACTCTATTCCACAGAGCGCTTCCTTGAAGTGGATTTTGAGGCTTTTTAGTTTGTGTGAAAGGATTTAAAAGGAAAAAAAAAATCAAGCACAAAAAAAAGCCAAATGAAAGTATTGCACTTTTCCTGTGTAACATGCTTAGGCTGTTAGAGAAGAAGAAAGCAAGACAATTCCATGTGTCTCGCTCTCATGGTTTCTCACCTAAACGCCTCTATAAGTTTTGTAACATGCAAAACCTGTAACTTAGAAAAAAGTGTAAATCACTATTTAACTGAAGCACGTCTTCTTAATGAAGGAATAAACTTTTCACATTTAAACAGTAACCTTTTTCAGAATTCAAAAATCTATATAAACCACTGGTTTTCTGTAACAAAACTTTAAATTACAAAGAATTCCATGGAACAAAATCCCAGAAGGATATTTGAAACAAGAAGATATCAGAATCCAAATATTCCTTTTGTCAGTATCATTTGCCCCATATCACAGCAATTTTCAAGTAGGATCAAGAGGTAGAAAATTGATAGGGGAGGGGATGAATCTTGGAAATCAGCATGCCACTAAATTGATACCATGTAAACACCATATAGTATTGGAAAACCACTGCTGGGGGTAAATGAAATGAATTCACTGGGGCATCTAATCCTATTTCTGGAACACTTAAAGTGTTTAAATGCACTGGAAAGCAAACAAACTTCAAAGTGATCATTATACCCCTGACACTAGTACTTGTGTGGCTGAAATCTTTATGAGATTAACCCCCTACAGGGAAAAGAGTTGAACACAGTCAAAACCACTTTGAAACTGTCAGGAGGATACCAGTCTGAAAGCTCAATGTTAGTGAGAAGTGCAGTTAAATGCAGAATATTAAAGAGAGTTCAATATCTCACATGGAACTCACTAGTACATCTACAACATGAGTCATGGACACAAAGTGAGTCACCTCCATGTTCATGTTTTGTTCCTTACTAATTTTGTAAATGCTTATTTAACAGCAACAATTTCTTGCTAAGAGTGAAAGCTGGGTGACTTATTCACAGTCCAGGCTAAACACATTACATGAGTTACATGAGTGCAGTTCCACACTCCTTCTTTGATGAAAAAACTGAAAAATGTGCAACCGTCCCAGCTGAGAAGAAATCACTAAATATTTCTAAATCTTTCCACAACATTAGAATTACAATTCTAAGAATTTTTCCACCAAAGGCATAATTAAATTTAAGTGTTGACTGTGTGGATGGCATGTTTGTAACATATATATGTATGTGCAAGTACTCTATAAAAGAAAATCTAAGGTTGTGAATAAAAAAATTTGTTTGTACCTTGCAAAACAACCACAAACTAGTTTATTTTATACCACAGATCATGCCTCACACATTTTTTCCAGCCTTTTAATGAACAGCACTGTCAGAAATGTCCCTTCTTTTCTGAAGAGTGTTCTTTTTGCTTTTCAGTCTGAAGTCTTATCAATATTTGCCACTCCAGCAAAAAGTTTTACACAAATGAACTGGTGTAATGGAACGTTAGCCTATAATACGAGTCTGTCACACAACAGTCACACTGGAGGAGATCTACAATTGATTTTTCAATAAATACAGCAAATGGCAAAAAATACAGCGCACATTCCTAAGCAGTAAATATCTTGGCGACTATTTTTCTTTTCTGCTGTTTTCTGTTTTTTGTCTTCTGGCAATACTTAATAAAATGTGGTTTCTTTAAATATAGCTTCTCCAATGTGACAGCCAGTGGGGAGCTGTATGGGAAGAGGATAATTACCAAGCTACTCTTATTGCGGGAATGTTTGGTACTTTTGTTCATTGGCAAGGCAAAAAATAACAGACTGTCAGTGATGTGAACTGAATGTAAAAACAGAAAAACAATATTAACTACCTTAAAAAGGTAATGTAATTGTGAATAAGGACTGGAAAATTGTAACTCTGATAGAACATATTTATATTTTTGAAAACTGCATATATATATGCTTTTAAACATTTTGGTCTTTCTTCACTGATATACTGTAGAAATAGTTATATATGTGGGGGTTTTATTTTCTGTTGTACTGACTGTTGGGAGTTTCATAGAATCACAGAATGGTTTGGGTTGGAAGAGACCTTAAAGATCATCTAGTTCCAATCCCCCTAGGGATACTTCCCACTAGACCAGGTTGCTCGAAGCCCCATCCAGCCTGGCCTTGAACGCTTCCAGGGATGGGGCATCCACAACTTCCCTGGGCAACCTCACAGTAAAGAATTTATTCCTAATATATAATCTAAATCTACCCTCTTTCAATTTAAGAACACTACCCCTCATTGTCTCCATAGGGTGTCTGACCACCCCTGGCCTCTTAGTATCTCCTGCAGCCTTGAAACTTCATGAGCTCCAGAGGGCTTTTTCCCTCCCTGAAAATTATATTGTCAATGAAAATTCTGAGTTTTATAGGATGCTTCTGGTCCTGATTATTTTTAAGGTATAAATATTTGTGTAGATAAAGTGCATGGTGTGCCCATGGTAAAACTATTTTAAAGTGAGAACTCCATCCCTGCAGCTTCTATTTTATATATCTCTCTATATATGCATAACCACCTGTGTACACAGTACCGCTTGTACACACTGCTCTATAGATCCTTAGCAATCATAGAGTTGAAGCTCATTCGAAGGCCTTCTTAAGTGGACAGAAAAGCAATTCTTTTAAACCATATAATTCTGTAATTAAGGTGTATTATTAAAGGTCCCAGTGTATGCTATGGTGTAATGCTGTTTGCTGTACAAAAATCTTGTTAGGTCATTTCCCTTAACAAGCAACACTTCTTTAAACTACACTTTAAATGATCATAAAGTTTCAGTACAAGCATTCATCGCACAGGACTTGTTTTTCTATATGAAGAGGAAATATATTCTTTTAACAGGTTTGCTCCTCTGTAGCCTACTTGTTTAAGAGGTGTCCCATGGCATTCATTTAGCTACAATACTTCATCATAAAAACACATGAAAACGGAGCCTCTTATTTGCAACGAGGCCCTGGAGAGAGAAAGCAAAACACAAGGGAACTACCATTTAGAACAATTCTTATCACCATGGCACAAATAAACATTAAGGGTTGGCATCCCTTGGCAGCCTTTGAAAATTAGGAGATGATTGATCAGAAGCATTGTGTGCTGTCTGCAATTTCATTTCCTCAGTATTCCCTCTATCTTCCAATTCAGTTGTGCATCATTTGTTTATAATGATTAATTAAGATGACTAGTGGGAGTAAGTGACAGCTACAGAAACTTAATTAATGAAATGGTGAAGATGCAGTTCTTTCAAAATTTATGTAGTTACCTTCTCTTGGAAAAACACTTTCTCCTAACACAGTGGCCTCAGTGTGTATTTTGTCTCTTAAATCAATTTAGTCTACATAGTTAACACTGTGGCAGTCTACATCAAACACTGGTTGGTTTACTTTAACTACAAGAACTCTTCCATTGCTTTAAAGTTGGACTATTCTGTGGTAAATCCTTTAGTATAACGTGTTTTAGTAAAGTCTAAATTCGTATGACTGGTTTTGAAGCAATCTGTGCTGAAGTGGCTATTCCCAAAGGCTAACCTCAACCCAGAAAGGACAATCTCTCCAGGCTCCCTCTAACGTGAATCAGGAGATCATTTTCCTTTGAAGAAAGAGCACAGAATGTTAGATTTTAAATCATGTTCTAGAATAACCTGTCTGTCACTGTTGATTGGAGGCTGAGGCTAGGGAGGCTGGCAGCAGTTATGCTGACTTGCGTTGGTATGCTCATTTTAGCACTTGTAAATATTGTTTCCTTTCTCCTGCCTCCAAGAAGGTAATTAAAAGAATATGAAACCCTATCTTTATGTAAACTGGCAAACCTACACACATTTATAGGCTTCATAGAATAAGGACTTGGTGATGACAGAAAACTTCAGTTCAAAATTTAGACTGCACTACTAGAAGCATGTGAATGAGGCTGGTCTGATAACGGATCTTCTGAAAGGTCTCATATCTAAACTAAAAAAAAGGTTCCTTAAATAACTTCAGCACTTCACTGGACTTCTCCTAAAATTTAATTTATTAATGTTTTTCATAATCTTTTTCAATCGACAAATCATTACTGAGGCAGCACTGCATAACAAAGAGTACTAAGAAAGACTACTCTAAATTTTGGTACTGACATTTGCATAAACTCATCCCTGAGTTCTATAACAGCATACACATTTCCATTTCAGAAACTGGAAAGTAAAAGCATTACAGCAGACTGTAAAAAATAATGCAGTAGTGAAAATAAAAATAAAATTTTCTCATACGTCTTTATTCTCCCTCTCCTAAAATAAAAAGGTATCAACGAATAAAAAAAGGATTAAGGAAACAAACGGAACAAATTCTGAATATTCTTTGTAAGTAAAAAAATATGATATAAAAGAATTCCTTGCCTATGGGTATCCATTAATATTAGAACAGAAAGCATGGGTAAGCAACCTACCTGTTAAAGCAAACAAAAATGCCAGCTTGTTCCAATTCATTGTTCTATATCTGAATGTAGAAGGAAAGAAAAATTGGATTTAAATACCATGGTAAGAAGTGAAAAAACAGGTCTTTTCAAAATTTGCACTACAGTAGGTCTAGCCTCTAGCTTACCTAGATAGAGGAGACTTGGAAGCAGACATCAGTGCTGTATGATCACTGTTCTTTGGCGTAACATCATGGGAGGAGCTCACTGTGTGATCTCAAAAGCTTTTAATTGGAAGGACTTTGTTGTGAGACACATTTGTAATACTGGTTACAAATGGTGGGTGGCAAATGAAAGCAGATGTTCTCTCTTTCTTCTCTGGGTGTCCAGTATGTTGTTCAAGTTGCCTGCTCAAGCACGTGACCGGATAACGTGGTAGCTGGCTTCTGCTATTGTCACGCTTCACAAGTTACACAAGTCACCTTCTCTGCTACGCTGTCAAGCTACCTGCAGGTTTAGCGTGTATCTTCTAATGTTGCAGAGTTATCCCTAGAAAGCATGGCTCAAGCCCAGGAGCCCATTGTAGGAAAACAAGGTATTAATCAGAAAAAAAGTACCTCTGGTCTGGTGTTCTTCTCCTGCAGTAGTCACGATCTTCTCTTAATTCTGTAAAATAACTTTTATAGAAGGTACTCTGTCCATGGGCACCTCTTTCTTAAAATCTACCATTATGTAGAATTCATTCTGTGAACTCATTCTGAAACCCTTCCGCTTCTACATTACCTACTGTGTATATAAACTATGAATCCCACTAAATTATTGAATTTGACAGTTTCTTCTGAAAATGAGTCTTACAGAGTTTAGCATTTCACTATGTTTAGAAAAAAGCTTTTACAAAAATTACTAAACATATAAGTTTAGGAAACAAAACCTCACTGAAGTAATATTTTTAACATTTTTTTCCAAGTCCCCTTGTTACTGGTATTAAGTAATGTCTGATATATCTTCTCCATTCTGTTCGTTTCTGTACATATTTTTTTTACATAATTTGGTTGTAAGTTAACAACAAGTTCTGAAATATTTCCTACTTTTTCAGCTTTTAGGAGGGATGGTATCCGGACACAGGTGTTCAACATGAAGCTGTGTCACTGATTTATTTAATGGAGTATTTCTGTTACTATTTTTTATCTATTTTTAAAAATAGTTATTCACACATTGTTTGCTTTTTAAAATTCCACTGCATATTGAATATTCTCAATCAACTATTTACAACAATTGCAAAGAGCACTCACTGCTAATTCAGAAACCTACTAAGTGAAGTGTTTGTTACATGAATCAGTATGCTTTACATTTACAACACTGAACTTCACCTACCATCACCTTATCTTTTAAGATCTTTTCTAGTGCACTCCACCTTTTTCCTTTGTTTTGACCCATCTAAACACTGTGTCAAATGAAAAATTTCCTGCTTCATTGACCAGTGACCAGTTGTTTCCTCTTTCCATCAGTCCTGAAATATGATTTTAATATTTTAGCATATTTCAACTGTTCGTTACTACTCTTAATAACATTTTTTATGTATAACAACTCTATTTCTCCATCTACTCACTCTTTTGACTAGTTCATCCAATGGGATTTTAGCATAATAAATTAAAACCTCCAAATTAACTCCTTTTTAACCCATTCTCTTTTGAGAAACAGTGTTTTCTTCTTGGACTTCTGCTTGTTTGTCCATACTCTAACAGGTCCTCTTTGTATTCTGATATCTGATGTTTAATTTTTCTGGTACTGAAAAAGATGTTGATCTATATTGCCCCAAATGATTCTTTCTTTAGCTACAGGAGGGGAAATAGTGTAACATCTGCTACCATCTAATCTTCTGGCATAGTGGCCAGTTTAAGTCAAAGACTGTATGTTTATGTTAGCAGTTCAACCACTCAATCTTAATTACTTTGGAATTCCTTCATGTACAGTATCAAATTCTTTTTTTTTTTCTTTAATTTATCAGCTTCTTCTAGTCTATTCACTTTTGAAAATTTAAATCTTTGACAAGCCTTAAACTTTTTAAAATAGAAAGGATATCCTTAATATACTTTGTCCAACAAGATAATTTAGAATTTTCAATACTTTTATCCTCCTTAACTGGCTCTCTTCTTCTCTTAGCAGATCACCAACTCATGGTTTTAGGCGTGTTAATTTTTATGCAGGTATTCTTTAGTAAATGCAGAATCTGCAGAGATCTATATTCCGACCTTTATTTTGATACAATTATGTTACTGTTATTCTTAGGAAGTTTCTGCTTCTAGGGAAAGGATTATTTACTTTTAAATGTTTTATGTTAAGAAAGTGAAAAAATCAATTAGCCTAAATATCAGTCTGGGCTTCCAAAAGAAAGCTTGTATGTTGCGATCCATAAAGTTCAGTATCCTTTTAATTTTCTAACTGCTATGAATTATATCTTCACCTAACAAAACAAAGGCTTGTCCTGGTAGGCCAATCTATTTTAGATGCAATTGTCCTTGGACAAAAAATGACCTGTAGGTTTGTGTAGACACAGCATGGTTTTCTTTTGCCCAAAGGAATTGCAGAAGCTCAGTTTACGCTTGTGTTTTGGGGCAAAAGGGAGAAAAGCCAGCATGAAAACAGTGTGAGTTACGTTCAAAACCATTGCCCACAGCAGGGAAAAAACAATTGCTTCTTTTCCGGTTTCTAGTGACTGGCCATATGTGCAGATCACAGTATCATGGTGCAAATTCAAAATTGTACATTCAACATGGCTTCCTTATGTTATCTCTGGTTTCCAAAAGCCAGGACAAATTCAGAAATTACCAGATACAGGAATCCTATAAACTATAGCTTGACATTGAAATGCTGCCCATAATGCATGACATATTAAAACTTCCATCCAGTTGACATCCTCTAGACATAGGTCTAGTGCTGGTTTGTAGCATCAGAAAGATTCAGGAGTTCCCAATTATCACTAAGTAGAGCTTAGTTTTAAAAGAGGCATCATACAGGAGAATGCTGTACAGTGTTTTTACCTCCACATTTTGTTATTGTGGCCTTAGATACGAAGCAGCAATTTTGCATGCTTTACTTTTCATCTCCATTGTTCACTACCTAAGGTAAACTAGACAACTCACTCATCATTTCCAGGACAGGTGACAAGGGAGAACAAAGACTGAAACAGATTTATTAATATTTGTTTGTAGAGAGATGTTATTGGGATTAACTTCTATCTTCCAATTTGAATAGGATTAAAAGGATTAGCTTGAATAATAGAAGCATACAGCACATTATAAATACTTATGCTTCATTTAATTAATAGGTTTGGATATGAACATAAAATACATCAAATTATTCCAGAATAGCCTATAATTACATTATTTTTAAATAATAGAAAAGAAACTCATGAGTCATTAATAAAGAGATGACTTTGGAAAAAGGCAAACTCATTCAGCAAATATAATGTTTTACAAGACACATTTTCTATTTATATGTATGGTTAATAACATCTATTATGCAGTCTTCAACTCAGAAGCCTGTGTTTGCTGAGAAAAGTACTTTAAAACAGAGATTTAATTACATGGTGTGAGACTTCTTTTGGCATCATCAAGAGGGAGAAAGTCATTTGTGTTTTAATGAAATGTTTTGAAGGAGAAAAACAACTTTAGTTAAGTACTCTACAAGTTTCAAGCAGTAGGGAGAGAATGCAGATTACAGTTTGCTCTTCCTGACATATGTCAGCATAAAAATGGCTAAAAAATATGCTATATTTACCTTGTTATGTAAGATGATTGCACAATTTTTCATCTTCTTTATTCTTTTCTTCTCTTTATTTTGAGTAACAGAAACAGTAACAGCATCCTAAAAGCGAGCCGAAGAGGGGGAAAGGATCATTTAAAATAATGTCTACAGTGCTTTTACACAGATTTTGCTAAATGAAGCAGGTGTAAAAGGAATATATGCAACCTGAGACAAGGATGTAAGATGTACACACACATCTGTCTCCTTACTTCTTTGTTTAAAAAATGACATTTTCCCCCATAAAATGTGTCGACAGCAATAGCGTCTATGTCCCCACCTCAACATTAATTGTATAGTTGTTTTACAGATATGAGACTGATGTAGCCAGTATGTTGTTATCTTGCTAAGGTCATTAGACATTAGAAATCACAGTGATCGCTGTAATATGAAAGCCTACAGATAATTTCCTTTGGTTGGTCTCCATGCAGGATTCTATTTTCTTTTCTATTGCTTATAGAAGAAATCATAGAAGCACTTTACAGTTCATATTGCAGAATCCTTCTCATTTCTAGCACTGTGCTCTGCCAGAGTATCACTTTGAGATGCTAAACACCTATATGAATACACTTATGCAAGTAAACCTTGTGTAATTCTTTAGCAAATCAGGACTTTCCTCTATTGACTCAACAAACTACCTTTCTTTTACTCTATATTTGCTTTAATTATTGTGGAAAAAAGAGGCCTCCTGCAAGTTAAGGGAGAGCAGCAGTAATGTAACTTTTTTTACACCATCCAAACAGTTTCAATGATGCTCTGGCAATACCATGAGGGTGAGAGAAGGGTTAGTCCATTTTTCATAGCCCTCATCTGCTTTGAAATTTCAAAGTTGCCACTTAGTC
This sequence comes from Tringa tobata, assembly GCA_033628505.1. Taxonomy (NCBI): domain Eukaryota; kingdom Metazoa; phylum Chordata; class Aves; order Charadriiformes; family Scolopacidae; genus Tringa; species Tringa tobata. Next base: position 6,773,920 of record JAHREE010000101.1, read on the forward strand.
TTAGCTCTGGAGGAAGCATCCATGGTAGGGTGAGCTGTGCAGTAGTAAACGAACCAACATCATCAGAAGATTTCATGAAATAGCCAGAACAGATGGAAATAATTTTCAGTCACTATTGATCTATGCTTGCTTTGAACCATGGAGCTAAAAATAGAAGAGCTCTATTTTCTGTAACTACTTAGCATCCTTTATCCTCCTGTTTCCTTTTTCCGATTTTTGCCTGTATTTTTATTATGAAGAGTATCTCAGTTTAAAATTTAAATTTGGTGACTACGGCTGTCAATAAAAGTAGTTCTAAGAGGCTGGGTTACCTCTTTTGTCTTCTTCCACCATTACCTCCATCTCCACTTCCCACACAGATTACCTTTTCTCTGCTTACCAGATGTTTTTTTCCTTTCTCTCTGATATCGTCCTTGACTGATTTTTCTTCTCTCCCGCCCACTCCATTTCCTGAGCTGCTTTAAGGCCTTTTCACTATTCTTTTCTCAACCTCCACTCCTTGCAGAGATATTTGCTTACAGGTTCTGTGAGTGGGTCTCGTTTCAGAAAATATCTTGGAATGTGTTTGAGTGCTTTGCTAAATAAGGATGTCTTGGCTGCCCCACCATGTTACTCATTTCATTATTCAGCAGCTGACCTTTTATTGAGTGTTTTAACACATAAAACAAGTCTTAGCATAAATAGGGAGGTAAACCAATTAAACTATGTACCCCTGTTTCATCCTTCTCCTGATTTCTGATTCATTCTGGACTCGTTGTTTTGGGCTGGATCTTGAGAGGAATTTATTGCAAAGCAATTTATGTAACCACATCAGCTTAATTATTTTTTTTTTTATGGAGAGATTTTAAAATTGTTTAAACTAAGAATCTACATTTTAAATGCATGTGGATCACTGAATGTAGCTGAACAAAACTGTATGCAATAGCTATTGAACGCCAGATACGTATGCATGCAATTGTGCACTATTGATTTCACTAAGGGTTCATTAGGTGTTCAGTCTTCATTTCAACACGACATTCGATAAAATGCTGTGGAAATATGCGAGACTGTGTGTGCATGCATGGAAACACACATGTGCATGCCTACACACACGCAGAGTACCCATTTTCTATTTCCAGTATCTCATTGATTCTCAAATCTCCCTGGCACGCAGTTTTGAATTAAGAACTAAATACCTTTTGAAATTTCTTGGATTTAGGTAGAAGAAATATAGTTTAAAATTGTAAGTAGATGGTTGTGGCATTCCTGTCTACTTCAAATATATGCTGAAAAGTGGAGAGTGGATGGGAGAGAAATTCTCTGCTGGAAAAAAGACCTAGTATGCTGTTGCCAAGTTTTAACCCAGAGGGAATTTCTAGCCCTAAGTTATAAATTCCAGAAAATAGGGGCCTATAATAGAAACACTGACAGAACCTTAACTATAGCATTGCTAAAGGCAACGCTGCAATAAAATGGAATGACCTGTGAGATAAAATGTTTAATCTTTTGAGTGAGATGTGGCCTAATAACTCAGAAGCAGAGATGGGGGATGATTCAGGCTCTTCCTTGCAGCCTCTTATGTGCCCTTTATGAAATTCACTGTCACTCTCAGCTGCTTTTCCCTTTCAGGCGGAATCTTGTTTCACTCCATAGCCAAATGGACTAGAAGGGTCATAAAGAACCAATTTATGGCCCCTAACTTTTCAACAAAAACTATTTTTCAAAATGTAAATTAATGGCAACAGAAGCGGAAGGATCAGGAAAAACACCTTTGCACATGACAGGAATAATAGAAAGAGAGAAATGGGTGGTACAGATGCAGTTTTGAGTCTCCTATTTCTCACTAGTGTCTTTCCAAGAGAGTAAATCAGCATTTGAACCTTCCTTTATATTATTGAAAACAGTTTTGTGAAACTCTTTCTTCTCAAAATCAAATTCTAAATCTTGTTCTTGTGTTTATTTGTATCCCAGGAGGGGTGAATAAAACCCCTGCATATTAAAAGATAGACTCACACAGGTTTTTGAATTACATGATTGATATTAATTTTACATGACGTATTTGCCTGAGATAGCAAGTGGAACTGGGCATAATGACCTAGGACGTCTCTTTAAATGCTACATCCCATCAAATAAAGAAAATTGTAATCACTAGGCCTGTAGTGATCTCTCTCTGGTCAAAAATCTCAGATTTAGATCACCACTTATTCAAACAGTGCCCTAAGTCAGGACAAGGGAGTGCCACTGTCTACAGAGACAGATCCAGGTTTCTGTCCGCAGATTTTTTATTTTAATTATTTTTTGCTATCCTAGAAGGAGGAAAAAAAAAAAAAAAGACCTACTCTCTCTTAGTTGTTTTTTATCCACTGAATGCATCTACCTGAAGATTCTGGTTTGAAAGCAAGGTTATTTGCAAGTAAATTCTTTGAAAGTCTGTGGGTAATTTTTCAACCTGGTACATAAGGAATTAGACGTGTCCCATTAAAAACAGCTGGAATTATGTATGTAATTCCTTGCATACCACCCAGAAAATATACCCTGAGCCTCTAGCCACTTCTGTTTCCCAAACTTTCCTAAGGCTAAAATCACTATGAAGAACATCTGGGCTCTGTTCTTTGGGGATTTCTATTTTATTCTATCAATATTTTCCTTCATTTTAACACATGAAAATTGTAATTAGGTACACCCATATTAGGCATATGGGAACATCCATTGCAGATGATGCTCCCAGAAAAATCTGTTTTGTGAATCTCCTGTGCTTGCCACTATTATACCTGCCATTTCTGATTCAGTAGCACTTTGCACCTGTCAGTCATAGCTAAATGAGGCACTATATATTGAGGAGGCATTTGCTTGCTGTTGCAGTGCTTACACTTTGTAGGGATTGCACTGGACTCTGCAGGGGTAACTTAAAAACATACTCCCAAATATTTAAGGCAGTAAAAAATCATCTGGTGATATCTGTAAAAGTGCAATAGTCTGAGTCTAAGGAGGTTAAAAAATAAAGTACATTTTCAGGATTTCATATTAACCACAAAGACTAAATTAAAAAGAGAACAAAAAAAAAAGGATAACTAGAGTATTCAATGAGAGTTCCTAAATACTTACATACATAAAAGCATATGTAGTTATAGATATTTTACATATATTCATATCTATGCATATATGTAGAAATATATATATTCTTGCAGGTGACTGAGGCAAGATCAGAATGGGCAACTTGGCCTTAAACTTTTTATTATCATGATGAGATTATTTATAGGTAAGCTACCTAAAGCAAGCAGAGGCCATCTACAGTTGTACGGTTCAGCATTTTTAGCTGTTCTACAATACTTCCTTGGATGAGGGAAATAAATTACGACAGCCCATTCCTTAAAACAGAAAGTTTGCTTCCTTTTGTTTATTTGGCCAGATAAATATTGACACCACCAGTTCAGCAGCATCCTCTAGCCACATTTTCATTCAGCTGATTTTGGCAGAGCACCACTATGGAGCTTTATATGCCCTTTTCTATTATACATGGACAGCACAATGGTTATCTTCTGCTTTTATAAATTGGAATTACCTAATGATAAGACTGTAAAAATATAATTTCACCAAACTGTGTATGCATATATGTCTCACTAAGCTCGCCTGTCAAAAATATAAAAACTCTGCTTAGATACATTATTTTTTTACCTGAACCCCTTTTCTATAACTAATATGTAATTTATTCATATCAGAGATTGCTTTACTCTTACTAATAATGTATTATATTAATTATACTAATTGTTCCCCTTACTTTACTAGAAAAATCTACTGGACAGTATGTAAGTGAAAGGAGCCCAGTGTTTACTGAAAGCTCATGCAGGAAAATGGAACTAGCTCTATTGTACATAAGCAGAAGTAAAACATTAGATGTCTGGAAAAGGACGCTTTTTTCCTAAAGAGAGTAGACAGCATTGCAGTTGAATGTGTGCTAAGGTTTGCCATTCCTTTGAATTTGGGTAAGATAGTTCCCAGTGTTGAAATGATGCTTTAAAAGAAGTGGATGGACCTAGTTTGGTCAGTATTCGGTTTCCTTGCTTTGCGTGCTTAAAAAAAAAATTATTCCAAAAGCCAGTTCTAATCAATGTCAATGTGTTTATTTCTCACTTATACAGACCAGTGTGCTATTCAGCTCTGAAGATCTGATTGAAAGTGATTTCTGATTTTACCTGATGCAAAGGCAGAAATACATAATTTATTTGCTTTCAGATCAGTTGTTGCTTTTCATGTTTTACTTTGCCTCCTGCCTTCAAATAAAAAACCTATATCTTTTGAAATTACTATTAGAAAAACATTCAAAAATTATATTAAAATTATATCATAGTTGATCTTGCAATAAAGTTTTATCATTTAAAATCTAGACGGTTTGCATTGGTAGACATCTAATCTAAAATTTTCGTTGTTGCATGGAATAAGATTGGGTCATCAGTTCAGTCAATCAGCGTTATCGTATTCAAACCTCAAAGTTCACCTCCAGTACTGATATACTATCCAAATTGTCTCAAAGTGTTGTTCAGGTAAGTATAACATCTATATATTGGTGCTAGGTGGAAAGAAATTATTGTTATTGATTTCTGTGTCTAATCAAACGTTTTTGAACGTGTGCAAAAATATTTGACTCTGCAATTAACACAAAAAAGTACCGAACCGTGGAAATATATCATAACCATGACTGTCACAAGAGAAAAGCTTTATATATGTTTTGTAAATTCCTGTGTTCAGCAAAGAGCTTGTGCAGGTGTATCTCAAGAAATTTTCTACCTCACAAAGCAGTTTTTATTAAGGTTATGTGGAGTCTTCTGAAACGAACTATGTATGTGTGTTCATGTGCACACATTTGTGTGTGTTGCACAGACAGGCTTTTGTATGAGCTTTGGCATATTGCATGTGGCAGGCTGCTGAAACATGAATAAAGACAGTAGGAAAAAGGCAATGCACATCCTGCTGGTAATCAAGGGAAGGGATTGCTGCAGCCTTCCCTCGTGCCAAATCTCAAGGTTTGCCCAGAAGCTCCCAAGATCATTTCTCAGCTCCTAGATTTTCATGTTGAATTATCTGTCTTGTTTGCTAAATGAAACTACATATTATTTTATTTAAACCACATGAGGTAGGTGTATTTGACTTCCTACTAGGGAATGCAATATTTAGTAATTTCAGTATGCACAATTGTAAAAAGGTGAAGTATATTTTGTGAATGTAATTTGGGGGTAATTTTAAATGGCATACCTTTTTTCTCCAACTCCTTTCCACAGCCTGAAGCTGGAAACATAAAGTGCAGCTCATATGTTCTTTAAAATTTACTCCTGAGAAACACTGACCACAAAAGTCAGTAAACATTCATCATGAGCTTTAGGCTACTTTCCTTGGATTTGGCCTCAGGCTAAGCTGAGGGCTAAAAACATTTCACGAGGAGGTTACAGTTTTAAGAAAAATAAATACATTGCTAGTACAGCATGGTTACTCAGCTTGGTCTCATGCTGGAAAAATTCCATCTCCCAACAAATACACAGAATTTTATGTTATCTGTCTGTCACATTATAACTGATACTGTGGTTGTAAATCACCAATATGCTAATCAACATAGCTGTTGTGACCTACTTACCACATATTTCTGCCAGAGCTTCCCATAACATGTCACATTGAATCCACTCTGAGAAGTACAAACCAAATCTACTTCAACCCATTTAGCACAAAGATTCTGGGGAAGAAAAAAAAAAAAAAAAGAGGAGCATAGCAAAGCAGAAAAGCTAGGTCAAGTTCTCTTGTTAATCCTGGGCTTCTGTGACATAAAGCCATGTTTGCCACCATGTACTGCCATAAGCAATGACATGATTTCTCATGAAAAGGGCTACAAACAGAGAGGAGAAAGTGCCCATCTAATACCATTTCCTATATCACAGAGAAAACTTGAAAGATTCCTCACTAAATGGTTGGTTATCTTAACACAGTTACTGATGTCTTTAAGCTAAACAATGCCTGCAATAAAAGGATTTGTTTTTTAAAAAATTGATTGAGTTTTTAAGCTTTCATCTTCCTTACATTTTTTGTTTGGTATTCAACCCTATCCGAGGAAGGTCTTTCTACCTAAACAAAATAAAAACACATGGGAAGGAATAATGCAAAGATATCATCTTTAATTTTTTTCTAGATATTTTAATAATGTATCCATAGGGTATTTTAATTGTTCCAGGGGAGTTTAGGTTTGCTTCTTTATTTTTAAGTCTAATATATTTTGGTTTCATAATGTATCATTAAAACAGGATAATGAAATGGAATGGAATATACTGACAGAGATTGTAGTGTTAATGTTCAGCTTAGAGAGTAACATCAGTTCAGCTATTTTACAGCATGAGGAAATGGAGCTAACATAGATTATAACAAGAAGTGTTACATCGGGTAATCTAATTGATGTTACCGGGGACCCTCTAGTCTACCATTTTTGATTCACCGTCTCTAGGATATTACAGATGTCTAGGGCAGAATAAAATTTTCCTGGATGAGAAGTAATGTAAGAACTTGAAAGTCTCTATCTTCAGTGAAGATTTCCATTTTTACAGGAAATGCCTTTAAGCCTGTTCTCTAGTCTAGAGACCCAGAACATCCCTTCCCGAGTTCTCTGCAAGTTCCATTGCACACACATATAAAAAGAACAAATTAGAATGTACTCAGACAAAATATTATAGAAGCAGAAATGCTGTTATTGGGTAAACACTGCAAAAGAGTACCTGAAAATATTAATTATAGTAATGGTTTAAAGCTCACTATCTCATGAAAAAGAGAAGTAACTGACGCACAGCTCCTCTCCAAGTCATTTCTTATTCTGGCCCTGATGGTCAAGACAGTCCTCAGTGTTGTGGGGTCGAATAGTGTTTTCCACTGCAGACATGTGACTTCTACTGAAAAGAAGCAGAGTTTCACCTAGGCAGCAAAAAGCAGAATTTTTTTCTCTGTCTGAAATGGAGTGCTTTAAACTACGCTGCAATAATCACAGATGCTCTGCTCTTGGCAGAATGCGAAAAGCTTGATAAAGATTCACAAGATAGCTCCATCAGGTAAAGATGCCATCAGTCTTTATTACCACTATTATCTTAAAGCAAATTTCACCTAAAACAATATGGAATTAAACTTAAAAAAAGACTGGGGAGGAAGCTATGAATTAATATAAAATTATTAACTACTGAGGCCTAGTGAGCTTAAATCTAATCAAGACCAAAAGAAAGAACAGGAATCAAAGATGTAGAGCACCATAGTAATTTGTTCCTGTGCTGACCAGAGCAGCAAAAATGAGAGTCTATCATGACAGCATCTGCTAGTGAGTTAAAATGCCTGTAAGCATAGTTTATACTTAACATTTGTTCAAAGTAGCTTTTTTTAAGGAAATAGTTTAATACTTCAACTTTGTCCTCCTAACTTCATTTAATTTCAAAGGTTATGTCCAACTTCATCATACTTTTTTGTCTTCTTTTTAAAGACAAAACTGTATGATATATTTTCTTGTTAATTTTACAGCTGAAGAATATTGCTGTTTTTTTACAAAGACTCCAGTGGTCATTATCACAAGATAAATTCCCATAAGGCCTAATAGAATTTTCTAGGATTTTCTGAACTATGGAACACTTGCCTGTCTTGCCCTATTTTCTGAAAAGCACAGTAGCATGCCTTGAATTTGGTCAGATGGGGAAGGGAAGATCCTTTGAAAGCAGAGGCAACACAAAATCATTTGTGAAATACTGCCTTAGGATTCCATCACTTTCAGTCACCATTACAGAATCCCTAATAATGAAATGAAGTCATTGTAAGAAACCCTTCTTCAGGACTTTGAACCCTAACTAATTTATTTTTTTTTTAATTCATTGATTTAAAACAGGGAAAAAGATTTTATTTTTTTTTTTGGAAAACAACAAAATTTCACTTACAAACTCAAATGCCTTGGCTAGGAGAAAAGAACAGAATAAAAAAAAATCCATATTCTATTAAAAGTCTTCTCACAAATCCTACCTTTTCTTTCTCTGTATCTCTGAAAGCATCTATAATGGTAACATAATCAAAAGAAACGGGCTTGGATACTTTAAATTCTGTTTTCTACTTATAGCCCAAATGATGTGCCAGCATCTTGGAACTGTTAGTCCTCCATCACAGGAAACTTTCATAAAGAGGAAGAAATATAGTTTGGCCTGAACATATCAGAATATATTCCACTGTTTTACATCAACTACTGTTTCCACACACCCTGGCTGTGTGCTAATGAATTCACAACTATTTAAGCAGGTTTTATTGCTGAGTTTCCACTCACAAAAAATATGGTGGAGCAAATTTTAAAGTGGTGGTATAACAGGTATAATACATAAGTGTAAATGGTGCCAAGTTGATATACACTAGGAAAGGGTGTACAGACCTGAGGAACAGGTTATAGCCCTTGCTCTGCAGAGTCCAGTAAGTTACTGAAAAATTTCTGACATTAAGAAAAAGCCTTTGGATAAATTCAAAGAAGGGGGCAGTGAAGAACATACCTGTGGGATCTATCACACACTTTATATTTTGAGCACTGTGCAATTACTGCATCTATTCATACCAAAGTTCATACGCATGGGTTCTTGAGTCTGTGTACGTGATAGAGTACCACTACTTTCAGGGGAAAACAGCTCTAATGCTATCTATATTGCTAAGAGTCTTACTAAAGATATTGTGCAAAATAATGCCTCTGAGCCTCAGGATGTGATTTTACACATTCCTAGCGTGTTACCTAACTCCATTACTAAGAATGCATTCTGGCAATCTTCCTTTGAGGATGAACAAATATTACAGGGAACATGCTACATGCCAGATGAACAGCCTTAGCTTAAAGTCCTGCCAGATGAATATGTTACCTTTTATGGATTTAAAATGCATTTTAAATCCACAGCAGCATATTGCAATCTCATGATGTGCCTATGATCCTATTAACAGAGCCAAAAAGACCTTGGAAAAAAGGTAACCATGGTTTGGAACAATATAGTAATTACCACTATATCTTGTCAACACTTAAGTTACCAAGAGTGGCTGAGATAGAGAAGTTAGGGATTGCAAGGTCTTAAAATACTACATTGAAAAGCTTTGCTGTACTCTCCAAAATTCAGACCTTCGGTAGGAGGAATGATGAGATTACTGAAAAAGATATCCAGATAGTTTCTCTAGGTAATAAATTATAAACAAGAACATGTATTTGCATACCAAAAATGCTATAGGGATACAAACCTTGAGTCTCTTTTGCTTCAATGAATTTGAATCTTCCAGTGGCTTACTTTTATTTGCTTTTTTTTTCAAAATGAAAAAGGCAGGTAGAAGGGTAACAAAAACTTTATCCAAACTTTTCCAGGTGATATAGTTTCAGTCACATCCCTCAGATAAACCCCTTATGCCACAGGTGTGAAAGTCTTCATAAGAGTTAGTGTAGCATCCTGAGGTTCATGAAAACAAGATTTTTTGTGTACATCACATACAAAACTAACCCCTTACATATGTTCGCAAAACTGTGAACTTCATACTTTGCAACAAAAAAATCTGCTTTAATAAACTCTGATATAAATTGTCTCTTTCTCAGAGACATGAACAGGGGGATAGACTGAACCCTCAGCAAGTTTGCTGACAACACCAAGCTGTGTGGTGCATGCTGGAGGGAAGAGATGCCATCCAGAGGGACCTGGACAGGCTTGAGAAGTGGGCCCATGTGAACCTCATGAAGTTCAGCCAAGCCAAGTGCAAGGTCTAATACAGGCACTAATACAGACCGGGCAGAGAATGGACTGAGAGCCGCCCTGAGGAGAAGGATTTGGGTGTGCTGGTGGATGAGAAGCTCAACATGAGTCGGCAGTGTGTGCTGGCAGCCCAGAAAGCTGACCACATGCTGGGCTACATCAAAAGAAGCGTGGCCAGCAGGCCGATGGAGATGATTCTGCCCCTCTACTCTGCTCTTGTGAGACCCCACCTTGGGTACTGCGTCCAGCTTTGGAGTCCTCAGCAGAAGAAGGGCATGTGCCTGTTGGAACGAGTCCAGCGGAGGGCTACGAAGATCATCAGAGGCCTGGATCACCTCTCCTATGAGGACAGGCTGAGAGAGCTGCGGCTGTTTACCCTGGAGAAGACAAGGCTCCAGGAAGACTGGGAGGCCTTCCAGTATCTGAAGGGGACCTACAGGAGAGATGGGGAGGGACTCTTTATCAGGGAGTGTAGTGACAGGACAAGGGGTAATGGTTTTAAACTGAAAGAGGTTAGATTTAGAGTAGATATTAGGAAGAAATTCTTTACTGTGAGGGTGGTGAGGCACTGGAACAGGTTGCTCACAGAAGCTGTGGATGCCCCATCCCTGGAAGTGTTCAAGGCCAGGCTGGATGGGGCTTTGAGCAACCTGGTCTAGTGGGAGTTGTCCCTGCCCATGGCAGGGGGGTTGGAACTCGATGATCTTTAAGGTCCCATCCAACTCTAACCATTCTATAATTCTATGGTAAATAAAGGAAAATCAACAAAGGACCACTTTATAGAGCATTAGCTGAGTCATACTTTGTATGGAGATCAAGAATGTATTTGAAATACTGGGTTAACATGCCCCTAGGACAACCCTATTATGTGGAGTGCTTTAAGTACAGACAATCTAGCCCAACATACTGAAATCTGCCCGAAATCTGTGGCAGCCAGTTTGGCGAACCCAGCTCAGAGCTGCAAATCCTGGAAACTTGCAAAACATGACAGGCAACCTCTGTAAAATCTAGATGTGACAGGATACCTTGAGGGTATGATACATTATTAAACCAAACAGACCGGGCCCATTCTCTTGCTCTTAAGCCAAATGGCATAGCATGGTGTGTGTTTACACAACCAAACTCTTTCCCTCTCTCTCACTCCAATAATTTGGCATCCTCCACAATGCCCAGCACACTCTCTGTTCCCTGGCCTAATGCTGTCCCTGAACCTTGCCCGGATACTGACTGGGAAACTGCAGGGGGATCTTGCTCACAGTTAAACAGCACGGATGATTGCTGAACAATGCCCAAGCACATGACCCATTAAAATATATATTAGTTAAAATATACAAAGTTATAGACTCAGAGACTTCAGGGTTTCCAAAGCCTTCAGTCTAGAAAAGCTGACCCAAGTCAGAGCTGTGCAGACTTTCATGATTCTTGATTTGTGTCACGAAATTTGGTACCAGTAAAGTCAAAAGTGTCTGGCCAATCTGAGTGATAGGTCTGTCCCAAGAGCTCAGACCCTTCACCCAGAAGATCCTGGTATAAAAATTAACCAACAACCAGCAACTATAAACTTGCCTGTGCTCCTCACTCCAAGGAGGAGTGCGCCTATTTCTCACCACTTGCTGGCTCCCAGCAGTGGAAATAGGAACTCAGTTCACCAGCAGTCAAACAGAGCAGCTTCTCCAAATTTTTATATTTTTTTTTCAGAAAAAACCTACCAAAGCCAACACCAACAAAACCCCACAAAAACCACCACTTCCTTATACATGTAGTGTTAGTTCACTTCTTAGGATGAAATATATTTGTTTCTCCTGCGTGAAAATGAACGTGGGAATCTCTAATCATGAAAGATAAAACTTTTTCAAAAGGTTGATGCAGGCTTAGGAAGCTAGTAAGAACACAGTTTTAATGCCGCATTATAATATTAGCCAGATGGCCACAACAAGAAATTTGGGTCTGTGTCTGGATGAGAAGAATAGCTGTATTTAAACCCAGAGCTCTTATAGAGGATGCACCTCTGTTCAGAGATGGATCCAGTCTACCCAAAGACTTTGTTCACAACAGTGATTTTGGCTTGTGCTCAACACCACACGTATATTTACATTTAACACACCAGTGAATCACAATAGGACTTCTTAAATCACAGCACCATAATCCTCATCATGTTCAACTTACAAACCACACCACCACCCCAAAATAACTGTTTATAATGAGGGCTGGCATGCTAATTATTTAACTACTCTTTTGTTAATACATTCTGCCATTTAACCACTTGCACTCTCTCTGGTTCAAATTCTGCAGTCCTTAATTGAGAAAAACTTTTATTAGTGCCAATATATCTTTTGTGTGGAGTGGATTGGGCCATTTATTCTACCTGTGTAAGGAATAGTGATAGCTGTCTCTGTCTTTTGTTAGTTTTAAATGTAAAACATTTCTGAAACCCTCTCTTCAAGTTGGAATTACCTTAATCTTGGATATATCTCCAAAGATACCAGTCTTTTCCTATCACTTGACTGGGCAAACAACCCCTTTTTCATGGAATGTAAACATAACTGAGTACATTGATTTGTCCTTGCATTACACTACATACATGTATGTGAAAAGAATGGAAATTTGTGAAACCAAAGAGTGATTAAGGAATGGATGTGAGGAGATGATAGTGGTTTTAGGTGGAGAAGATATATTAGTAGGAAATTACTGGGAATAATTTGGAATGCCTTTCAGATAGTTGGCACACCACTCAATTACATTAGAACACTTGTATATATTTATATATCAGGTTTATATATAGATATACATTTATGGTATGTGTATTGTGGAAAGCACAAAACTTTGGTCACTAGTAGAAGTTTCGTCCCATACCAATCAATCTGTTACTGAAAGTGTACTTTTTCTCTAAGTTATCCAGAAATTATCAGGTAGAAAGGCTACTTTGTAGCTGGCTAGTTTCCTGGTTTCCTTTAAGTTCTTATCAACCATGTATAACTAGAATAAAACACACTTACTGCAATGAGTGAGCAGTATTGAATTTCACTCTGCCGCTGCACAGAATTCTGATACACTCAAGGTACCACAGCAAAGAGGTTGTGAGATCCTGTTACCATGCTTGCTGTACTAATTAGATAAACTTTTGTAAGTAGTGAATAAGAAAAAGATTACTAAATTTATATTGTCAGGGAATACTTATTTCATTTTTGTTCTTTGCAATCAAACAAGATATTTAGAAGGTTCTAAGCACCATATTAGTCATTATCAGTTTTTTTGGCTTTCCCAAGCTTTTCTATATACAGCTTTCACTGAAGTAGTTAAAATGAAGCTAGGACAATTAGCAATTAAAGCAATGAATATTGTAGGGCTGTACTTCAAAAGTGCTGGAGAGCTATCCTTGGTTAACCATAAAAAATAAAGAATAAATTAGAGATGCAACGCATGCAGAAGTCCATGGTCCATCTAAGTGCAACACTGTTAAAGGATAAAATTAATTTCTGAGTGATCATATTCCCATGCAAAGCATTATAAAGAAACTAAGCAAAGCAACAGAAGGTGAAAAATAATAGGGAACATAAAAACATCATGAGGTTCATCTAAACGCTTTTAGGAAGATCTAAAAATATGTTTTCTTGTATCAGCAAAGAAACGATCCTCATCTTTGGAACCATCAGTCTTTACTGCATGTTTCACAGTATCCAACGTCTTCAACTTTAGGAGTGAATCTTTGCTGTACAGAGAATTCTGTACAGAAAACCATTTCTTCAAATGTATTTATTACTTTATGAACTTCCTTTTACAAGTTTCTTTTATTTCTATATGTTATCAAAGGTAGCTCTATTCAAGCTGAAATGCTGCTCATGCTGGGTATGTGTAACTGATTGCATAAGTCATGTGACACTGTTTATATTTCTAAACGGGTTATTCCCTAATTACTAATCAAAATCATACTTCTGTATTTAGAAATTACTTTTTGTAAACAGGTCTGTTGAAAATTGTACTTTTCATTGGAATTCCTGCAATTTGTATTTGTCAGTTGAAAGCTGAGGGAGAAACAAAACAAAAATGGAAATCAGCTTCACCAAAGCTAATTTGTTTTTAAATGTGATTATTTGTGGAAGCATTTTTTTCCCATCTCTGGTATTTATGCTGGAAGTAATGCTGTCTTTGCTTTGTAACACTCCAGGGAATTTGACTTCCGCATCATAAGCACCTTCAGATTTTTCTTTTTGCGGTTGAGACCAGCTTTAAATGAAGTGAAATTTCAAGAAAACTGATCAGACAAATAGATTTGAGGATCACATTTTAAGTATTTACCAATAAATCCAGAAGAACAAGAAAAAACAGACTTTTCTACTGTAAGAACTAATTTAGTATAATCTAGATATGCACTTTTATAAAGCTTCTGTAACAGGAAGGTTTTGCAGCTTCCCATGTTAGAAGGGAAAGAATTTCTAAAAGAAATTGCAGAGGCTAAATTATAAAATTACTTTTATCATCATGAGCATAAGGTTCTGATAGAGGAAAAAACCCAGGCATATAAAATTTTCTGAAAAACCACCAAAGCCATACAATTTCTCTGCATTGTGAAATGCCTTGCACAGTCATAGTGGCACAGATAGGCACAAGATAGAAAACAAAATTATAAATGCTACCAATTTTCTTGATTGAAAATTTAAGCTAATGACTGGCTGGGGTCAGGAAATATTTTTCCCTCTTTCTTCCCTTTACAGAAGTTTCAGAATTTATTCAGTTATTTGAGTTATCTTGGGTCCTTGGATATTTGAGTTAATGCTAAATTTAGCAAGTTGAAGCAATTTTTTTCCACATGGAATAAGAAATATCAATATTTTAATTATTATTTACTACATTTTATATACTATTTTTATTTTATATTACTTATAATATGTAATATAGCATTATATAATAATACACAATGTTATTAATATTTCAGAAAATATTATTTCTAGCCACAGAAAAGAAGCAGAAAGTTAAAATGGAAGTAGTGCCTAAATATCAGAACCTCAAAGACAGATGTAGTAGTATTTCAGCAGTTTCAGGTGAAACAAGCTTTATCCACCAAAACCTAACTATGTGACTTCCACCGCTCCACCAATATGTACTGTTTATATTTTTCTACTCCAAGTTGACTGGGTTTTTACTTGCAAAACTTTAAATAGAGAATTGATTATGTAGTTGGTCTTCTCCATCTCTGAGTGCTATGATATTAAGCATACGTCCATGCTTCTGTAGTTAAAGGCAGACATTCAACTGATGACAAAATGAAAAATGCAAGCGAAACAATATAATTTACAGATGAAAGAGATGCTGTTAATGCTTTGATTATTGTGATACAGCATCAATTATATACTGGTAAATTTCAATATTTCATGTATATTTTTTTTAACCTGTATATGTTTCACTTATATAAAGGATGTGAATATCCATGCCCTTATTTTGGACACAGATCATTTCGAACTGTTGGCTAGTAAATGTGTTTTGGGAACAGAAATTCTCTGTGGTGAAGACTGCAGTTTTCCAAATGGAGCCAGCTACTCATCCAGTATTAAGTTGTAAATCTGTCTCTCTACACAGAAGGCCTATGTTTCCATAGATAAATTAATGGCTCTCTCACCATTTAAAATATTCTACAAAGACAGAGCCCTCAAATGGGCTGCCAACTAAAAAAGAAAAAAAAGATGAAAATACAAAATCAATTAGATATACAATAATCAGCCACCACAACTAAACTAAATGAGATGTGTGAGCTGAAAATAGATGAAAATTGTTTTTTTAGTGCCTTTAAAACGCATCATGAAAGGCCAGCATATTAATGGTTTGGATCTATTCCACTGAATAAACTGTTTTTCTAGTGATAAATCAGTGACACAATTAGCAGCACATCTTATGAAAATCAGTAGCTGCAGACGGAATTTTTACTTATACTGATGAAATTATGGATGAAAAAAAATGATTTCTTATTCATTTCCATGCACCAATTCTTTAAATAGACACCTTCCATTAAGTATAAAAATCTTCCTAAGGTTTTGAAGGAGATCTTTGCTCTTGGGAAGGAGGTTGGACACACTGCAGTTCCATGGCACCTGTCAGTCAAAGGGACAACACCTCTATTTTAGACACCCATTAACTTTTTCACTGTCCAATTATAACAAGAATCTGGAGCTGTCATTGTCTGTTAAGTGATTTCTGACAAATAACTGAAGTACTGCTGTGTTCTTCAGTTGTGACAATTGTTATTTTTAGTGGTAAGGGAAGAGAAAGTGTTGCAGTTATTTTACTTGGATACGAAACAGGTTCAGTTTAAACAGTAAAGCAGTAGTTGCATATGGATAATCCATTATGAAGGTCTGAAAAGAGTAAGATCACATTAACCAGGTAGTTTTAATTAATATACTTTGGTACCAAGTGCAGAAAGTGATGGACAATCACATTCTTTGTAGAATGAAGGGGTCATTCAAAGTACGTTGCATATGTGTGCACACAACTGAAGCAAACTGCATTCCTTCTTTTTCAGTTCTTTCCAGACTGGCCCAGGATTGCAGCACAGCTTTAAGCAATTTGAAAAATGTGTGTTCTGTTAGTCAAGATTAATAGACTGTTTTGAGATATTTACGCCACGGTACTGTGACACCTGACGTTGAATTTCACTCCTTCATGATGGTAAGAAACAGGAGGAAGAATACGGTTTTTGGTTTGGTTTTCTGTGGGTTTGTGTTGGGTTTTTTGGGTGGTTTTTTTTTTTACTGGTGGTGTTTTTTTCTTTGTTTTTGGTTTTTTGGGGTTGGTTTGTTTGTTTTTAAGGAACTCCTTTTCTGCACCTACTGACATCTTCTGTGCTTCAGGGGAGAACGCTTACTTCCACATATCAGCCCAGCTGTAGAAATTCCCTGACTGAACTGATGCACACTGTACTTCTGTCTTTCAAGAAGTAAGTTTCTGAAGAAGGGAGCAACGGATTTTCTAAGGATGATAATTTTTTAACTCCTTGATTCAGACAAAAAAACCTAAAACAGTTACCAGCTTTTGAAGTAAACTAAGAAGGAAAAATCCAAGTCTCCCTGAAAGCAAAGAACGATTTTTTCCTCACTGTACATCATCTGCTCGTCTTCAAAACCAAATCATCCATGGGAATATTATCCAGCTTAATGACAAAGATAAATTGGAGGAGTGGGTCAAAGAACTCCTCCAGAATTTCAGCACACCTGACTAGATATGAAGGTATATTACATGCATGCACTTGTAGCTTAAGGGGGAAAAATCCATTGCTTCTAGGAAGAGCTCAATTTAATAAAAAACTCCTATTTTGCTTTGGGATAACATCTTCCATTGATTTAATCCCTTCCTGTACCTACTTGCATCATATGAGGTAGTTGTGGTTTTCATTTTACATTCAAGTTTACAGCGTGATGAATAGCTATTGTCAGCTTCACTTCACCCTGACCAGTGGCTGCAGCAGTGGGGGTAGGCTAGGGTCAAAGAGATCGCCTCAAATAATCTTCTACAATTTTCCTACCCCTATCCCTACCCTCCTTTACTTAAGCCTTCCTTTCTTTCTCTTTTTTCCTTCTTTCTCTTTTTTCCTTCTTTCTCTTTTAGTGCACCACCTATCTTGTTGCTTTCTGAGGTTGGAGGATCTCTAACTAGAAATGACAGATCACTTGATACGTCATAGTTTACTGTTGCACTTTTATGATGTTTCCAGCATCTTCTTTCAAAATCATCCCGACTCTGAAGTATATGTTTCTAATTTTTATTATAGAAAAATCCTGCCTATTTTAGTCGTTCAGGTATTTCCCTTTCGTTCAATGGATTATTTACAAAATATTGGAAATCAGCACCTCAAACGTTGACTCCATATGATTTATTACTATATTAAAATACCTGTAAAACCTGGCCTATTGACAATATTTAATTGAGGCTGATTTTGTTTGAAAGTTTTTGGCCAAGAAAGTTACATATCTTCCTAGAATAAAAGTAGAGATAATTTCACTGTGTATAGGTACTGGCAGTTTTCAATGAGAAACCAAGAACAAAAGCAGAAATATTACATAAAGCTTGGAGAGTCTGGAACTGTACCTTCTTTCCTCTTCAGTATGTTTTCCTCTATCTGACAACACAGACTTTTCCTGCTTACCTAAGTCCCCTCCAGTGATCACAGCTATTCTTGCCTCTTCAAAAATCAGCTAAAGTGTGTGGTACTTGTTAACAGGTACGTGTACTGTCTTGGTTATAATAATGCTGTATGTGCACTTTTCCTTTTGTTATAGGAAAGGATGTGATTCATGGAGACCTTTGCAGTTAAGGCCCATGATTTCTCAGTATTTTAGAATCCAGGAACTAGGGTCCTGCACATGCTACAACAACAATTTTCATTTGCAGACAATTAAAATTAGACTAAACTTCATCATTAATTTCACTTTGTAATATTCTATTTGCATGTATATCTATGTTTTTCTTTTTGTTTTGTTATTTTATTTAAATGAATGAGGTTTTTAGACCTAATAATGGCACCAATCATCCAAGAGAACACAACGAGAAATGCTATGTTTAAAACATCTCCCTTTCATCCACCCGTAACCCCGAGTCCTTCACTGCAGGGCTGCTCTCAATCCATTCACCACCCAGTCTGTACTGATACTGGTGACTGCCCTGACCCAGGTGTGGGAACTTGCACTTTTCCTTATTGAATTTCATGAGGTTCACACGGGCCCACTTCTCAAGCCTGTCAAAGTGCCCTGATACGGCATCCCTTCCCTCAAGCATATCAGTTAGATAAGCAGTATTGCCTTGTAGCATAAAAAGGGGCTCTTTAAGAACAGATCCATAGAATTCATTAGAGACAGACCTAAAGCAGACCTAGTTTAAAGAGTTACACTAGCCCCTGTCAAGACCAAGATTTAAGGATGTACATAAACAAATATAATAAACAATAATTTGTTTATACACTGAACAAATCATATTTTTATATACATATGTAGCTGAGTCCGTGTACTAATCAGTAAGCATCGCTATCAGGCTCAAACAGCCTATGTAAAAATGCTGATACTTAGAACAGAAGCAAAAAGATTGCTGGAAAATAAAAGAAAGATAATTGGCTAAACATCTCCCCGAGGCCTGCACAACAAGCACCACTATTTTATTGGTTAAGTAAAATACCATACCTTGTTCATTCAAGCTACCTGATGAACTGGCTGCAGTTCTAGCTAGTTTAGGGAAATAATAGGGAGCTGATAATCACTGCCTATAAAACTAGTGGTTTTGATGCAGATTCTCTCCTGCAGCCAATTGCTACAGAGAGAGAAACTGTTGAGCAGCTAGTCACACTTTCTGATTATAAGGAACTGATTTGTTGCAGCTTTGGTCCAGGCAAAAGCAAAAACAGGCAAGGAGCTGCTTTAATTTATGCCACTGTCAGAGTCTCTCACGGTCTCTCTACCACTGGAGTTCCTCTCTGCCACAACCTTTCATGCTCTGACTAGGGATTTCCCATGCAAAAATATATATACGTGCAATGCACAGATGGTTTGCATATGCGCAGTAGGCTTAACATATCTGATTTACTGTGTATGCACAGACCATCTGTGCAGCACATGTGCAGCAGGTCTGATGTGTACCGGACACATTGGACTTACTGTGCATGTGCTACACAGTTAATCTGCACACACACAGTAGCCACAGCTCTGACTGAGTTGCCAGACATCCAGATGGCCAGAGTCCTTAAATCCCTTCCAGAGAAAAACTGAAGATGGAATGAGGACATTCAGGGGTTTTTTTCTGTTGTATATCATAGCTTATCCTTTATTTTCAAATGTTGGAGCATATTAAAGTGGATACACCACCTCATCACATTTTAGTCTAACAAAGAAATTCCCATACACTAAGGCCAATTCCTTTCTGCTCATGTGTGGCCAAAAGCTGCCTATAAGAAAGAAAATATAGCTCTGATAAAGATTCTTCTCCATAAACTTTTACAGAACAAGCAATCCATAACAAGTGAACTACACAGGCTTCTCTTAGGGAGGGAGGACTGGCAGCCACTTCAGGTTTTTGGACTGTAAACAGCCTTCCTATCTGGAAATTTTTAAATTATTCAGGTTAATGCTCAGACAACTCAGCAACCCAGATCGATCACGTCACAATCTCAGGAGGAGAGTTAGTCATCTCAGGCCAGTCCTTGCCGTTTGGCTAACTGAGATTCACTGTCTTAGAGTGCACGTGGTGCTTTGTTTCCCATCATTCAGACTATGAGCCAATAACACCGTCCCTTTGGGACATTTGGGAATTTTGGGGAAATTTCTTTCCAATAACTGTTCTGTCCAATAACTGTTCTGTAAAACTGAAATGCAAACTTAAACATGAAAATAACTTATCAGACCCACCAATGTTTTTAGCAATGGTAGATGTAAATTGCGAAGCACACTGTCAGTTACATGTGGAGAACTGATCTAATACTGCCTAATTGATATCATTGCACTGTACATGGATATATGGGAAAGCAGCAGGGGAAAGGATGCAGAAGATTCAGGTGAATGTCACCAGGAAAAAAACCCCAAAACTGGTTAAACCTCATCAACTAATGTTGGGATTTCTAATGTCATCCAACAAAACCCAAGATTTTCCAGCTCCATCATTGCTGATGAACTCTTGCCAGCCTCCTCAGAAGCTATCTGCCTCACCCACTAGAAGAGAGGAAGCTAATACAACTTCTATCACCATGTAGAATTTTGCCAGTATATTGAAGATTGGAAGTGCTATGAATACTGCTTCTTATATTGTTCTTGAGTACTTGACCGGGGGGACAAAATGTTATCCACGGGTGGCTTTGAAGTGTGACTACCCTTCACTCTGCAACACAGCACGTTTTAAAAGGCTCTTGTCTCTTCTAAACTGGTATGCCGCTCCATTTTTTTTACATCACCCACACAATCTCTATTTAAATCACAATTTATATATTTCATATTATGTTTCCTAATTAGCACTATATCAAAGCTAATAAACAAGCTGCATTTCTTGTAATAAACAAGCTGCATTAATAAGAAAAACCTATATTATAGCTAGAAGCTGAAATGTCAGGCTTATTTTATCCTATAGTAAAGAAAGGAAAATCTGTAGGTGGAAAAAACATGTTAGATTTTTTTAGCTGCTTTCATTACTGTGTCTAATCACTTACGAACACTTTAAAATATAAATTTCCTCCAAAGTCTTGCTCAAAAATAGAAGGTAATGAATGAAAGCTGGAGGTTTATTCACATAATCTGTGAACAGCAACAGGCAATGACTTGCAAAACAGGATAATTTACTAGTACTGAAACTGGCAGTGGGCGTAACATACTTGGCACATTTGTAATATCCTTAGCATATTTTGTTTCAAACTTGTTAAAAGGATATGCTGTAATTGATCAGCTTCTAGTGACAGTATTGAAGAATACTGCCAGAAGTTGTAGCATGTAGCAGCACAAAAGGAGGGCAGAATTAAAAGATGTTTATTAAAATTGATTAGACCCTTCAGTAGTAATTACTATATATGATATATTATTCCCAAATAACTCGATACCTATACATTTTCACTGCATGCTATAACATCTTTGTATATTGCATCTTTGTAAACAACACTGTTGGCTGAATTAAAACAAAAATTAGTGTAACAGATTGCACCTATATTTTCCAGAGATAATTTGGGAGACGTGGAGGACCCCTGCTGTACCCAGAGCTCCCGGCAGAACATTTGCTGGTTCAGTCAAATCTCAAATTGTATGCCACACTAGACCCTTTTTTGATAAATAAAAGGAAAAAAAAATGTTTAAGATGTCAACAGTAAGCTTGATCTAGCTTTAACTTTTGGTTTTAAAACAGATGAAGGCTTAAATACCTAAAAATGTGAAAGCTTTCATATTAGTGCATTCATAGGTGGTATTAAAAATCAAAAGGCATCTCCCTTCTTTTGAACTCCTCTCCTAGGGATACCATAATGAATGGAATAGTGTACTTTTTAAAGCAACGCTCTAATTTTTTTCCATACATACAGTATGTATAATATTGAATAGTCACTACTGCAGAGAACTCAGCACAGATGGAACTCAGTTGAGTAACGTAACCACCCGGCAATATAATAATCAAGTTACTTGCTCATAGTCTTCAAACTTGATTAAATATTTTATAGATTCCCAGTGACAGAATAGTCATCTCAGAATACTAGCTAGCTCACATGTATAAAATATAAATCTTGCTTTCAGTTCCCATTCTGAATCAGTTAAGGAAGGAATTTGAACCTGAATCTCTCACCTCTTAGGTCACCTTGACAATCAATGAAAATACTTAGATAAATTTGTCTCAGTTTTTCTTTTTTTCAGATACTCACTTTGCACTGTTAACAGGAGTGCTCCACTGCTCCCCAGTAATATTCAAAAGTGGCAAGGAGAAGTACACAACATGAGTCATGGTCTTTCAGTTCAGAGAAGAAAGACCAGCCTTATCAGCCCCTGCTGTCCCCCTTCCTGGACCATGCTGAAACATTGTGGTCAGGCTTAAATTCAGCTGCCAGGGTGTACCCAGCTGTGTGAGTGGGGCTGTAGCCTCACCTGTTCCTCGCAGCTGGAGACAGCCAGTCAGGCTCCAGTCACCTGCCTTTGTGAGCCAGTATCTCCATGTCCCTCCCCAAACAGCTCTGTGATAGACCGGATTCCACGTGCAAGAAAACACTGGCTAGATCACGCTGGTCTCAACTGAATGAAAACCAAAAGATCTGTGCAGTGGAATGTATGTCTTTTAATGTTTTCCATATTTATGTGCTCATGGATCATCATACGCATGACACAGAAATGAACATATCTACATAGAAAAAAAGGAGAAAGGGAACTAGTTTCAGGAACATGGTCACAGTTATGTTTTATTTCAGTAACAGAAATCACACAATCATTCATTTGAAAACACTCGATATGTAGCTGAACAAATGTTTATTAACAGCAATTTGTTGAGAAAAAAAGCTTTAATATGAGGCAGGTAGGTCACCTCAGGAATATGTTTCTCTTCTGACAAGCTGTTGAGATTACTCACAATTTTTCCCTGACATTTTTTCTTTTTTTTTCAGCAGAAGCAAATTTAAACAGGAAATCAAGTGATGGCAGAAAGTACCCATCTAAAGAAAGTTCATTTTTTAGTTGTTCTTCCAAAAAATCTGTGCTGTCAGTGGTCCCTAACTGCCCATAGAAGCTCATTGTCTAGGAGAGGCATTTTCTGTTCTGTTGAAGCAGAAATCACCGTGCCAAATATTTTCTTCGTCACGTGCAGTAATCTTCTTAGCAGAAGCAATACCATTTTGCATGAGTAAGAGGAAATGTCTTTATCTAGTTTCATTGCCACTCAGCTTCCAGCATGGGTGATGGGCAGAACTCGCATTTGAAATTTGGATAATAGTTTCATTTGGCTGTTTACTTGATATTAATGAACTTCCAGTGCCTGTTTGCTTCCTCTAAACTGGCAATGTAGCAGATGAATGGACAAGCAAAGCAAAATTTTAATGAAAAGTCAATTTACGGTAGCACCTCAATTGCTGACAGATTCAATCTTTTATATGCTATTGCAAACTATAGTGCTCCTTTCACTGCTCATCCACTGCGTAAGCACTCAAGGGAGGGTATAAGAACTAATATAGAACAGAGTAATAGATTTGGTATTCAAGGCTTTGGAAAAATTATTCCTGTTTGGCAGTCAGCGAGAAGAGAGATAATGGAAAAATGAGAGGGAGGCTAACAGATTTCAAGATTCTGTTTTGAAGAAGAATGTTAAGCATTTTCACTGACATTGATCCAACTAATGTATGTGGTTTCAAATGTGTAAATGCACTTAGAGATTCTGAGGCTGTCTTTATAAGCCCTTCAAAATTAAAGAACTGCCACTGAAGTCTGGGGATTCGTACATAGAAAGCTTGCAGGACCAAACACTATGACAGATGCATTTTGACATAGCAACGAACAGAGACATAAAACCCAAATCACTAATTGGAATTTTTCCCTAGAATATGTAATTATAACTATATGTTCATAGGAGAAATTTGTTTTATTCACAGCTCTAGTGATTCAAAAAATCCAATGTAATAATTAAATCTAAAACAAACCCTTAAACAGAAAAAGAACCCAAGGTCCCAAAAATATCAAAATCTTTGAAATCACATCATTTATGGTTTGTATAATCAGGAACTGGCTTGTACAAATCTGATTCATCAAAGGAGATCATGGGATATGCAGAATAGCTATGAGAGACCCGCATGGGATGGAAAATGTTTCCCCCTGTACAAGTGGGTAGCCTAGAGAAAGGTATACTTTTGCTCTGTCTCTTTCATTGGGTTGAATGGAGTTGCTCAGTAGGGAAAGCTATGCACGCCAAGTACAGCTTGGCTCCCATTTTCCCTGGAGCAAGGGGATAATCCAAGGGCAGATCAGGAGTCTCACTGTGCAGCATCTTCCTCAGGGCTTCTAGCAAAGCCAGTTTATGCCAAAGAAACCGTTACATTAATTTTACATCAGTTAACATTTCAACTTAAGTTCCTCAGCTACCTTAGCAGAAAAAAATATTTTTTTAGTGTCATATAAGATGGCACAGGACAGAATGTTCGATAGATAATTATATTTTTTTAATAATCACAACTTTATCAATGACATTTTCAAATAAAACATCTAACCTAGAAAAACAGTAACACATTACAGAGTAAAGAATATTATCTAAATTAAAAAATTAGTTTGTAGGAACAGTATTATCTGCTATTTTGGGGATTTCTATAGGATTTCTATCTTGGCTGGATTTCAAGAATCTGCCTATTGGTTGCATTCCTGGGCCTATCAGCCTTACAAATCAGAGTTAATAAAAGTCAATCAGTGATTGTTTAACTTGCCTGCTACTGCCTGAAGCAGAATTACAAAAGGTAAATGCGTGATCAAAACTCCACCAGGAGTTTCTGTCATCTAAGAACTCTAAGCGTATGACCTCATGGAAACTCTAAGAAATAAATATCCCACAACAGCTTGAAGAAACCTGCAGTTACTATGCATTCATATCGACAAAATAAGTAATCACGCATGAGGAATAGCAATGTTTTTACTTTCTGCCCTGAGAATGATTCAGTTAGAAACGAGACCTAATTGGTCAAATGACCATGAATATGAAGTAATTGACAATGAGAAACTAACAAATGCAATTAATTAGAAAATAGTAGGTTGACTGCCAAGTGAGAAGGTTTATAAGCAATATAGGGTTAAATTGTTATGTGCATTAAGCAGGTTTACTGCAGTTGCAATTAGCTGTTCAATACTAAGATTCCTCACATCTTCTGAATATCATGACTGATTTAAAATTAATTGCTACATAGTTCTGATTTTGAACTTTCATCAGTGTTCATTCTCCTTCGTACTCAGCTATGGAATATTTTGTTTCATGAAGATGACTTTCAAACGTGCTAAAGTAATTTGTTAATGCAAATTGTTTTTCTTTCACTAAATCACATCCAAGTTTTACAGAGGCTGGAGACAGCATTTGAAAATGTTAAATGTGAGGAGAAACACTGTAAGTAATTGCTATAGATACCAATCTGCAATCACCTTTCATTAATTTTGAAGTGAATTTGTAGTGTCATTCTTATAATAAATCAGTAGTGTATCTTCTTAATCTGTTGCTCTAATCCATAACTTTGACCTGAGAAATGGCAAAAAATGTTTTACTCATACAACAGGAATTGGAGTTAGCAAAGATATTGACTTACTTTTAGTTAAGTCAGGAATTTTAGTTCAACTGTTTCAGTAATAGTATTTTAACATGCTTGTTCTTTCAAAAATACTAGCATTTCTACTCACAAATCTATATTCTAGAATCCTAAAGCCATAAAAATTTGGAAGGCGGTATGTATCTTGCTTCCACAATCAGATATGTAGTACTACATACAGTTTAACTCAAAGTCCAACAAAACCATTTACAGTAACCTTAGCAGCACAAATGTGTGAGATCAGCAAGAGTACAACATTCTCCCTAATTTTTTCACTGTCTGCAGCTTTGCAACATGAGGGGTTTATATATCTAGCGCTGGGATGTGGCACCATTGCAAAATAGTGTGGGAGATGTGGTAGTGGACTTGTCCAAGCAGGTGGAGCCATGGCCAGCCCAGGCTGGCAACATGATCAGCAGGGGAGTAATTAGGCAAATTTTACAGCATAACCTGACTTCAAATTCTTAAGCCACATCACTAATTTTATTTTTCAAAGCTCTAAGAAGATAGACATGAGAAGAGTTCAAACTTGAGAAGAGACATGGATCTACAGTAAAGAAGTAGTGAGGAAGTCCATGTTGATTTTAATTAGCCTAGATTGTCCCATTTAATCTGTGAAAAACGAGGCTTTAATCTTTGAAAAATAAGATTTAAATATCAAAAATGCTGTGAAATTCTGTAAAACCAAGAGTCCAATTCGGTTTTTAGCTTCTCATAATCAGTTTCTCATTGATAGGCATAGTGAGTTCCATAGTTGATGTGGCCTAAATTTATCCATATATATATATTTTAACTTCAGAATGCATAGCTCAATTCAAAAAAAAGATTAGAATATGAATCAATACCCATACACTGTTTTATTTAGATTTATTTTGTCCAGAATATTTAGCTTGTTGTGAGAGGAGGATTTTTTCAAAATAATTCGTTACAATAAGCATCTCAGTAAGTAAAGCTCATAAAAGGCTATCAATAAATTGCCATACACCTAGATGAAAACATTTTCATTGGCTCTAGCACAAACCTAACTACTCTGAAGGCTTCAGAGTCAATTCTGCTAGCTTTTCTCTTTCCTCTTGGTAATTCCTCAGGAATTTTGAGGGAGGATCACCCAAATAGGTGCTGATGGTTCATTTTCCCCTCAAGCTTTCAAAGGAAACTGTTGAAATGAAGAATGGAAAAAACCCAAAGTTCTCAGGCCACATGCAGTCATCTTGTTTTACATAGTTACCAGACTCTTACCATTAGAAAATGTGGTACATTTCTTTTAAAGCATCCTTTGCACGGCAGTTGTGTGAAACAATGATCTGTTGAATTTGCTTCACAGATCAAAGAGGGAGGAAATTAACCAACACAGTAAATTGATTATTTCATGGGTGACATAACCAAGGCAATGATTTATCTTAATAAAGAGCAACATCCCTCTAGTCCTTAACTGAATTCCAGCCAATGCAATAATACTCAGTTGTTAATGACTTTGATGTTGATGTGGAAAAGTGAATGACTGTATAATCACTGAAATGGGACCTCATCACAGTTGGAAATGTTTAAGCCAAATCATTTTGGACTGTGAAAAGAGCCCTGAGTGGTATAGATTGGCTGGGTCCCAGATTTTCAGCCTTAACTAAACAGGGCCTGAAAACTTTATCATACTGCTATGCCTCGGGCTGGTCTGTAACTCTGACAGCCCCAGAGAATTGGAGTTTAATGTATATGTCTGTGGACTCACTGTGGAAAAAAAATTTCAGGGCTTACAGCACCAATAATAAATACCTGTCTATCAACATCCAGCTAAAAGAGTAATTAGTTAAATCCATCTTTAGGAGAGGGAACACAGAAGAAAGGAAACACAAGTCAAATAGGAAAAATTGTACTGAAAGCTTATTTTTATATCCCCCATTACTAAATATGGCTTAAGAGGCTGAAAAATAGCAGTAGTCATTTATAGCAGCCTCCACCTCCCCCTTTAGCCTCCCCTACCAACTCTTACAATAACAAACCAGGCTAAAATTAGAGCTGCTTTATAGTATGTTAATTTGATTACCGTTGTTTCGACATTGATTGAAAAGGTCACATCAAAAGGAAGGATCTTCTGTACATCAGCTACAGCTTCCTTGATGCTGATGTTCAGCTCTCAGATCAGAGAAGGAAGCCAGGTCATTTTTTTTCCGCTCAGGTTTCCTTCAAAACCCCTTGATTCCCAGTGAAGGATCCCTAGCATTAACATTGCCCTGTCCACGCCTTGTAACTTTTCTTTCTTTTTAGAAAGACAGGAAGAACATTTAGCATCCTCCCAACTGTACTTGGCTCCATGCACACTGTAAGAAATGAAGAGGTGAGGTAGGAAGAAAGTAATGGCGCAGTTTGCGGCTCCAGCTTTTCTAACCTCAGCAGAGTGGCAGCTGCAGGTAGGGTTGGAGGAATTCCAAGCACTCTGCCTGTTTGAATACCACACAGCCCCCAGGCTCCAGAAACATGATACTCCGATGCTGATCATTAAAAAAAAAAAAAAAGGGGGAGGAGGGGTAAGGCAGGGGGAAGCTCAGGATTGTTAAACTGCTCATCCAGGCCTGCAGCTGGGGGTGACTCAGAGTGCAGAGTTGGAAAAATGCCCATGTGGCAAGATTAGAAACTCATTTGTGTAGTTTATGTGGCCTTGCCAGGAGCCTCCGTTTTTTCCAAACCTCCTTCAGTTTATTAACTTTAAAAGCACTCCTTTCCTGTTGGGGATCTGGCATGGCTGCAGCCAGGCAGCTCCTTCTCCTTTTGCATTAACAACACTTAAAGGCTTGCTTTCCTGCTCAGAATCGACCCATGTGAGATCATCCATCGGTGGAATTTTCGAATGTGCTCACTCTTTCTTTTCCTTTTCATTGCATTCTTTGTCCCCGGGTTCAATTTAAATCCAACTGCTTTTAACTAACTGTATTCAGCAAGCCAGCGCTTTCAGGAATATATGTTATGAAAGCAGGAAAAGAAAAGGCCTTCTTGTCATCAAAACCATAATAATTATGTGTCAAATATAATTACTGCTCTGTAGGTAATACATCTAATACTAAGTGACAGAGTAAGCAGCCTGCAGAAGTAGAAAGTAACTGGTGGCCGGATCAAATCTGCTATAAAATTAACCATCATGCTTAAATATTCTGTCTGCTAAAGTTCTTCCAGAAAAGCAAAGGCAGGAAAAAAGGGGTTTTTCCTCATTTAAAATTGTTAACGTGCATAAGCCTCTCACTTTCCACCTCCGTACAATGAATCACAACTCTTAAAATAAGAAACACTGTGCTAGAAATGTGTGTGCATTGCAAGGATCAAACTCTGGTGAAGGGGCTCATCTAACAGGAAGGAATTAAGAGTGGGAGTGCTCTCCTCTTAACCCATTGTGTTTCCTCATTATTACCTTCACATGCACACTTGAGACACCCGATAAGAAACAACTTTCCACATTTCCCTAACTCCTTCAAAATCCATAAATTAATGAGCAGCTGGTGAAGCTGACATATGCCTGTGAATTTGAGGACTACCGAAATGTGAAGTCATATTCTGAAGGAGGCAAAAAGCGCTATGTCAGGAACCAGTATTCTAAATATGACAGCGTGTGTCAGGAACGTGTCCGGTTTAAAAAACACATGTCCTCTACTCCCTAACGCTCTTCTAAGTAGACTTAACAAAGTCTAACATATTAAAAAAAACTACTTTAAGACCTAATGTTGGTCCCATTCCTGAAAATGCTCTGCAATATCTGTGTGTAGAAGTTATACTATGAGTACAATCAGTTCATCTAATTGTTACCTAAAGGCGTGTTTGTAGAATTGACCTCTTTTACTGTAGCTAACATTATATATGTGTGTGTCTTTACTGATTTGTGCAGGACTACATAATTGTAAAGTTAAGAATAATAAGAATCCACTTAGTGACTGTAGATTCTAGCCCTCAGTTTCACAGGCTCCTACGTGATAATCAGAAAAAAAGTATTTCTGTACATTTTCATTTCAGTTTTCTAACATGCTTTGATTTTCTTACCATTCTCTTGGTCTTTATGTTTCAGAAATATTATGAGAAATGTTTACTAGCAGAATTATTTAATGAAATATTTATAAAATTAGAGATCTTTGAAGATTAAACTATTGAAATATTTTAAAGAATTTTTTCATTAGAATTAATTTTTTCAATCTAAAATTTCTTTGAAATTTTGTAACTTGAAATACTGATCAAGTACCTATAGTGGTTTATTTATATAAAGAAAAATCTTGTTTATCATTCAATGCACTGGAAGCCTGATCTTAAAGATCACACTAATCTAATTAAGCAACGGTGTTCAGTCACAAATTTAAAATTATATATTTTAAAATCCAGTGCTTAAGAGAGATGCTCCCAAATAAGGTATTGATCAAGAAATATTTGCTGATTTTTCCGGAGGAAAAAAAAATGGGAAAAAAAACCACTAGAAATTGCTGACAAATCACCAGCTTTTAAAGGTTTAGTTTGAGATATTTATTCTTTTCTCTCTAGGCCTGTCTCTATTTTCCACATATCAGAAACAAAGCCCACAGAGTTTTTTTTCTACTTTTGTGTGCTTTTAAATGTTAAAAGTTAAACCCAAAGTTTTGCTCGAATATTAGGTGGGAGAAAATGAAGGCAACTCAGAAACTTGATTTTGCCAACTGAATGCCTCTGATGATCATTTACTATTCTGGTTTTTAATGCAACTTTGGAACACATTTCACTGCCCACCAGACTTAATGCCTATGCATATGCAGACATATACTTAGCAGCATTTTCTATCAGTCTCAGAGCAAGAGTGTTTGTAAAAATTATTGATATTACTTAGAACAACTGGGTTATAGGAAAGTATTTCCACTAATTGGCCTCTCTGTTCTCCTGCGTTCATTTCTAGAAGAGATCATAGAATCAGAGATCTCACAAGTGTCTGTCTCCTATGAAATGTCTAATTGACACCAACTTTAATTTATGGAAAGGAGGTGCTAGAAGAGCTCCACATGCAAGTTATCAAAGAGAAACTGTTTATACCATAACAAAAGAACAGTGGTGATTAACAGGTGTTATTTCCTCAAAAGTAAAATTGGATGGATATTTTCATGGATTTATGGATGAAATATTTTGGGCATGCCTGGTGTACATACCTTGGGTCTTCACAAAGGTGCTTCCTTTACATCAAATCTGTTTTCCCAGTTCCACTGGCTGTACTACGTAATACAAGCAGCGCTGTCTATTCGCCTACTTATCAACGCCTGAGGAGCACAGTCCAAAAGTGCTCTCTGACTTTCTGCTGATAAATAAGGCTGATGAAATGAATGGCTCAGAACTGCCAGGTTTGGTTATGGTTTCTGAAAAATTAAGCCAACATGAAAGAAATCATGTTTTCAAACTGTACAGTTCTCTGTAGACTGATACCCCAATTTATTAAACTCTACTTCTTGGGTCCCAGGTTCAAGCGTTACTTCTGCTCATCAGTCACCACTTGTTTCTTGAACTAAACAACACATCTGTAATTCTCAACTTGACTAGAATTAGGTCCCAAAAGCAAAAAAAAAAAAATGTTTCAAATACTTCTGACTGGCTTCTAAATTGGAAACACCTGTAACAGTTATATCTTTTCCTGACATAAATTAGTGACAAGGAGTTCATATAAGAGGTGCAGACAGAAAAATAAAATAGTATAATAAGTATTTGAGGTAACAGAAAAAGTATTGCCACAACTGGATGGGTATAAGAGACAACAATATGTGACCCCAGCCTGTTGCCTTCCTATAACACCAAAATAGGTGCTTGATACCCCTGTTGTATTAACCAGAAAACGACTGCCTGAAGCAAGATCAAATGTCTCATTAGCACTTATAATCGCTTCCATAAGATGAAAACAGATGAAAGAAGAAAGGATAAAATTCAAACAGTAGAATGAAAAAAATGGATCCCTTTTGTTCTGTGGTGTGCCTTCTTCCTCAGATGGGGCCTCCCTCATAATTAACCTAAGTTCAACAGACAAAGTCATTATAAACAGAGTTCCAGAAAACCTGATCCCACTTTCCATAGTGTTCACAAATATAGTGGAAGGTTCTTTGCATAACCATCAGTAATTACACTAAAGCATAAAATTTCTTCCTAAACAAATTTTAATAATAAATGTATTACTTCCCTCCAAACTTATGACAGCACCTTTTAGTCATTCTCTCACCTCCAGAAATTGTTTCTATCTCATTTTTTCAATTAGAAAAAAAATTGCCTCAACCATCAGAAAAGAAATCCACCTTGATTCCAGCTTATCAGGGAAGTTTTCCCTTAATTTATCCTAAACTGTGGGCTGTGCAAGCCTGTGAGATGGTTGTTGATGATGCATGAAGAATAATATTGATTCATGTTTCAGTTGCATAAATTTGATACATAGGTAGACCTACCCAGGCACTCAATACAGGGATAGCTACACGTAGTTGCTTGGCTACATGTAATGACTTCTCCTGACACGTGTTCAGGATCAGAATGCTAATAAGAATTTGCTTTAGGAAGTGATGCTAAAGAGCTAGCTACTACTACTGTAGTCACTCTGCACAGTACAGCACTGTACAGACTGACAGATTTCATCTTTCAGAAAGGACAAAATGACTGATAGACTGAAGAACACACTGGGTGATACTGGGTTATGTTAAGATTTTTTTTCCATATTCCTGAAATATCTACAATAGAGGGAGGATTAGTTCTGAAGTCCATGTTGCCTCCATGAGAAAAACAAACAAATAAGCAAACCGTTTGTAGTGGCTACAGCAGGAGTTGAATGTCTGACAGGGGAATGGAAACCTGGAATCAAATTCCCTCATACTTATTTACTCAGTGTTATGAGTGATTTATGAACATAATGAACTTCCACAGGAACTGGATAGCATCTTACTGAAAAATTCTTTACAGTCCAGTGGGTAGATACTAACTTCTGGCTTCATATTAACAACTGAACATAAGTGGATATTATTAGATGAAAGTTTACTTTCTGGCAGAGTTTAAGAAGTGACTTGTAAATGATAAAAGTGTGAGTGTTCTCTGTGAAGAAAAAGTTACTCTACTATTTACTTGGCCACATTTATTTCAGTGACACCAGGCAAGCACTGTCATCTGAAGTGGACCAAATGAAATGTTAATGATATGTGGGGTGACATGTAATAGTATTCATGAAAGTGACTGCATTCACTTCACTGAATATTCACAATGTAAATCCCAAAATTACACAACATATTAACTAGCCAGTATCATTTAGCAGCAGCTGTGAAAAATCACCCACACTGATGAAAGTGCTGCAGAAAATGCACAACAGGTTCTCTGGAAGGTTGATGCTTTGCTAGTTTCCTACTTGGATTTATTGCTTCTGATTGAGGGACAAATGTAATGCACGCTGTCAACAACTGGAAATTGTACTTATGCCACATTTTGCATGCTGACTTAATAAAAGTTTCTGATTTCCATTCAAACAATATGCTTGTCTTTCAAAAGGAAAGTATGTAGTCTTTTTATTCCTTCTTTACTAGTCTAGAATAGTAGAACAAAAGCTGGATATACAGTCAGGTTCATTCCTATCAGCAGGGACTGGTGCACCTTGCTGGGTGCACTGTCCCTTGAGATAAACAAGGTAGGGCTATTTTTCAGGCCATTTTGAGCAGCTTCAGTCCCTCAGCAAGTAGGAAATGAGAGAAGTTTGCCTTGCAGATGCTTTCCTTCCAAGGACACTATTGTCCTACAATTGATTAAGTTAGTTTATAGCATGTTCCCTCTTTCTTTTATTTATTGTGTGATACTAAAATGCCTGCAACGGGTTTGTTCAATAGTGAATCAATTGCTTGGAGATTGTGCTTTCTGCTACTAAATTGTCAATCTAACACTATGTAAATTTTGAGAAGTTCTACTGCTAATCTAATTTACAAGCATTAGCAGCTCTCCCTTCCTTTTGCTCTGCACTCGGAATCACCAGTGACCGATACTACATCTCCCGCTCCCCCAAACAATCTGTTTTTTCAAATTATTATACTCTTTATGGTGATTAATAATTGAAGTTATAACTATGACATTTAATATAACAACAGACAGCTTCACAAATTTTGATAAGCACGTCTCCCGTTACCTTAATGCATACCAGGGAGGCTTCGCTGCCACAAACAATTACTAGAAGACAGATTCAACTTTTATGACTCCTGTGGTGCCAAGCCTCCAAATAAAACATGCAGTACAAATAGGAATATCTTGTCTTAGGTTTCAGAGAAAGCAAAGTATAGGCTGTGGAGAAGGAGCACTTGTTCTGGCATATTAAGTCCCAGGGTGCCAATGTATAGATCTTGGGGAACTCATTCATTATAGCTAACAAGTTAATAAATTATGCTTACATCAAGTTGGTTTAAGGTAGATATGAATATATATATGTATAAAAAAACCAAATACATTTACTCAAATGCAGAAAATTAATCTTATTTTTTAAATTATGAAAATGTTTTTGACACACATAAGTAATACAGATCCATATCCTGCGTATGAGAAAAACTTACATTTTTTCCCCAGAGAGCCTATGGTCTCATTTTTATGGAGACACCATCTGAAAAAAAACCACTACTATCTTTACAGAACTAGCAAAAAAAATACTGACACTGAAAAGTATGATAAAATATTACTACCGTACTCTGTTTTAGTACAACAGCAGTATATTACATACACATAAAATTAACTTAAACAGGAAGGCACCTTTTTCAGAAAATCAGGAAAACAAATTCAATTTTATAAATAGTATGATCACTAAGTCATTCAAAACAATGGACCTTCCTTTCAGCTATAAAAAGTTTCTAGATGTGTCTTCTAATGTATCATTATAGTACCAGATAAAAGGAAAAAATAGAAAAGAAAAAATTCTTTTCATTGAACAAGTGCTACTCATGCTGCTTCTTTTGCCTTTAAAAATATACTATATATATATAAAGATAAATAATAGTAAATGGATGCATACTGACCAACAACAAATGATTAACATTCATTATATACATTGGTAAAATTCACTGGTACTGCTTTTTGTGTGGTTCCATATATTTGTGCTCTGTCTGGAATTTGTCCCTTATACACTTTAGGAAACACTGAAAAACATGTAGCTACTGATCAGCAAGTTTAAATAACCTTGCCCTGCATGAGAACTGCAACTGGCCCCTCCAAAATAAAAACAAAATGAGGAAGGGTGCAGGGGTTCCCCTCCCTCTTTGCCAAATGAATACGTTTCTGTGTCCTGTCCAGGCTCGGAGAGAAGGAAGTTGGGTTCAGTTGTCAGAGTGCCAACGCACGACCCAGGAGAATAGAGCTCCATTGCCTGTTCTTGCCCCGACGTCCTGTGTGAACTCGGGCAGCTCACAGTTCCCTCCCTGCCCCTGAAAAAATGAGAATAGCACTGTCCTAAAGCCAGCTGTAACTGATAAATAAATACAAAGCTGCGAGTTCCCCAGACTGTATGAGGAGCAGGGAGGCAGGGACAGAGATACAATCATTTTTGTTCTTCAGTTGCCTCACAGAAGTATTAACTGCTGAATATATCTGCAATATCCAAATACATTTGCTCTTTCAAATTATCTTAGTCAAAGTAACATTTCTTTTGCCACTGTCCTTGCTGGTACTTCTCCAGAGTTTGCAGGCAAAGGGCAACTTTGGGGCTCTAACAGAGCTAAAATCATAGCTTGTTTGCTTTTGCTTTTAAATACTGGTCTTCTTGTAATAGAGAAAATCACAGATAAAACTACCTGATTCTAACAATTTCAGCACTTCTCCTTTCAGAAAACTGAGGCTAATGAAGTCCAAGATTTTGGTATTGTCACATCGCTGCCTAATATTGCTGACCCGTTTAACCACTGTTATTAAACAGTAAATGTTACAGCTTTTATTACTTGAATAGGCACAGCCATGGCTGTATTAGGAGCTCTTAAAACAGAATCTTTTGTGGATCTGGGAATCTGAAGTGTTTTAAAAATTTATAACAGGACTGGGAGGGTACTGGTACTGCTCGTACATACCATAAACCTGATGGTATGGATTGTACTGCTCCAGGTAGAACTGGTTTACTGAATTTATCAATTGATCCATCTTCTGGTTTTGTGATTCTGCTTCTCCTTCCATGTATTCTCATTTTCATTTAATGGAAAAGTTAATACCCGAGTTATTTAATTAGAATGTATTACCTTATTTAAACTTAGAAATATCTTTTTTTTGTTTTCAAACCTTGATTAGCATAGTATGAGAAGCTGCAAAAAAGGACAAATAAACCTAACTAACAAAAAATATTTGAAATAAATTTACCTGGTCATGATGAAAAAATATTTTCCTTTAAATATTTGATTCTTCATTTACCCCACTCTATGTCCAGGAAACAAAAAAGTGATGGAAAGTGGCCATTTCAATGACCTTGTGTCCCTCCCTTAGAGGAAGAGGTCTGACAGGTAGATATATGAACAGTTTGTTATTGCAGATTCCAGATCTTGTGATTATCTCTGACTCAACTTCTGGGGTTTTATCTGGAATTCCTGTAAAGGGTCAAACAGTGTACTACTCCTTGTCTTTACTTTGTAGCAACCCCAGGTTAAAAGTACACCTTACAATAATACATAACAGTTTCCAAAACTTCTGCTTGAGTCGAAAAAATGATGGCAAGCTCCAGACTTAGGACAATCCAAAAAATACATCTCAAAATGTAGACTTCAGTTTACCTGGACAGATGTTTTCATTATGAATTTATCTATACTTTTTGTAGTTTTCAGCTTTAGTTGACGCAGTAGGTAAAGCAAATAATTGTTACTCATTTTCTTAATGAATAAATCATCTCAATTATATACTTTTGCAGAATATTAGGTGATACTGTCAGGTGATACACTTCTAAAATATCTTGCTAGAATTGCCTTAGAAAGATAAGTATTCACATGTAAATCTCTTCCATATTTTTAGAATATATGTCTATGTTTATTTATTGTAAAATAAGCAAAGTATAATTTATGAATCAGTTTTGTTAGTATTTAAAAAATACTCTGAGATCCTATGGAAAATGTTTTTAGGAGAGACTGACACACATCGTCAAAGTTTGTTTACATTTCCTTGTCTTCCCTAAATCGATTCAAAATTCTCCTTATGTCATGTTCTTGGCTAATCATATTTACTACATTAGGCCTCTTCAAAAGCTTATTTATTCTCCTCAACAATTGCAAAAAATGTGAACTTTTAAACTTTGAGAGCCATGAATAAGTTCGCCTCATTTCTGAACACATCCTACTAACCTAGGATGAGGTCAGCTCTGGCCTTTTTTAGAGCAAAAAATAGCCCACTTTATTCCTCTTCCACATCATTCACTTCCTCCTGTACATAGTATAGATATTCTGGCAGAGAAGATTTGCTGAGTTTTTGCTTCCTTCCCATTAATCTCTATCTTCCAACCCCCTGCTATAGCACAAGCACACCTATCATTCTCAGTATAGTGTTGCAGAATTTCTCCTATTTCCTGTGAGAATATCTTTTTAGCAGACACAGAAACCAGGAGAGAATTGTGACTGCACTAAAAACAATGACAATATTATTGTAGGACTGCAGGGAAGAATGGACAACAAGAGCCCTGCTATTTATTCTCATGTCTCAGCTCAAGATTAGCCTCCTCTGTACTTAGCTGCAGGACAACAGGACAACATCTTCTTCTCCTTCAAACTCAGACTTTAAACTTCAAGTCAGAGCAAGAACTTAATTCTGGGTGGTTTGCCATTGCTCACTCCCACCCCTGTGCTGTAATTTGCTGCTTCTAAGTAGTACTGGCACAATAGGGTTTTCAAAAAGGTGCAGAAGTACCAAGAAGTACAGCAAAATAAATGGATCTGAAAAACAATACAGTTCATAAATATATAGTATTTTTTCCAGTTACAGTGGTGCACAACCTTTCTATCTAGGGTTGGATACAAGTCATGAAAGGGTGAAGGGTTTTACTGCCTAAATAAAGACATTTGGACGTAGTTGCCAAGTAGGTATCTCTGCCATTTTAAATGCTCTGTGATGTCAATCTTGCCTCCAGTCATCACTCCAGAAGTAGTCAACATTTCCATAAGTCTTGCATCATATCTGCCATCTCCATGTGAATGTCTCTGGTACCTCAGAGCATGTCAGTTGACAGTAGATGTTCACCTGAGCAACTGAGGACCACCCTTCAGAACTGCATGCTGTGGGCCTTTCAATCAAGTGGTCAGAACATGTTACAACTCCATTTTAGGGTACAGGCAACGTACAGCCGACCTCAGACCCAGCATTTTTGTGCTTTTCTGTTGGCATTTAATGAAGCTACTAACAGAGGACAAAAGAATAATGCCCTCACTGCAAAACTTTAGACTGATACTCTTTGTCTTCTTGGGTTAGGAGCATAGTTTAGAGAAGATGGAATACAGGATAAAGAAGCAATGTCATGGAAATGGATACAGGGAAGGCAAGGTCCTTGCACCCTAAATCAGCGTTTGCCCTCACTGCTTCCTGTTTTCTTAGCTGCCAAAGTGAACAGATTTTTTTATCTCCTCCTCATTTTTTCATCATGCCTGTGCATTATACTATCTGTACAACAAATATATCTATACAGCTATTCAGCAAATTTGAAGGGCAGAAAAGGACTTAATGTATTTAACTTTAGAAAAAGCAGTTATAACAGTTCCTTAAAATCAAAGTTGTTTGATTTAGAAGAATGCTCATAACCAAAGTGACATTATTCCCATTAGTAGCTCTTTCCCTGCAAAAATAATAGATTATAATCCAAACTGTTTATGGAAAATGCATTGCTAGATGACCTAGTTTACTGTAGTGAATATGGCTCTAGAATGCATAATCCTGAACAAGAAAATGTTTCCTTCTGACACCATATTTCACTGAAGATGTCAAAGAGCTATAATGGCATGGATGTTGACATAGGAGTAAAAATGAAAAAGAAAAATTAGCCTATGAAACAAGTTATCTGACATTTAATGGTGAACCTGTAGTACGAAAGGTTAAAGACAAAATCGTCGCTGATAATGGAAGACCACAATAAAATAAAATAAATTAAAAAAAAGGAATAGCCTATGAGCTACGGCTTTAAACCATATAGAAAAATAAAACTTTGACTTGAAAGGATTAATCCCTAACCCCTTTATATCATGCAAGGGGAGCTGCTAATTGTTGGACATCTCGAGTGTCCACTCAATAGGCAAGCATGCTAGCATATCATGGCTCATTCAGAAATATGGATTCGCTGTTGAACTAAAATGTACTGTTCAACATAAGGATGCTTGATTCTGTTTGCATGTTACTAACTTCTTTTAAGCTTATTGTTTGATACATCCATGGAGAGAAACATTCTTACTTGTTAATGTAATCTTGTGATTTAGTGTACCGGTGATATAACTTTGTATTCCATTCACATTACATGTACTATGGAACAACTGTTGGCCAAATTTTGTGAGCAGTCACCTTGAACATATTGGCCAAAATAAAATGAGAAAGTACCATGAATTGTCTTTTATCACACATTATTTCAGATTTCTTTCAATTGCTTCACTAATAACCTAATGTGTAAATAATATTATTCTAATGACAAAAGGTGGACTTTATGAATTACAAAGGAAAAATTGAACAATTATCAGGAAAATAAACAATTACAAAAAGACTGACAATAGGGAAGGAAATAAAACACCATATAAATAATGATTATATAATATTTTCTCTTTGATAGCCTGAGTTACTGCTCTTCCGTTGCTCATAAAATGTTCTCTCCAGTTTTGTTCCTTCATACAGAATATCTGAACAGTCTGTTTATGGAAGAAATAACTCAGCTGACATCGTAACTGCCAACTTCTTCTAAAAATGTCTATAAAGCACATATTTGCATAACTCTGCATGTTTTCAGGTGCAGAACATTACAGCTTCTGAATCAAAAAAACACCTAACAAATGCTTAAGACCATCCTTATCCAAGACAATGCCTTCACTGAAGTTGAAATAGAAACAAAAAGTGATGATTTTATACATTGAAGCATGAAGCATGCAATTTTCCAAAAATATACTGTAACAAATACAAATGCAAATAAAAAAAAATAGGACATTTTCTTATTGTCATAACTTGCACTCTCATCATGTCAAAACGCCTCATTGAACTGAGGAGCCTGTTGCTACAGATAATATGCAGATGAGGTAAGAAGCAGGCATATCTCACGTCTGCTTAAGCAAAGCAGGCTATACAGAAATAGCTGCATGGAAGTATTAAGTAACTTACCAGCATGACAGTGAGAAAGTAAGCTTAACATGAGTTATATGATGAGACTAATGCTGAAGTTTTAAGTCCTGTACCTTATACCTTGCTAGGTAGATGCTTTTGCTTTCAATTCCAGAATTTCCTCTGTTTTTATCTGTTCTTCTCATGCAGCACACACCAGCATTGAAATCAGTGACTTCATTCTGGTCAACAAGAACATTTAAAGACTTGCAGTACAGGTAAAACAAATGTTTCACCAAAGGATGCTTTTTTCATCATAAATGGATGGATCTGTTCATTCAGAGTTGCCAGTAAGTCCCATAAGAATTGTGAACTCACTTTTGTCAAGATTTTCTAATGAAAGTCTAACAGTATGGGAACCCACACTCTTCTGCATAGATAAATTTGATGCTTCTCAGTAGTACCAGTGCAAATGAGTAAAAGACTCTGACTAGTGGAAGGTACTAAACACTCACTTCTAGAAAACAAGCTTATTCAGGGTAAGTCAAGATCTGACACCTTACAAATTATTTCTTAAATCTTATACAAACTACATTTACATCTTTAACACTAAGCCCGAAACTGAAGTTAAAAATTCTGATTGATTCATAGGACACCAAGAGATGCTTGACCAAACTTATGTGAGAGCTATTTTTTGCACAATAAATTTAACCAAGTGCAGAAAATCTGTAGTGGCTCATTTCCAGTGACACAATGTGCATTAGGATTAATTTATTACTGTCACTCTTCTTTTGCTAACCTACTCCCAGGACATTATACCCCTCTATATTTTTAAACAGGTGAGGGAGGCTTTATCTGCACAATGAACATTGTAGCTAACAAAATAATTCATAGATTACTTTGGAAAAAACAGACTTAAATAGATTATATCCAACAGAGGAAGAGAGTTGACAAAATATGCTTTGTGCAAGCATCTATTAATCAAAGAAATGCAAATATTTGGTTAGAAAACTGTCTTAGTTCGAGAAGAATGAACAGTATTGTCAAACAACACAGGTTGAGCATTTGGTTTGACATCAAAACAATTAATCAGAAATAGTCAGTGTTGTCTTTATTTATATTCAGGACATCTTTCTTTTTGAGAAGTCCCATTACTGTTTCTAGGACCATTCAGAGAGGCAGGTACAGTGCAAAGGAAACAGGAAGAACTGAGTCTGGTCCTCACTATCTTCACTGGTATTTGGCATGCCATTACCTTATGCTAGAAAATAAAAGCAACAGGATATTTTGCAAGCAGATGATGTCATAGTTGAAGGAATGGCTAACGGTCATAAGACGTACATCAGATCTGCTGGCTCATATTGCACATGTATCCACAGTTTTAGTAATTCTAGGCTCCTTTATTATTTCTTTGTACTGTAATGTGGTATAGATGTGTCAGGGTCAGGGTTCCCTATGCTGACAATTTCTAAAAGATAGTCTTAATATAAATACATGATGAATGACAAGAGGTGATAGAAATCCATATGCTACCCAAAGGGTAATGTAGCAATGTTTCCTGAATAACCTCCATGTTCCATTGTGACAGAGATTAGATGGAACTAGAATTTAACCTGCCTGGCAGCAATCCCAAAGGAGGGACTCAGCAAAAATGTGGTTGTTAGAAATAGGAAATTGTGCTTAGATGTTTGTGTATTCTCAGTGAAAAAAAAAACCCTTACGGTATGTAATATATATACTTTAAAAATTATTCATTTATTAATACATTTTCAGGAAACTTTTGAAGGGTTACCTGTTTCCCACCAACCTCACCGTAGTTCACATTTCCTACTTCAAATTATTTTTCTTCTTTTTTGTTCCTGCTAGTTTGACAGCACCTCCCCTTTTCTCCATTGTCTATTTACTACTCTTTCCCATAATTTCTTCTTAAGTGCTTACATTCGTATTATACAAATATTAGAGGTGAAAATGTGCTAGAACTACTTGATGTCTCTGCTCAGACTCCAAATTCCACAATCCCATGACAAAGTTTTCAAATAGGAGGGAAATTATAAACATACATATCTCTACAACTTCTTTTAGAACATTGTGGGAAGTTACGTTCCTTTTTTGAAATTATTTTTTCCAGATACGGTCCATACAAATTGAACTTTTTTTGCGAAATACATTAAATACAGATTTCAGTTTTGAGTTGGAAATGGTTCCTGAGAAATATAAAAATGGCAGAACTTGGACAGCATAAGCTTTGTGAAATAAATAAATTTACTTTAAAAAAAACTTGTAAAGAAATCGAAAGTACACATCTTCTATTTCTTATATTTTGCCTTTCTCTCTGAGAATATCTTTACATCAAAATGCCTCCTCTAATTTGCAGAGAAGTTGAAACATGAACCGCCTTCAGAAAATGAAACAATTAACTCTTACCCCAGATGAAATCATAGAAAAACAGAAATTATTTTTCTGTGAACTACATCTGGATTTTTTTTAAATCTATGTCTTCACTACTATCTTTATATTCTCACATACATCCCTAACAATTCGAGGTTTGTGTTCTTTTTGGACTTTTGATATCATGAGCATTCAGGAAGATATTTGTGATGTACTGTTTGGCCTTGTGCTTATTCTTCCTAAACAAGCAACTGCTGCATCTTTACTTTCCTTGTTTTTAAAAAAAAGCATTGTTAGTTTATTTATGATTAACATCAAGAAGTAACAGTAGTTAAATAAAGGGACTGGTTGAAGTACAACCAGGTTTCTGTCCTGTAAAAACATTCAGGACAGAAAAAATGGGAATGAAACCTGAAGCACGAAGACCCACCTTGAACTCCTTAAATTTGGAGGAGTCAAATAATTTTGAGATTATTCTACAGGTTGAATAAGTCTTCATATGGACTCCAGCTACAGATGACAGTATATTTCTTTGTCTTCTTTGACAGAAGACAAAGCTGGAACTTCAACTGCAGGCAGCAGAAGGTCCTTTGCTTCTCCACACCATGCAAGAATTGGAGCACCACCCATAGGGGAAGGTCTGCCCACAGTAGGGGTTTTCGCATGGCTTTTTCTCCCTCTGGCCATTGATTATTAATGTAAAACTACAGAAGCAAGCCAGCGAGAAGGTCCAGCAGAAGAAAGTAGAAGTAGCCAAAGCAGATGATTTTCTTTGGCTAAAAATATGGTTAGCTGTTTGGTACAAAATTGGCCTTCCCCTACAGCAGTTTCACCTCAACCTTTCTTGATATCCATATCAGTTACCCTTTTCTTCATTTTTCTGTCTTTCTGTCCTCTGGACAGAGGTGCAGAGGCAACTGGGAGGGGGAAAAAAGGAAGTGTGCAGCCATAAGGCTCTTTCCCAGTGTCATCACTGAACGTATTCACAGAGCTGCAAAGTGCTAACATGGTCACCATTGCCAGATTAGACCTAATCCACCAGTAAATATACTAAACCCTCCCTCCTTGCTTTCAGCAAGAAATTATGGAACTAATGTAACATTTGCTGCCATCACGTTGTTCACACTACTGTTTTATGTTATGCCTCATCATTCACCCTGTTGATTCAGATTATAAACTCTCTAGAGCTGGGACCATCTGGTATTCTCTGTTTGTAAAGAGCCTAGCACAATAAGGTCTTGTTCTGGGTTGACACACACAATCATAACAAAAACAACCAATAATAAATAGATAGTTTTATCTCACCAGTTGATACCTTTTTTCTATTCCCAGTGGACAGTTTGCTGTAATATAAATATTCAAAACAAAAAGGAAAATGAAAAGACAAGGACATCCTTTAGGTATGAGGAACAAACTCAGATTATCCTCAACCTACTCACCTTTCATCCTATCCACTCTCCTGTTTCATTTTGCCTTTAAGCAATAAATAACAGCTTTCGTATGTGGGCTGGACTAAATCAGATGTGAATTTGTTTCCTCTGTTTTTACATACAAAGCCAGAGACTTAACTAAAATGCATAGATCTCATACTGAAAAATACAGTGGTGAGAGTAATAGATTACAGCATAAGGTTAGATAATAATATTTTCCTAATTACTGTCAGCTTGGGGCTCATTTTTTCAGTGCAGCGGACAACAGCATGCTTTTAATCCCCATAATAACAATAATGAGATACATCATTAA
This sequence comes from Tringa tobata, assembly GCA_033628505.1. NCBI lineage: Eukaryota > Metazoa > Chordata > Aves > Charadriiformes > Scolopacidae > Tringa > Tringa tobata. The sequence continues at coordinate 6,817,759 of JAHREE010000101.1, forward strand.
CCCTATTTTACTCTTTCTTAATTTTTACAATACTAATAACAAAGATCATTAACCTCTGTTCTGTTTAACATCTAATCAGCCATTTTAGTTACATAAATATAATAGAAAACATCAAATATTGCTTTGTTTAGCTAGATTTCCTCTCAGGAAGGGAAATTTTCCCTGATGTGTTAATACCGGTTTACTCAACAAGTGTCGAAACATCAGTGATAACATGCAAAAAAGATCCATTGCAATATGCAGTCTTTAAACAAATATGCATAACCTTCATTATTTGATAAAGAGTTCCTTTCAAAATATAAGTTTTCTGTTAAAATGTATATTAAATATATTTGATAAATTTTCCTTTTGATCATTCTGTTACCTTCTGGGCTTCAAACATAGCTTAGATTAGGGTATTTATAGGTGTGAAATTTTGGTTCAGTCCTGTATTTCACCCTTTCATTAGAAAGATAGGAGTAAAATCTACCTCTGTTAGCAAAGGTAAGCTGAGTTAAGAAGAAGAAAAAGAAAAATAATATATTACTGCTGAGAAGAATCTATTTTTCATAAATGTCCAAAGAATCAATCACAGAATCACAGAATCGTAGGGGTAGGGAGGGACCATGTTTGTTGCCTCTTGTCCTGTCTCTGAGCACCACTGAACAGAGTCTGGCCCAACACCTGCCCTTTAGGTATTTATAAGCATTGATAAGAACATTAGAAATGGTGATTCAAAATATTAGTTATAAAGCTTTACTTGTATTATTGCATTGCATTGTGTTGCAATGAGGTGGGTGGCCTGGTGATGGATGATGCAGAGAAGGGAGAGTACAACCTGCTCTAGGTAAACTTGCTTTAGCAGGGGGATTGTTCTAGATGATCTCTAGAGGTCACTTCGAACCCCTGCCATTCTGTGATTCTGTGACTCTGTGAAACTGGTGGACCCCAATTCTTTCCTTGTATTTATTTATGTATAAGTGTTGCAAGACAGATCATCTGTTAGAGTGATATCGTGTATAGATCGATAATCAGGTGATTAGAAGAGAGCATCTGTGAAGCTCACACATTTATTACTTATTTAGAAATGATCCAAGAGGAATATGTAACCATTCATCATTTTAAGGCCATAGAGAGTTCCCAGATGCTCAGATCTTTGGGAACATGCTGATGTTAAAATCCTATTTGATTTTTGATGAAAATCTGTTGGGTCTGGATGTGTTACCTGTCTGCTTTAAATTAAATATATTGATTTTTTCACACTCCTGTAGAACTCCTGTAATATTTATTCCATATTGGGCTCTACCAATTCTCTTCCCCACAAATTGAGCAACCAGAAAGTCAAAAAGAGTTATAAGTCGTCACAATTAGAGCAGAAAAAAAAACAAGCATCAGAGATTACAAACCCAATATTTTGAACTACATTCTGCTGTACTTAAGAATGCTAAAGGCAGCACCTAAGTTAGAGTTAAGCAATGAATCATGAAATAAAGATTGCTTATTTGTCTATATTTCTTGAATTTAAAGACTCGAAACTAATTTCAGTCTAACTTTTCAATACTTTCACTGCAACTTGTGTGTATATCCTAAATAATTTAAAGTAAGATTTGAGAGTAGGAAGGACAACATTTCAAGTTATATCAACACAAGAAGGCACCGCTTAATTAGATCTCATCAAGATAGCCGATTAATAAGTCTGTCACAAATGTTTAAACCACTACAAATCTCATGAGAAAGGAGACAGAAGAAAGATATCCTCTCTGACTCAAAGATAATATCTAGTTCAAGCTCCATCCAAAAATGCCATTCTGCTGCCACTGAAGAAGAGATCTTTTCAAGGTGATACTGCTACGTCCTTAAGTTTTGTTAAAAATAACATTATTCTACTGAAGCTCCTTGGTCTAAAATGGTTTTCCAAGCAAGCATGAAAATTACATTCTTACCTTCACCAAACAATTGAAAATACACATGCTATTCTTCAAAATCAACATGAAAACTACATTTAGGTGATTATTGAGAAAATATTTATTTAGCAACGAGGAATTAGAACTTTCAGTGAATTTCTAAAACCTGAAAGACACTATTTCCTGTGGATGGAATTCCCCCAACTGTAGGTCACCACTTTTGCATGGAAAATGGACATTTTCTGCAGCTCTACCAATTGATTCCTAATTATTTTAAATAAACACTGCTATCAGGAAGAATAATTGTTCTTCTGCTACTTTATCTACAATGTAACTTATCCCCATGTAAGGAGACAACCAACTTTGAAGTCATTAAACACCTAGAAAATAATCATTTGTTATTACTAATCTGAGTCAAAACTGAGCCATTTCCCAAATGGGAAAGGTTTTAAAGGTTCTTGGATTTCTTAATTTTAAGGGAATCTCATGCAAATCCCAGGAGAAAACTTTATGTACAGCCATCCATTTTATGCTAACCATTCTCCACCAATCCACACAGCAACTACAGTAAAAAAAAAATGAAGCTAGAATAAAACTAAAGGACAGCTGCATACCTTGTCTCCTTCTCCTTTCCATTCCTTAAATCAATAAGACCTGCAGTCTCCACCTTCAACTGGACAGATTTTCTTATGGTTTTTGGCTTCATGAACAGCCTGTGAGAAAAGACTAAACAGCATTTATGTTACAGACTAAAATACATGTAAAGAAAATGTTCAATTCATATCTTATTAGGAGAAATGCAGGAACAAGAGATCCTTCTGAATAAGATGAACAAAGATAAGGTAAACCTCAAATATTTTATTGTTAGAATCTAAATATTAACGAAGCTTTAGTTGTTGAGTTGGGATTTTTTTGTTGTTTGTTGATGATTCAGCTGTAACAGCATACTTTCTAACCCTTGCATTATAAGAGAAGATTATGAACACCTGTCCGATTGAAGAGTGGTTTGGAATGCTCTATTTATATTGTATTTCAAAGAAAGAGGAAAAGGATTAAGAGCAAGCTGTGATTTAATACAACCGCAATCTCTATCCATCAATGTTATTCACTATTAATGTGAAAACCAAAGGTAATAAAGCTTTTACAATTGATATAATTTAATTAATCCCTTTCTGTTGTAAAAATACCTGTTGCAAGAATTTTTCTGAAAAGTAGAATTTATGAATAAAAGGAAATTCCAGGTGTACCTTAGGCTAAAAGCTGTCAAAAAACAGAGAATGAAATGTAAATGTTACATATGCATAAAACAGAAAATATTTCCACTCAAAAAAAAAAAACCAGAAAAAGAAAAAATATGACATAACCCATATTTTAGAAATTACCATGTAAACCACTACTTTTTTATTACCGTGTAAATCACCAATATTTTTAACAAAATGAATGCTATAACCGAGTGATTGATCCCCAATACTGAGGATCACACTTTAAAAAAATTACTTGCACATTAAATTATACAATGTACCCCCAAAAAGGGGGTAATTAAGCATGAAGGGAACCTGTCTAAATAGTTCTCTGAACAAACCAGTACTTATTAGTTTATTTAATAAGTGGGGATGCATATCTCTTCACTTGCAAGCAGTAACTAATTTTGCTCCTATTCTGGGAACTATCACTATTTGGAACAGTTCTCCCAAGGAAAGACAGACAGTAAAGTGGGTATGTCTATACACTAAGTGCAATTTGCTTTGTTTACACGTAACCATCTGTCCTGGAACAGAGATGCACACAATGCATTTAGACTATTCTCTAACAGGAATCATGACATAAACAGCCAGTTTCTCAAGGGCCAGTCCCAACATCCAGATCAAACCCAAATGCTTACATGATTCTCTCTGTAGCAGATACTGCACAAAAAAAGTTACTACTACGTAGCATTTCTTCTCTATCCTGTTTGCTCGATTATTTTGAAACAATGTGTAACAATCACAAAATTTATTTTATAGTACCCGAGAAGTCCAGTTTGGCATTAAGTGTGCTTCTCTTCTTAATCTACATTGCTCCACTCAGTAAGTCATATTCTGTGTAAAGAATATTGTTTCTGCCTCTACATTTCCATTCATGGATGTGCCCTTTGCACGGGCAACAAAGCTGAGAAGCCGGTGCAATTGGATTGCCTATCTAGCACAAAAACTGTAGGCCTGGTTTCCAAAATAAGGACAAATGAAAGGCAAGCAACACCTCTGCATGACCTTCCTATTGTAGAGTAAAATACCAAATACTGAGAAGAAAACTATGTACATCAATTATCACAGAAGATTCAGGAATATTATGCAGCATCAACATTTTAGGTTTATTTTAATGGGTGGATGTTTCGTAATTAACAGCAAATTTAGAAAAACACTATATTCATAGTGATAAAGAAAAGAGTTTGTAAAAAAAAGAAGCTAGTGCAAGCAAAATTGGCTCCTTTAATAAATGATTGCATACTTGCTGAGGAGAGGAAAACACTGAAAGCGAATGGACACAAGTGGGGGAGTCACAGTGATAGAAGATGCAGCAAACACCAGTATCAGCAACCGCTTAAATAACTTGTAGCAAAGGCAGGAGTACAGTTTAGGGTTTATTATAGCATTATTATTATTATTATTGTTATTGTCGTTCAGTAGAAGAATATAAGTGAAAGAAACAAATTGTACATTCTAAACCTGTGAAAATACTATAAACCTAGCTGCCTATTTACACCGGAGAAATAAAATGCTTCTTGGACTTTTTTTTGCTCAGTTTGTGTAAGATCATAAGTATATAATCAGGTATTTTCAATGTGATACATTATTTTATTTACCTACTCTCTTATTAAATTCTTAGCTTAGTTATTTGAATGTTTGTCCTGAACAAACCACAACTGCTGAGGCTTAGTATTTTCTTTCGAGGTGATGAATCCTTTTCCATGTATTTCACTAAGGACAACCTCTCATGCATGCCTTAGAAAGGATCAATTTCAGAGTTCAGTACAAAATTATTCACTTTCTTCAAAAGTCCACATAGATTTATTAATCTGCTTGCCTACAATCAAATCTCTTTCTACTGTGTAATATTTTTAATCTCTATATACAAAAGTGTTGTGACATTCATTCTTTTCATGGTAAATTATCTTTTTCATGCATAATACTAATCCTCCAGATCAGCTTGTCTTCCATCTCTGTCCTTTAAGAAAGGAAAGAGCCCATAGTCAATAATCAAGTGAAGTCATAGTCAAGCAAAGACCTGCTATTTTTAATTGCACCAACGTGTACAGAGTGAAATAGGAAGTTCATTGTCTTTGTTGCCTATGGAAGTTTACTATATTTGTTACATCCTTAATTTGGTCTGTATGTGAGTTATCATACAATATTTTTTTTTGGTATTTCCTATTTATATCATCACAGTTGTATTCCTAGCTTGAGCAGACTGCAGATAGCTATGATGCATTTTACAGTACTGAATTTTTATTGAAATTTATAAACTGGGAAAATTGCAGTTGACTTGAGCTAGAAAATGAAACCTCTTCTTATGAAATTCCTCTGGACAAATTCAGCAAAATCTCTCCAAAAGTTATTTTGGGGGGTGGAAGAAGGGTAAGCAGCACAGGAAACCTACTTAAGGATTCTTACTTTGCACTCCCCAAAAGACAGATTAGAGATTTTCTAAACTATTTTCTCATTTTTCTAATTGATTATTAGAGCCGTTTAGATGCAGTACTGAGGGATACAGTGTAGGGGAGGACTTTGTAGAGTAGGGTAGTTGGACTCGATGATCCCAAGGGTCTCTTCCAACCTAGATGACTCTATGATTCTATGATTCTATTATTTTCAATTTTATAAACATTATTCTAATTTATGAAATAAGTGCAATTTATAAGAAATACTGTGGTTTTGCTTCAAGTTCCCCATCAGTAACTGTATTAATTCTGTACCATCGAACAAGGTGGACAAAAATTGAGATCTACCTCATTATTGTATCCAGAAGTGTACAGAAATGGAAATGTTTCTAAATTAAAAAGACACTGTATGGGTTAAAAATGAAAATGTGGCAAATGAAAGCATTTTTCTTCTTGGTAGGAAAGCAAATACAAGTGCCTCACAGTAGATAGTAGCAGATAGTAAATACTGTTTATTAGAAGAGTTTTAAGACGCAAGTATGTAACTCTAAGGACTTGGAATTATGAAAGAATATTCTTAACGCTATTGCTGTGGATCATCTTCTCCTCTAATCCTTAAAGCTTGATGACTGGTTCATATTACCGAAAAAGATATTTCATTACTTAGTGTTTCCACCCTTACTCTTTTTTTCATCATTTTGCTCCTGAAATAACAAATAAGCAATAGTAAATTAACAATCGTTCACAGAGAGTTCTTTCAAAGCCTTGACAAAGTCTATAAATAGATACAAATAACTCCTTCTTTAACATTGAATTGTGATAGATAATGACCTAAATAGCACATGTGCAAGTAATTTCAGTATTTTATACTTGTAGCTCTTTATAGATGCACCCTTTGGGCACAATCCAGCACAGATTTGCACATATGCTCAAATTTATGCATTCTGAGTAGTCCCAAGTCTTTTGTTTGTACTGGTTGTACAAGTGCCACATGATTGTTCTCTTTCATGCAATACCTTTAAGAAAAAAGAGAAGGAAGGAAAGAAGAGGCTCACTTAATCTTGGTCTCTAGAGTCCATACTAGTTTGAAACCTCTGACATTGATAGTTACTGAAGTTATTTGTTCTTTGAAGAAAATGAGAGGAACTGCTTTATGTCTAACTGTAGGAAAGATCAAACAGATTTGATTTTGATGAATTTTCCAGGTCTTACTTGAACTAATTTCATTAACAGCAGTATTTACCTAGCAACTTTATAAGAACAGACTTGATGTGGTATTTCTTGTGGATTTTGAGTCAGTGTATGTACAAAAGTGCAAGATCAGCCCTTTTAATTTTACCTTGGCCCTTGACTGATAGAATCAAGTAGAACCAGGAAGTGCAGAAGAGCAAGAAAATAGGAAATACTTTTTGAAGCTTTTGACAAGTTCACTTCTCTCTTGATTTGAGTTCTGGGCAATGGTTCAGATCACCTCTTGTTTTACCCAAATCTGAAGGCCAAATCTCTGCTGGTTTTGTTCAACCTCTGCCCTCTCTTCCTGTCCCACAGTCCCCAATTCACAGGTTACGTGTGAATCTATTTTGACAGCTGTATTTTCCCAACAGGAAAATACTTTACACGTATGTGGTAATCTCAGAGCCAGTACTTGCAACTCCCTCTCTTACCTCAGTATTCCTCCCCTTCTATACAGTTATGCTTCTGCAGGCTAAACGTAGGAAAGTCTCTGAGTCCTCAACTCTTCATTTTATTTCCCTTTGAATTATATACAGCACGTACGCTCATCAGTGTAGAAACAAACCAAAGACAAACAGTGTATATAATTATTTTTGTATGTTGCTTAAACCTTTAATATATTGCCTTGGGTGCACCTTGGAGTCAGGCAAAGGAAGTTAAAAAAAATGGGCTTTTCCTTTTGGAAAGCTCTTCCAAAGGTTTTAGACAGCTTTTGGTGTAAAATAAAAAGATGTTATTGCAAAAGTGGTGGGAAGTGAGCAGGGATTTTAATTTACTTTCATGTTGTTTCCCCACTAAGTTCAATCTAAGGTGAAACATCGTGTTGATGTCAAATTTTGCTTCAAGCAAAACAATAGAGGAGCTCTAAAATTAATGTAGGTGTCCAGTCAGAGGCCTTATACGGCCATTAACGGCAGTGCCAGCTTGAGATAATGCATTATAAGCATGAAAAATTCAACAGTAATTGCTGTGTTCTGATGTCTCTCCCTTTTTCTTACTTTGTTTTCTACAGAATCTGCTGCACATTCCCAAACTGGTCTTTCTGCTAGTTTACCCCACAGAAATGCACTGGATCTGGATCATTATGACTAATGAAATTGCTGAGAAGTGATTTTTTTTGTCAAAATATAATGCCACTTGAGAACTTTCACCACACATTAGGGTGTGTAACAAGGGCTTATGGTTGCCTGAGGCATAACTTTGATTCGGCATCTCTCCATCTTTAGCCATCCAGTTCAATGCACTATTGTAAGATGAGCTGAATACTGAAATGCAGTGCTACGGAGAGACAAATGCCATTTTATAGCTTTATATTGTAAAATTATTACATCTTTTGTTACCATCTATTGGCTTGGAAAAAAAATACGAAAGGTCTCTGAGCCTATTTAGGACATAAAAACAAACTATAACAGTGTTAAGGCACGGAGTGCTGAGTTAAAATGAGCTGCTGTTCATGCTGTTCTCCAAATTCCACTGTAAATTTGCAACCCACACGTTATGGTTTAAGATTCAAACCTGTGGACACAATTATGGTTGACCAGTAGGCTTTTTATCTGACATATGACTTGGCTGACTTAGAAATCAGATCTTAAAGCCTCCAGAGGACAACATGCTCTTATCCAAGAGCTAAAAGCTCATGGATATTTCACATACAGTTTTCACAAAAGAAACACCTGAGGTGTATCAACGTTTCATGTAATGAAATCTTTCATAAGAGCAAGAAAAATATAACTCTTTTATTCTGAACACAGGTGTACATAAAAGCACATTTAATTTCAAGTCAATAGGTTTGCCTCCCATCAGCACTTACGGGATTAAAGACAGGAATAGTTTGGCTTCCATGAATGTATTGTTATCATTATCAATTCCTGCAGTCTCACAATAAGTTTTCAATAAATTTAAGATTAACTATCATTTTCTCACCTATAAATAAAATATAATCATCTTAAAAATCAATGAAGGGAAAGCCATCAGATCCATTAACCTAAGAATTCCTTCAGGCCAATAATATGAACTGCAGTGCACTGGATCTTTCATTTTATTGAGCTATATCTCTTTGTATGGCAACCAGGAGGGAAAAAAAAAATCGAATCTAAAATCAAAGACTAAGGGTTTTTGTTCTGGAAACCAGGGAGGTAGGGACAGAATATTCTTTTATGCCTGGGGTTAATTTTTTTCATCTTAATTTGCAATCAGACACAATAAAAAAAAAAAAAAAAGAGATGTTGCCCCTGGAAGGAAGCAGCTTTATTACCATCCCAGCTATTTTCTGCACTTATTATAACTTCTAAATCCTTTGGTTTTGAATTCACCTGCATAACCTTGCAACATTATAAACACGTTTACTTGTCTTTGCTGACTGTCAACCAATACCATCTGCTCTTTGGAGCTTTAAAAATAGTAACATATATATGGGTCAAAACTGTAGTCTCTAAATAACAATGCAGCAGATCCAGGTGATTAATTTTTCCACAACCTTTATCTTACCCAGGAACAGACTTCCCTAGTGAACATTCCTCATAAAATGTGAAATTAACAAAAACGTAATCTTATAAAAAAACACTATTTCATAGACAACCTATGTCAACTAACAGAAGGGGTTGTTAGTCAGCTGCCTTGTTTGAACTTAATCCAAAGGCATTTCTACTCTCTTTCATAAACAGAAGTGGTTCAAGCCATAAAACTGTGAAACTGGAACAAACCAACAGGGTTCTTTTTTCCGCAAAAGAAAAGAAAAATAGCATTAGCTTCTGCTTTCAGTACCTCTTGTCAGTGTTACTTTCCTTAAATACCGCTAGTCCTGTCTGTAAACTGGGATTCTACTTGTACTTCCCCTCTGCTTCATCCTAAACCGTACAGGATACTTCGATGAGCTAATCGACAAGATGATAATATCATATGCCATAGTGATCTATGTCAAACTGAGATTAAATGGAAAACACCAATGTTAAAAGGCTAGTAAAAGTATACAAGCAAGCACTAATTTCAGCTTTGACTTGGTATGCATTAATTGGTACACTAAGATAGTCCCTTATACACTTTTTAAAGCAAGCCAACTGCAGAGAATGGATAACATTTGCTTAATACTAATTAAAAAAAAGATCCTTATCCTTATTTTCTGCTGTTCTTATCATTCCATGTGTCACAGAGGTCTTTTTTACAGCACACTATTCAAATTCTAAAGATAAAATTACTTGCTTTACTATTACCTTACTATGATAATCTCTAATAATATTTTTTCACAATAGAGGAGAGGTAATAACCTCTTTTTACAAGTAGAACTAAGCAACACAAAAAGCAACGTAAAAATATGCAATAATTTTCAGTGCTAGGACCTGATTGTTTCAAAGTACTCAGTATCTGATAGAACCCTATAGGATCAAAGCACAGCCCTCATGTACTGAATCTTTGACAGCCAAACGTTTTGAAATAAGCATCCAGAAATTGGGCATAACCATTAGTAAAAAAAAGCAGCCACAAACCAAAACTGCTAAAGGTCCATTTTAAATGATTTGTTAAACAGCCCATTGCTTGTATGCACTAAAGTTCAGGATTAAACTCTAAATCTCTATAGTAGCATCAAATTACCTTGACAACAGAAACTACGTTATTATTTATGAGCTATCCTGACTTATAATTATACGCTTTTCTACTTATGAACAGGTGAGTCAAGGGTCCTACAAACAATTGCATCCTTCGTCACATACCCTTACTTCTTTCTCACAACAGATCTATTCTAGGCATTGAAGAGGCAAGATTTGGTGGAATAACCTATAATTAAAGATATGTAACAGGACTTAATTGAAGCTTACCTGTACAATATAATCTGTCATTTCTTAAGTTCTGGGTGCATTAAATTGCACTCTTAGTTCTGTCATTTAACCCTTTCATATGTAATTTCCCACCTTTTTTTAAAAAAAATGAGTCATAAGAAGAGTTGAAATCTTTAGAATTACCACACGTCAACTAATAGAGTAGTGGATGATAATGATAGGTTAACATCTCTCATACAAAACAGCAGTAAAAAGAAGTGGCTTTGAGAGCTATTTGACAAAAGTAGAAAATGTTATGACTAAGGAACACTGAGTTCCATTCCCCAAGGGAAAACAAAGCTCAAGTGCAGTGACTCTACCCTGCTGATGCATGTGTCACTTGTGAACTTTTCAGGCTCTGAATACACTCCATAAAATTATTTTTAAAATAATTTTATATAATGCATACAAACACAAACATAAGCAAGTCTACAACCAGAGAAATGTATAAACAGTAAAAACAAAGGTAACATGCTTTCCACCACACTATGAAAGGACAAGCAAGTGTTAGATTAGTAGAATGATAGTACTACTTTCTTGAGTATAACCCTAAGATTTCCAGGGAAACATTATAGAGCTCTTTACAGTAAGATGAGATATGCTGAATGAATTTTTTCCTAATGAATGTGTGAGAATATGATTTTGGTTTTTTTCCTGGACACACTGGGAAACTATGGGGGACTGGAGGTCCAGCAGTTTGCCAGTGGGTCTAATTTGAGTCCATACTACAGCACGTTTTATCTTAAATTTTATTTTTTTATTAATTTCTCTGACATATTGCCTCCTAAAACAGCAAATAATATACTACAAGAAATCAAACTATTGTTCAAAAAATGCTAGTTTGTTCTGTATCAGACAAAACAAAGCTCTCATTATTTAAGGACTTAAATAGTCAGGCTGGAAAAGTACTACTCTCATTTCTGTAGCTTAATTTTCTTCTTCTGGATCTGAAGGTGCCATGTGATAGAAGCATTTGCCCCACAACTCCAATACACCAATGCAGTGTCAACCTAGTTCATTCAAATCAACTACTAAAATTATTCTGTATTCATACTGACATGACTAAAAGCAGATGTGGCTTCTTGCTCCAAAGGATGACTTCCATTTTATCCTTTACTAATTAAATTCGTTGTTCATCTACTGTTTGACTAACACAATCTTGGTCTCTGTCCCTTCTTGTACAACTCTAGAAGGGCTCTCAATATTATTGTTATTGTTTGTATCTCATCCTTCACATTTTCCTCTTGCAATAACAGCTTTATCTTACTTGGTTTGTGCTTTTAAATCTGATGAAGCTGCATTGTTGCACTGAGTTAACCTTTTTCTAAGGAGACCATGAACATTTTAAAGTGTTCAGGGTATTTATTTACCCAGAGAAACTCATCTGGTAACATACGGTTTGCAGTGATGTCCTGCTGTTTTACCCATTATGCCAGCAGAGTTGAGTGAAGCTGAAAGAGGTTGAGGGACTTCCCCAAAAATCACATAATAAACAGACCATCCAGATTAGACCTTCAAAATAAAGATCCTCTTGCCTTTGAATTTGTCTCTAACCACTGGACCATATGGTTTTCTTTCTCAGCAGTGCTTAAGTGAGTTGTTTCTGGCTTTTCTCTTTTTTGTTCTTTTTCTCAGATGATTTTTTTTTCCTAGAGAATGGGAAATAGTGAAAGGAAACTGCTGAAATGTGCTCTTTGGACTTTAAATTATGTGTGCTGAACAGAATCAAAAGCATTTCATGTAATAGTGGCATAAAGTAAAATAAACGCCCAGTCACTAAGCAGCATGAAGAAACAAAATCACTTTTTTTGGAATACTTAACAATTCCCAGTTGTTTGGAAACATGTATATGATTATCTTCTTTCACACAAATTCAGATGGTCTGTATTTAAAATGTTGCAAGGCATTCTTCCTCACAAGAGGAGCATTCTGGTCCTTCAATTGGATTTCTACAGTGAAAAAGGGCTGTTGACTAAGATTGGAGGCTGGGAACCAGTAGCAGATCTTAATCTGATTTTATTTTTAATTTTTTCAAATGCTTACAATTTTTGTTTTCATATTAGAATTGTACATTCTAAACCAAGATTAATTCCTAATCAAGGCAAAGGTAAGTTGGGAAATTGCCATACTCATTTACAGTTATGTGCTAATAGATTGAAAGTTTCTTTTTTATTAAAATTAGAACCAGTAGAAACAAACTTCTTTATTTTCTTAAGTCCTGCTTAAGAAATGAACCCTATTTGGTTTTACTGACAAAAATTTTCAGAGATTTAACAAAGTATTTTTAGTTTGGTTGTACTGGGTGCTGCATACAAAGAAGCTCTAAAAAATGTATTAGTTATGAAAGTATAATTGATGTAACCCTCAGCCATTTGACAACAGTAAAGAAGTGAAATAAAAGATCTCCATCAGTAATTATATTCACATATCAGTTTTCTACAAAATTCTTTTTCTTCCCCCTACAATTCAGAGATAAGGTGCAGGGAGAGATGTGTAATACAAATGTTTCTTCTTCCTCTGCGTGCCTATACACATGTATTTGTGTGCATGCACGTGCATTTTGCCTGATGCCTGTAATACAGTACAAGACCTCATAGCTGATGACAGTTCATCTAACATCCTGTGTTTAAATGACAGTATCGAAGTCAGGATTATATGCCCATACAATAAAGGGAATTTAAAATGTCATCTGGTTGCTGTTGTAGTAGTTACGAGAGACTAAATTTGAATTGGACAGATAGAAAAAAAACCCTCTTGTATCTGTAGAAGATTGGGGAAAATAAGAATTCCACTGAGTTAGTCTGGAATCTACCTCACAAACACATATGCAGAAAGAGACTGTATGAGTTTGAACATACGTGTATTTGGCCACTCCGGGGCCAATGGGAAAGATGGAAATTGCTCTGATGTCTGAAACAAAATGTGACATCTGAATTTATGACAAAGTAGCCTTCTGAAAAAAAATAAATAAATAAAAGGACAGATAGGCTACATTTAAAAAAACAACCAACCAACCAAACAAAAATAGGATTTATACGTTCAGATTGTAATCCCTATAAACAAAAAATACTTCTTACTCGTCATTTTGCAAATATTATTTTTCCATTGAAAATTCAAAAATCTTACAGCAGGTATGTTTTGTAATGGACTGTGAATCTTTTTTTTTTTGAGAAAGGTGCTATAAAGATATTGAATATTCTCACTCCCTGAGAAGTTTGAGCTTCACTAAGACATAAGACCTATACTTTTGTAACAGTGGCCCTTAAAGTAAGGGAAGAACAGAAGATTGAATGCTTCATAGAAAGAGCTTCATAGAAACTCAACTTCAGCCAAGATTAAGGGAGTGACATAAAATTATCAATCTGTCATGGGAGTCACTGTTGAAGCAGTGATTCAGTCTACTATCTCCTTGATTTTGATATCTGAAATTCTAAATAAGTAAAAAACCATTCACACCATGATGTATTTATTATATAAGATACATACAGTTTGAACTAATTTTTTTTTCAGTTTCTTTCTTCATAGGTCTTTGCATTAATCTCCCTACTACTCATCTTAGTATTATTTATTAAAGACTTCAAACACTGAAAGATTACGATTTGGAGCACCACTGCAGGCAGATTTGCTTCTTCCTGCAGAATAATATATATTGCCAATAATCTTTAAGCTAATATAGATAGTAAATACCTTGGGGTCTATTCCACCAGTGTGCCTCAACAACCAGAGACTCGCTCAACTCACTTGTTACATTTATTCCTGATCCTTCAGCATGTTTCCCTTCCATACAAACACGTAACCTAAACTGTTTATTGTTATTATTTCTACATCACCATATGTGTAAAAAACACTTTGCAAGAAGATGAAACAGATGTTGATATAAAATGAAGTTAAAGTGGAGGATAAGATAGACAGGTGTGTAAACAGATGAGAGGAGTGCTTGCAAACTTTGAAAACATGTAAATGCTTCAGATTGCAGATGGTCCCCACAACTTGCTTGGTTACATACATACTGAATTTAAAGCTTTTTGTTAGCTGGGGATTTTTCCTTATTTTTTTTCTTAGTTTTTTAAATTAGTCAATAATATAGCCTGTATGGAGATAAATGAAATGATTCATGCACTTGAAAATCCTTTTGATGCCTGCTTCAAGCATAAAAATCTCGTGTTGAATATTTAAAATATTACGAAAGCTATTTTATCGATACAGATCCAAGTTAAACTGAATTTAGTCATCAACACCAAAAATAACAAAACTACCTCCATTGATACAAGTAAAGACACTTGGGAACAGGAAATATCACTGGAGTTTCCACATAAACTTCTACAAATCCATTCTTAACTCTGTTATTTGCAATAACAGTTGGGGAAATAGAAGGGGCACAATTTATGTTGTTGCTCAGTCACTTTCATTTTACAACACATTTTTTGTTTTCCTCAGATTCGTCAACATTCTGTAATGAGAAATACATGTGTTCTGACACAGAGTAGTGGGAAAGTTGTTTACTTTGGCAAAGAAACATTTAAAACTGCCTCAGGAGGTAATTCTATATCCATTTATATCAAAATCTATGCCATGATTAAAAAAACGTAAAAAAAATAAGGTGAAACTAGCATTCATAAATGGGTATTGAAATAACTGCAAAAGTAATATCGAGTCTTTTAAGCTGAATATCTTCAGAAGTAAACACATGCTTCACCACCTCCAAAGCTGTGTTTTTAAAAAATACAGTAATATAATCAAGAGTACAACTTCTTCAAATTCCTATTGAGTTGAAGTTTTCTCATCATCCTCTTTTGCTATTAAACATAGTTGCAATGGAGCAACAATGCAAAACTTTGTACAACACAGCTCATCAGTGGAAGATATGTTACCATTCCTTGGTCACCTACTCTTTCTTAACGTTCCCCGATGTGTTGCACAAATTTACCATGCCACTCATTTCTTTTCTTGGATATTTTCCATGTTCAAGAATTAATTCAGATTTAAAACAATGGAAATTTCAAAAAGCTTACTTTTTTAAAATAACTCAAATAAGTAAAATTTATTTTTACTAAATTTGTTTATTAAATATAATAAATGGAACACTATATCTGAAATAAAATTTTGGCAGGGCTTGAAATAGAAAGCTAATCTTATAATCATTTAAAATATAAAATTAAAATGCAGTCAAAACCAGCATTGGTTCTTTTAGATCACTAACTAGTTTCAGGAAAAACCATCAGCAATACAAAGCAGTATCTTGGCGTTATTGCAAAATGTTACATTACAGTAACTTCCCAAATGACTTGGGATATATTAGAAGACATTCAGAAATCATTAATAGCATTTCTTCAGGAAGATGACACTAAAAAATGACATAAAAGCCACATCCAAACAGAACAGAAAGTAACATTCAAAGCCACATCCACCTGTGCGGCCATAAAACACCATGATGACCTTCAGGACTGCTGCCCACAAATCTCTGTTACACAATCTCTAGAAATATTAGTTGTAATAGTAGTAGTAGAAGGAAGTATGGAACTTTTTAGTTGATTTTTTGCTAATATGGGCCAATCAAAAAACAACAAAGCCAAACAGTCTACAGTTTTTGTCTCGGTATCATAATGTACTAACCAAAAATTCCAGATCTTAGTTTTCTAACCATGCCAGTCCTGAAATTACTTTGATTTTCTTACTATTAACTATGTTTTAATATTAGCTGGAAGTGAAGAGGAATTATAATTAGGTACTCTGGTGTTTATCTTTTGGGGCAATCTAAATTATTTAGTTCTGATATTAGATGTTTATGCTGTTGGGATGTAAGATCTGCTCATATCAAAAAATGTAACAGATTGTACTCTTTCTCTATTTTCTTCATAATTTTATGTTGGCACATCCATGAAATATGACACAATAATTAATTAGCTTCCAGTATAAAATAAGAAGAGCACAAGCTTTCTACACTGAATGCACATGCAAAAATACAGTTATAATACCAGCACTAGAATTCTAGCAAAAAGTGTGGTATTAAATAATGAAATAATCTTCAAAATTGTGTCATAAATGTATTTTAAATTATTACTTGCCAGCATAAAAAGATAAAAGTTTCATTACTAAAGCTGTTGCATTATTGTGCTGCTATGTATATTGACACAGTATAATTTTATCATTAACAATACTAAGCCAAAATTTAATTTTATAACATCAATTCTTATTGGCAAGAGTCTCCAAATTCTACCACAGAACAAATTCTAGCATGTGACATCCATTCAGTGAATACTCTATCATTAGTGTTCCTTTTCATCCTTTCTGTGTGCAAAACTTCATGGATGTTTATAAAACTATACTGACAAGGCATGATGGAAACAAGAAAATGTCAAATATTTGTTTTTGATGTGACACCCAGCTCTTCATGCCAGAAACAATTTTCTTCAGAGCTGCTGAAACAACGTATTACAGTCAAATAATGTCTTTGGTAAATGCTTAATAGCTACTGAAGTGTTTCTTTGTGATACACTTCTGGTTCACTTGTGGAAGAACTGCTATATTTATAATTTCAGGACTTGTCTAGCAGTACCCTGTAAAATAAAATGGCCATTTCCACAGGCCTGAAAGGAGAGAATAAGAAATTCTGTAATACTAAATGATGGAACAAGCAGCCCTCAATGGATTATCTTTTCTTTGGTTGGTTGGTTGTTTTTTCTCACTCAATAAGGAATAACAACCTTTCAAAAATTGTAGTACCCTCTTCAAAAACTTTAGTTGGGCAAATTGTGAGTATCTTGAGCATTCCTTTAAGTTTCTGTTTCTGAACTCTTGCAAACTTTTGGTGTCAGCAATATTTTGAGTAAATAAGTTCTAGAGGGCAATTACAGACTGCCTTCCATCTCTTTTAAATAGAGAGACCATAACCTTAAATGCCTTGTTTACTGTTTCTACAATTCAGATTTTCACTGAGATCATTTAGAACAGGATTAGATCAAAAGTTTTAGATCTTACTTACACCTTTCCACTGAACAGTGGTGCATCAGATTCTGGAGTCAGAGCAATGGTTACTAGTATGTAATAGGCTATGAAAATACTTCAAGGTGCAAGTGCAAGAGCTGTTCCTAATACACCAGTGAAAAAATGGACTTTATTCTCTATGTTCTCATGGCAGTTTGTGACAGTGAGGCGAGTCTCTTGATGCAAATAGTTTAGTCCCTGATTTGCCTTACTGTAAAAGAAGAAAAGAACAATCTGTCTGGAACATCTACCTGTTTAAAATTAGTTTCTCTTCCATTATCATATGAAATCAGTAAATGCATGGGCAGATGTGTGTGGGAGGAATATGGATGGGACAATAATGGAAAAATCTGAAAGATCAAGAAGTATCTTCCTTTAATAAGAAAGACTGAATTGGTTCTCATTTCACTGGTTCCCTTACTGGGACAGAAAAGTTACAACAATGAAGGTAGTGTGAGTCTTGACCAACTCTAGTGACGGCCACAAGGGATGACCCAGCTATGTTGTTAACTTTCGGTGCGGGCTGTTTTGATACATCATGATACATCATGGAAACAGTAGCGTATTTGAGGCTGAAAAATCTGATTTTAAAAAGATCTGAGAGAAACATATATTTATTCTATTTTATGTAGAATCACACAATCATTTAGAGTGGAAAAGACTCTTAAGATCATCGAGTCCTACCATTAATGTATTAGAATGCATACATGTTTGTTCAAATCAGACACTGAAAAAAAGCCAACCTGGAATGTTTCTATTGTGGAAGAAAAGTTAGTGAACAATAACAGTGGAATAGTGTCTACTCAAAAAACCTTTATGTAAAAAATTGCAGTGATAACAGCGTACATGTTATTGGATGTATCTGTTTCATATATAGCTTTCTACCTGATCCAGTTTGCTAGCAATAGGTGACTTTGGTACAAACACAGGTAGTTTTTCTAAGATACACTGTCAACTATCTCCTGTATGAATTCTGTAGGTAATTAATTTGGTATTAGAATTCTTCTAATGTAAATCTCACACAACAATTATTTAAAACAGCCAAAAACCCGAACAAATGACAGTATATTGGTATTTAATTTAAAATTTCAATTGATATAATCAAAGATTCAAGCTATTAGGGGTTACCAGCAAAAAAAAAAGGTTCTTCATTCTAGCAGTAGTGTTGGCCTGAAGTTTTCCCATGTTTATTTAAAATTAGATGTTATTTGCAGGAAGGAAACAAAGAAGGTTAATGTATAGGTGTAATTTAGCATACTCTTATGACTTGCTCCCCTGTAATTCCCTGGGCTTGTTTATTGCATGTCTGCATTTGTTATTTCCTCTCTCTCTTCCTGCTGCTGCTGCTGCTGAAGTTAACAGAACAGCCCAGTTTTCAGTCCCAGTAGTGAACCAATCTTTGCCATATGCCTCTGTTTAAACTTTAAAGTGAATAGACAATCTCTGCATGGCTTAATTAAGGGCCTCAGCATCCTGTTTTCTAGTGCTCTTTACTTTTTTTTTAATCTATTTTTATTCTGCTAGATCAGCCGTAGCCAAATTTTACAGAAAAAAACCCACAGAAACATCCCCTGAAGAAAACAAAAATTAATTTTGCTAGAAACATTCTTAGTTTTCTGTTTTCATGTGGCAATCATTCAGCCTCTTCATTTAAATAGCTCTTCTGAAAAGCTTTCCATGAAGCCTATAAGCATTAATGCATCACACAAAGGAAGTGTTGTGGAATCATGAAAGCAGAGGGGTGAAGGGGTGCATTGCACTATGTGATAAATTCCCTTTCCAGTCATACAATGCAATATGTGTCCAAACTCCATTGTTCTGTGTCCGCTCTACATGGGCTCACAAAAAGAGCAGTGAATGAAAGGCATAGTGCCATGCAGTGCACCTGTTATAGCTCTATACCATACTCCATCGAGGGCCGAACGGCTTTTAGATGTTAAGGCAAAGTTAGAGAACATTTCCTTTGTGTTTATACAGGCACTCTGCAACATATCCAGGCTCATAAAATAACAGGAGTAATCATAATATTATGCTTTTCTGGTACAACACCCTTGATTGCAGAATTTTAAACATTGTGTTTAAAGCAAAGTTCTCCATTCTGCTGCCTTACAACAATCACACCTGTTTCTATGCTCTTTGCAATTGAAGTTTTCATCACCACTTGAGAACACGGATACTATTTGACCTTCCCTGAACCATCTTATTTACTTACTTCTGACCTGGAATCCATGATGATTTTCAATTCTACTAATCTAGTTTTCACACAGGTGTTTCTCATTGCATTTCCATTTAAGAATATCAGCAGTGTTTTAGTAACATTGACTTTGTTCAGCCAAACAGTTTGTGACAGCTCATGCACAGAATTTTTATCTCTTTACATAAAACCCCATCAATGGTGCTTGCTCACAAGCACACCTGGAAAAGCATATGGTTTTGATCTTTAAGTATATCTAGGCAAGCCAAATGAAAGAAAAGGATAAGTTTGGGTTTATGAGATATAGCTATGCACATCCAGACCACAAGAAGCTGTGTTTGGAACTTTCAAAAAGTATTTAGTTTTTGAAATATTCTTAGTAATTATAAATAAGGAAAACAAAGCCAACCTATAATATTTTGTTAAAAGAAGTATGAAAATAAGGTTCAACATGAAACTTTCTCCCCTCTATGTTAATGAGCATTTTAGAAAAACTGATCCTAGATGTTATTTCAAGTTCTTTTGTTGAAAAGTTTCTGTAACAATATATGATAGAGAGCCAGCAACAGAAAGAAACAAACATGCAAACTTCAAAGCTCATAGCCGACTTCATTTTTTCCACCATGTAATTTTAGAGTTTAACATAAATTGAGTTTTTCCACATTACTAAGAGTGGTGACTAATTCAATCCAAGAAAGTGGAATCCAGGAGATTTCAAAGCAAATGTAATAGGCAGTTTCCAGATTACTTCCAAGTCTTGCCAGGTTTTTGCATAACAACAAAAAGAGAGGATTCTTTCCCTTTGAAAATTCCTTTTTTAGAGGTTTTTGTCCTTAACCAGAAGTTATTGTTATGATTTCCAGAATGATGAGCCAGCTGTCACCAGTAAACCATATAAAGTAAATGGATGGATTAGAAAGCTATGTCTAAAATTAAGCAGCATTTGTTTCAGATAACAGTAATTAGCAGAACCTAGGCCTAAGCAAATCACTTTGAATTTTAGAGATTTCCAGCTCAAAGCACAGATTTAAACTTATCTTACAATTTTTGTGCTACCTCAAATCAACAACGAAAGCCTATTCACCAGTTCAAATAAAATTTTCCTGAAAACATTTAAGATTATGAAAGTTAATGAGACTTTAAAGTACAAGAGAGTTATACTTGAAGCCAACAGCTGGTAAGTCTGAAGTTCATTGAGAAAACTATACTTTTTCTGTTCTTGAATGTGAACTCTAACTCTAATTCTGCCTGAAATCATGCAGCATATTTAAAGATAATGAGATGGTACTGTACTGTTTTTGCATGGCAATTGACAGTTTCTAAAACCTTGATGCAGGCAGTATTTCAGTACCTTAAAATATGTCACCTGTCTGTAATTACCACCAGTCTCTCATTCTTCCCCTATTCTTGAAAGGACTTTGGTATGAAATTGAGATCAGACTGTAATTTGGTGGTCTTATCTCCAATAAAGTCAAATCACACAAAAAATAACTTTCACTGCCACAATCTTTTGTTTTGGTTTTGGTTTTTCTTTGTCCAAACATTTCAAAGTGCTTTTCAAGCCCTATTGAGCTACAAGACTTGATAAAGTATCCCCACTCCACCAAAGAAGGAATGAAGGCTGTAGATAAGTAAGTACACTAGACTCTTACAGTGAGACAGAGCCATTGGATAAAACAGAATCTAGAAATTTCCATATTTCAGTCCTCTTATTTTCAGAGTAAACCATTTCTGCCTCTTTCTCTTCTGTCATATCTTGCTGTTTCATGTCACAAGTACTGAAGACCATTGCATGAGAGCCCCTCTTTTAGAGAGACAGATACCAAATACTACTTTATATTCCTGGCAGAGTTTACTAAAATAGCTCTTCCTACTAATACAAAAAAAATTCCAGTAAATTTTAAAAGCAATTTCCTGTGCATGAAAGGAAAGTTTAGCTGATATTGTCATTTATTGATGGTATGTAGGCTGTTTGAAGATCCAGCCTAGTGAAAGGTACGCTGCCTTCAGAGTGAAAAAGGTTACTGATGGCAGAAAGCTACCATTTTGGAAACTATCTTCTCAACTTTCTAAAGTGTCAAGAGATCTATCTTCTAACTACAAAAACCACCTTAAAGAAACACAACACAATGCTTCTTCTACTTTACAAACACCAAGCCTTGGTAAAGGAAAATCAAAATTAAAGTTTCTAGAGTTCTAATACAAAAATACAAGTGGAGAAAATAAATACAAGAAATCAGTTTGGATTAGTCAGAATTTACAACTACTGTGGGACTTATTTCTAGCATGCCAAATACTTCCACAGTTGACTTAAATGAAAAGATGAAGATAGCCCTTGAGAAAATGAGATCCAAAGATTACTCTGCTTCCATACAAAACTTTAGGAATCATTTTTTATTGCTTTAAAAATGCATCTCTCAGCCACATATTTAATTTTTGAGGCAATATCATATAGCATATTAAAGTCAGAAAAAAAACAAAAAATAATTATCTCTTTAACAAAATCCATAGGGTTTTTCGTACTGATGTTGTGCTACCCAGGTAAGACTGAACAGGAGCAGTGGAGGATCAATTTTGCATCACAACACATATCCACAAAGTGATGGCTAATGTGTTATTTTCCCTTGCTTTAAAAAAAGCAATTGTATTCATTAGCAGCTTTTCACTTAGTATGGTTTGTGTGTGTTACACTCAAACAGTCAGCTGTCATATTAAATGATGGGAGCTGACAGTTTGGAATTTTCAAGGTTTGACTCCTTTTGAATGTACTAAATGAACAAGAGCTGTCTAATTTTGGTTGAACCGAGCCCAACAAAAAGCCCCTGCAAGTATGGAAGATTTTATTCTACTTTTTCAAGCTTAATATGCACAGTGAATATTCAGTGCTTTTCAGCTAGATACTCAGTTAATTCTATGACTAAGAAAGATTTCATTAGGTAGGCTTCAGGCAACAGTGAACTACAAATGGAATTCCTTCCTTATTTTCTGAAACTCACAGTTTATGATCCATATCCAATGATGAATGGTCTATAAACTCTCTTATGGTCTTTAATTGCATAAACTTTACATTATAGTCTTATACTAACTTGTGAACATTTTTTGCTACAAGGTGTAGAAAAAAGAGTAAAAACATACATTTCCCCAACTCTTACACAAATACAATATGTAAGTCTTCAATGTAACTTGTTCAGTATTTATGTTCTTTGTTAAAATTTGTACTTTTCTATAAATGCACGGAAATAAGTTGGGTTTTTTTAATTTAAAAAAAATCCAGTAATCACTGCTCAGTTGCCTAAGCTCATGCTGCCTAGTTAGCACTCTCTATGTCCCATCTCAAAGTGAATTGTTCCTAACCTTGTGAAACTCTTTTATCTCACAGCTGTAGCTTACATTGGTGTATTAATAAACGGCTTCCTACACTTTAAGTGCTGTATGGACGCTTCTTGAGCAGAGCACTCCAGCGGATTCTGCTGACATTTTGATTTGTTTTAGAAAGCACTAAATAAATAAGCAATAAAAGTTGACATAATGCATTTGATCAGTATTATAAAGAAAAAGCCTTATGTATATTGTCTGTACTTATCCTCCATGAAGATAAAACACAAACATCTAGAATTAATTTTTTAGTGGTAATTTATGTGAAAAAAAAAAAAAAAGTTTTCAGCCTGGGCTATTATTAGGACTACAGACTCTGTCTTGTAAAGTGACTTGTTTTTAGCCCCTAAATTACTGTCCATTAGCATGGCAACTAGTTGGATCAAGTGCTATACATTGCAGACATCTCCTACGGTAAGGAATACTGATAGTCCTGCTTCAATGCTCGATTCAACCACTAAGCAAGGAGGGATTAGGAAAACCTGAAAATACTTTATTTCAAAAACAGATGTTCCTGAAGTGGCTACATTTGGTGCTGATGATTCTTTGTAACTGGATATTGTACAAAGTGAAAACCTGTTGAGATAATTTTTTATTCTTATGTTTTTAAATTTATTAGACAAAGAAGACTGAATTCCATTTCAGCCCTAGTTTCTTAAACCGTTGAAACACACTGAGTAGCCGAGACTTAAAACAAATGCATTGTATTACATTGTAGAAACAAATACATAAAATTGCATTGAATTAACTTGTAATTAAGAATGTTATTTAAAACTACATGTACTTAATGTAATTAAAATTATTTGTAATTAGTTTTCTCACATATATTGTTATTTTTCCTAATTCTAGAAAACCTTGTTCACAACACTAAGTTCTGTGTAAAACTAATTCAGGAGTGCTTGCTAGTTTTGTAGATTAATCAAGAAACTTGCATTTTCAGCCTGTTCTTCTCCACCAAAGATTTATTTTTTTTTAAATTAAATAAAAGTAGAGCATGAAAATATTATACCATAACTTTTAGTTTATTAATTAAGTGCTACTCAACATTTTTATTGGGAAAACATAAATATATGTAAACATTTATTGTTGTACTGCATTTTTGTTTTCTTCATTTGGTCCAATCTAAACAGAAGTGATTTTCAAAATATACCATTGTAATTGTCCCTCCCTCTCATATCCTCAATAAACTGTTAGTGGAGGTTATACAAAAATAGTGCCATCAGTCATGGAGTTGGTAAGATCTGGTTTCTCCAGATCTGCCACTATCTGTCTCTTCTCCTACTGTGTAGCCCTTGGTGAACACCAAGTTTATCATGAGTCAGCAATGCTCCCTTGCAGCAAAGAAGGCTCACAGCCTCCTGGACTGCATTAGGAAGAACATCACCACCAAGCCAAAGAAGGTCATCTTTCCCCTCTACTCAGCATTGGTAAGGCTGCATCTGAAATGCTGTGCCCAGTACAAGAAAGACATGGACTTGCCAGTGCAAGTCCAGCTGAGGGCCACAAAGGTGACCAAAGGCCTGGACAATCTGTCTTGGAAAGGCTGAGGGAGCCGAGACTGTTTAGCCTGGAGAAGCGAAGGCTCAGGAGGATCTTAGTAATGTGTACAAGTATCTGAGAGGGAATAAAGAAGCAAGTGTCTTCTTGTTCACTGGTGCCCAGCAACATGGCAAGAGGAAACACAGGAAATTCTGTTTAAAAGTAAGAAAAATATTTCTTACTGTGAGAGTGATCAAATACAGAAATCAGTTGCCCAGAGAACTTATGGAGCCTCCACCCTTGAAGATATCCCAGTCCAACTGGACATGGCTCTCAGGAGTCTGCTCTGGGGACTCCACTTTGAGCAGGGGCATAGACTAGATGATCTCCAGAGGTTCCTTCCATACTCAATGGTTGAGTGTGATGCTGCCAGAGCAGACTGGACAATGCAACAAGCAGGGAAAATTTATAAATCAGGGCCTATGTGTGGGCTGCCTCTCAGTTTTAAGATCTGGACAGATTAAAGGTAGCACACTAGTCACTCTGTCTTAGAATAAAAAAGTAGCAAGACGTAATATTACAAGATAACTGCTTATTTGTGGTAGTAGTCAACAGAGAGTTTTATTCTAAGTGTCAGAATCGCCAATGCTTTAACCTTTTTCACAAATAAAACAGAAGATACTGCTGGGCAGGTAAACTGTTTAATAGATGTAAATTCAACAGAGGGATATATGCATATAGTCAGATATCTTCAGGCAGAAAATAATGGCATATGAACAAGTTTAGAGCACATGTTGTGGTAAGGGAGGAGAAAAAGTCTGATGCCAACAAACCTTAGTTCTCTGGAAGTACTGAACACTGTCATATGAAGCAAGACCTCATATAAATCCTCTGCAGAATATATGAGAATTCCACTATACCTAGGCAGTGGAAACAGTTTATTCCTAATTATATCATAATTGTTATTAATAAAGATGAGGTTTGTTGTGTGATCCCATTTTTTTTCAGTATAAATAAAACATACAGCAATTCATAATAGATGGCGTATGAGGATTTTGTTATTTTGAAAAGTTTATATTTTGGTGGTTGAGAAATAACGTAGGAGTATATAACCAGGATGCAGATGACTCCCTCATCAATTAAGGATTACTTTTAAATGTACATATGTAATCTTGATTATAGGAGAATATATTAATAAGTTGTTCTTAAATTTTAAAATTTATTAATGATGATCAGAAGTCCTGAAAATGAAGGAAAAGTTCTACATTGTAACATTTTCAGGGATCATCAGCTCCAAGGCAAAAGGTCACTTATCCTTATAAGGTAGGATGAATTCTGTCTCCATGTTTCCAATTGGCCTTGAATAATAGACAGAAAGCCTAGGACTGAAAATTATTTGGCTTCAGGGTCCATAATGCTTATGGTTGATTTTTTCTTCTCCTCATGCTATCCTACGATAATTGTTGAATAGTTTAAAGTTTTGTAGATAAGTAATGGTATTAATTATGTGAATTTTCATGATGTTATTTGTTTTGCTCTACTGTATTAAAAAAAAAGAACATAAACCACAGATACTCAGATTATATGGAAGCATCTCATACTGAGCAATGGCTGCTAGGAATTTTTTCTTTCATGTTTTGTAGTTTTGACTATTCTGAGAGGGAACTTATTTATTGAATTCTATTCTATACCTTACTAAATTATGGAGTTCACATCAAATATATTCTAGACTCAGGTAATTCCATGTTTTACAGTAATTTTGCAAAAGAAGATGTTATGTAAACTTTTACAAACCCCCAAAATATTTTTAATTTTGGTCACATATGCTTCTAGCATACTGTGCTTTTATGGGTGTTAAGCCAGCCAAATAAATAATCTCCACTCACAAAGATCTTTTCAGCATCATCTATCATAATATTATTAAGCATGACAAGAAAATGTGTTTGTGTGGAGTATTATTTGAAGTAAACATGCCTCAGTATTGCACAGAAAACCATTGTGTTATACTAGCAATTTAACTCCCATGTTGCAGCTGAAAACTTTAAAGTTTTGGTTAGCTCCAATATAATGTTAATCTTTTCTGTGTGATAATTAGTTGTTCTTTGCAACTATGACTAAATCTACACCTAGACGATCACACACTCTGTTACAAGGACTGCTTATTGATTCTCTTATTAAATTTCTGCAAGTAAAAGTGTTTTTAAAGAACTGTATACATGAATGTATGCATTTTAACCATTGTTGATTTCTATTTTCAGTATTTAGTAAAACAGATGGAGGTGGCTTGCTTGCTAAATGTTTTAGTTAATCATTTTCTGTAATTAAATGATCTCCAATGATTCAGGAAATTAAGATGTGTAATAAACTTAAGGAAATTGAATAGTCAATAACTGGAATAGATGACAGTAGTTAACTACTGTACGGGGAGTTTAAAATTCCCATGCACTATCTAATAGTATGCCTCTCCAGCCTCTGTGTCTTCTAATATAGTGAGCATCTACAATGTGTTGAGCATGAATAGGTCCACAAAAGCAACTGTATTTTGGGCCTGTCTTGTCCATACTGGGCAAAAGTGATTTAGGATGCAATTATAACTTTAGCATTTCTTTTCTGCTATTATCAGATCTTGCATACACTATTTATATACATAGGTCATGTGGGGCTTTAGTAGGAATATTCCCATCCTAAATTAGTCATCATTGACATCCCTCCCCCCAAAAAGAGGAGAACTACTGAAGCGCTGTCCTGCAGGATTTCCCGTAGACCATGTATAGTATGGAAGGAATTGGAAGAAGATGAAAGAATAACATCAATGGAACACAAGATAAGTACTCCAGGCCTCCCAGGCATTTCCACAAAATATCATCAACCAATCAAATGTAAATGGTCAGAAGGAACATGCTTTAGTTGAGGAGCTATTAGGAATAGAGCACACAATTTCTTATAAAGAAAGACTTCCTTGTCTGTATACAGGCATTCTTCCTTATCCAGACTTCAGCCTGGGACTGAACCCATTTTTTCATGATTTCTACTTTGGAAAATAACAATACAAATTTGAACAGGCACTTGTGTTCACATAATCTTTATGCTAATGACTCAGTGTTTTGCGCAGTTGTTTGACATTGAAACAAACCATTTCATTCCTAATAGAATGTATTTGCAATGGGACTAATACTAAGCTTTCCACTCTAACTTTGCAGTATTAAGCAAGGCTTATGAAAGCCATCTCATTTTGATTTCTCTAAATTTAAAAATTCCAATATTCTCCAGACAATATTGCCTTTACAGATTCTTTCTGCTTTGATACCTACCTATTAAAGAAGATAAAAAGAAAACAGATAAAATTATAATTTTTAACTATTTCCAAAATTGCCATTTATGCAAGTAATATTTACTATACAAAGCTGAAAGAAATGTGAATGAACTAAAGAAATGCATTCCTGGTAACAAACAGAAGAGCAGAGATATGAACTTCACTGCTATGTTTTCCATAGCTAAATTCTCTCAATTAAGTAATCCTTTGAATAAGTAAAACATTCATCTAATGATTATACATGGCTAAAAGACATAGCTAGACCACCTCAAGGATTTCAGAGTTCTTGAATAATACAGAAATCTTCCTAGATTTCAGAAGACGCCCTACACCTTCCTGAATATCATTCAGTTCTGCCAGCTTACACACTCACAGGAGGCACAACATGAACCAAATAGCCAGTTGTAAAGCCGCCAGAGGAGTATCTTCCATGGAAAAGTGGTCGAAACATGGAAATGTAAGAAATGTGGATACACAAGAAATTTCAGTGTTTCAAAACCTAGTTAGATGTAGTTAGACACTGAAACATATCTTGAAACACTGAAATTTTTTACAGTTCCACATTTCAAATACCCTTACTAGGTAGAAGAATAACCAAGACTCATAACTCCCCCCTAATACTGTCTTTCCCCCTTTATCCATTAAATTATATTCAGAGAATACATTCTGAAGAATGGCCATTACTCCGTGGTGAGCTAATGCATAAGTGTTTCATCTGGCCTTACAAAAAGTAAGTTCCTTTCAATAGTTATAATTTTTTTTCACAAATATATTTCTGACAACTTTTTTGTACCATTTTTCTCAAGCAGTGCAGTGTAACTGCTAACACAGTCGTACAGGCTACAGCCTCTTTGGCTTCTACAGTTAGACCTGAAAGGATCTGGGAGTAATTTGGGTTCATTTTGGATATCCTGTTAAGAGATTAGAAATGTATAAACTCCCCAGTTGCCTTGCTGCTTTTATGTGCTCTTCATAAAAGATTTCAAAACTAGAATGGTATATTTGTTATTTCTGGCTCCGTTAAACACAATAGTAATTAACATTAGCTATTTAACTCTTCTAAAGCACGCAAAGCACAATATACTTATGATGTATGGCACTTTAAACATATGCTTACGGTTATACAATGCCACCTAATCACCTGCATGAGAGCACTGGCACAGAATGCCAAGATTATATGGCCGTGCTTCCAAATCGCCCTTAAGTTGTTTAAAGTTGTCTACTCCTCTAGCAAATATTGTGATTTGAAAACCCTTCAAGTATTACATGGTGTAAAGAACCATTTTCAAGAAAAGGAGATGGATTCTGGGTGAACACCTTGTGCCTAGAACAGGTTGTAAATACAAAATAAAATTATTTTGCAAAGAATACAAAAAGTAAATAAAAGTGAGTGCCCAACGGGCACATTCACTTTGCAATTTTATTCCTATATAAAAAGCTGCAATTAATTACAAACCAGTTTTTGTGCAGTTTTTGCTTTCCTTAAATGTGGAGTGAGTTCTCCCCATAAACTAATGAACTGAAGTGAAGCCAAATAGAGACCAGCTGGCTGAATTGCTAAGTAATTTTATCCACATGATTGACTTTATGATCCTTTCACTACAGTAACTAGTCTTTATTCTCACAATCAGCATCAACCATAATTCCAAGAGGGAAAGATGATTAAAAATCTAGAGAATAGAGAGGAGAGGTTTGTTTGATGTGGTACAGTGCATTCTTGCACACACTTCTTCTTTATAATAGGTGCTGAATTACAGGTCTTTATAGCCTCCAAAGTAGCACACTGAATAGCTGCCTCAAAGACATAATAAGCAACCAATGCCTAAATAATCATTATAGATACTCCATTAACAGCATCTAACTGTGTGGCTTTTAACCATACAAATTGTTTTTTGACAGCTTGTAACCTTTCCAAACAGTTTCCTTTGGGCATTACACCACATTCAGATCTAATTTTAACTTTTGCTTCGTCTATAATTTATTACTTTCTTTGGAGACATGTAATGTATTTCAGTGGAATGGATAAATTCAAATAAAAGATAAAGAAAAAAATCAATTGCTGTTTTAATCTATGAAATCCTTGCTCTCTGGGAGATAACTAAAATCTGATGAAACATAACAGGGGAAAAAAGGCTAAATGGTCTAGAATTCCTGAGGGTATCTGTTTTACAACAAGCAATATTTTTTTCTCAAATTATTTAAAATAAGGCATAACCAAGTGAAAAAAGAATAAAAGTAAAAACATATATAAATAAAATATAAATCCTTTAAGGCTGTTCCACAGACTTTACATAACATAATAAATAACATGTTACAAAAGAGTTTAATGATGTATTGCAATAGGATAAAGAGCTAAGAAAGATGTACACTAGTATCTTTTTTCCAAAGAGAGCCCATAATTACAAATCAGTAAAGATACGTGACTTATTAAGAGCTAGAGGGCAAGTATGTTTTTCAGAAACTGGCGGAAATGTGTGAAATTAATGTGGGGAATGATGTAACAGTATTAGGTGATCCGTATTGGCTGTCATGGCCATTATCTCACTTCTGGGGAAACCATTTCCAGGAATAACGTCCAGTAAATCAACATGTAGTAGTAATCAGCACAGGAATGCCGTAAATCTGGCAGTGAAAATTTATCATTTCTTGCAAGACATTAAACTATTTTTCAGCAGATTCTAGTACTTTTACCAATTTTTTCAAGTGCATGTAACAGGTAAACATGTGTGTCCAATAGATGGAAAAGCGATTTGTAAGCATTCACTGCTCACAAAGGTTCCTGTGCTTCACAGATGTTACTTAGTCACACCAAAATTAACCATCAATGTTGAAAGAAGTACAAATCAGATGGGCACAAAAATCTTACACTTGGAATCAACTGAACAATTTCTTTCCCATCTCCTGAATCTTAAAAAGGGTCACTAAATTTAGTACAGTTTTCATAAATGACAGGGAAGGGAGAGTAAATCTTTAAATAAAATGTGGAAATATCCCTCTCAGTATGAATCTAATTCATCGTGCTATAGTCGGTGAAGGTACATCAGCATAAAATTAGAATAAGGCAGTTATGAATCAAGCAGATTCATGCCTAACTCACATCTCACAACTGAGTTATACCACAGCTTGTATATCTGCATAGCTGAAGAAATAATGGCATATTTCTTGGTTACATACAAGATAATCAATAAGCAGATTTTCAGAATAAATGTTGAAAGGGGAAAGAGGTGTCAATAGAAGATATTATTAGAAAGGGCTAATGAGACTGTGAGATATAAAGACCTAGAAAAATGATAAGTATGAGAAAATCTTAGGTATCCTGTCATTTTCTGAGGATTCAGTGTTTTGCTAATGCTCCAGTCCTTTTTGTTGGATTTTGGGGTTTGGTTTTTTTTGAGTTGTTTGGTTTTTTTTTAATTTGTTAACAAGAGTATTACTTGCAAATTAAGGTATTGAAAGTAGAAAAATCATAGTCAGACTATTTTGACACTTTCTTA
Organism: Tringa tobata; assembly: GCA_033628505.1. Taxonomy (NCBI): domain Eukaryota; kingdom Metazoa; phylum Chordata; class Aves; order Charadriiformes; family Scolopacidae; genus Tringa; species Tringa tobata. The sequence continues at coordinate 6,849,163 of JAHREE010000101.1, forward strand.
AAGACTCCAACCATTATTTTTTGCTTAATTAATAGGTATTTAATATCTCAACATGCCCATAACACAGCTACTGCAAGTATCGTGGGCCAAACACTAAACTGAATTATCCATAATGGACTCAGTCAGTGTCAACCTGATGAAAACTGTAAAAACATCCTTGTCAGGCATCTTAAACCTTGGAGAGGGGACAGGAATCAGTAAAGTCTGACATATTGCATTACATTACTTCTGTCTTCATCTGGTGTGGGTACCATTAGCTGTTTTTCCTCAGTAAAAAAGGGCCAATCTGTTGACAGTTATGCAGTCAGATGTTATGAAGACAGTCAAAACTATGTTATCCATACATTCTGGAAACAATATCTTGTTTTTCCCAATTATGCTGCAAGTGTATGCTTTTAAATTTGTCATACATTTTGGTATATACCAAAAATTATTTAAGCCCATTTTCTATTCCTACTACCTCCTTCAGGAGGTGAGGCCATATGGAGTGGCCAAGCACAGTTAAATACAAATGTATGTAGACATACACATATGTAAATAAGGGTATGGAAAGGTGTAAGAGGTTGGGACTGGATGATAGGATAACAGGAAAATTCAAACTGGAAGGTGTATCAGTCCAACATCATGCTCAAAGCAAGGACCAACTGTGAGATCCAATGATGTTATTCAGGGCTTTATCCAGTCAGGTCTTGAAAATTCTCAAGAAAGGAGACAACATAAGCACCCTGTGAAATCTGCTACACGGCTTGACTGTCCTTGTGATGAAAATGTTTCTGTTTATATCCAGTCTGAACACTTCTTGTTTAAACTTATGCCTCTTGTCTCAACACATACCACTGAAAAGCCTGGTTCATTGTCTTGATAACATTCCCATAGGTGATGTCACACTGCTGTTTGGTCCCCCGAAGTCATCTCTTCTCCCAGCTGAAGAAGTCCAGTTCCCTGAGCCCCGCCTCACAGGAGAGGTGCTCCAGCCCCCAGTCATCAAGGTGGCGCTCTGCTGAATTTGCTCCAGTTTGCCAATATCCTTCCAGCACTGGGGAGTGAAGGGCTGTCCAGAACTGAACACAGGATCTAGATATGGTCCAATGAGCTCTGAGTAGAGGTGTATAATCACTTCTCTCAGTCTCTTAGTGCTGCTCTTTTGAATACAGGCTTGGGTGCCATCTTTTCTCCCAGAGGATGCTATTATTTCATGTGCAGCTCACTGCTCACCCCCTGCCAAGAACCCCAGGTCCTCTTCTGTGGAGCTGCTCCCCACTCAGTCAGTCTGACCCTGCATTTCTGCAAGACTTTGCATTTTTCCTTGTTGCTGTCAGCCGGTTTCTTCAGTTTGCTTAAGTCCTTCTTGGTGTAAGTCTTCCCTTTGACTTTAATAACTAGTTCCCCAATTTAGGGCCATTTGCCAACTTGATGAGAGTGTGCTCCATCTCCCATGGGTCAATGATAAAGAAATTAAAGATAATGGGTACCAGTGTAGAACCTTGAATTACTCCTCTTGTCACAGGCACCCAGGAAGACTACAACCAAGAAACCAACACTTCCATACCCAATCATTCAGCCAGTATTTCAACCATTTAGTTGCTCATTCATCCGGACTATAACATCCAAATGTGGGTACAACAATACTGTGAGAGACAGAATCAAAAGCCTTGATAAATTCAAGGTTAATGACATTCAATTCTCTCCCCTTATCCAGCAATCCAGTAATTTGGCCATAAGTCAGATATAATTTACCCTTTGTAAAGGCAGGCTGTTAGTTACCTTCTCCTTTATGTGTCCAGAAACATTCACCTGGAGATTCCACGCTTTTTTTTAGGATCAATGTGAGTCTGACTGATCTGCAGCTCCTCAAGCTAGCCTTTTGGTCTTCTTTGAAGATGGCTGCAACATTTCTTCCAGTTGTCAGGCACCTCCCTAGCTGACCAGGAACTACCTAGATTCCCATAACTTTTCAAAGATGATAGAGAGTGGCCTTGCAGGGAAATCAGACAGTTCTCTTGGCACCCTTAGATGCAGCCTCTCAGGTCCAATGGACTTGTAAGGATAATGTTCTCCTAAGTAATTCCTGAAATGATACACCAGCAGCAGTTCATCTCCTCCTGAACCCCTTTTAGTAGACATAGATGTCTGGGAGACTTTGGTCATGAAGACTGAAGCAAAGAAGACACTGAATAGTTCAGACTTTTCTGTGTTTGTTGTCACTGGATAACATGCCCCATTCAGCCAAAGGCCCACATTTTCCTTTTGCTGCTTTCCTTTTAGCCTTAGCAGTGCGTGTTGTTCCTTATCGACTGACAGCATCATCAGGGCCTCAGCAGTGCAAAAATATCCCTTCTTCCTTCAAATATGCAATGGTTTGACAAACATTAAAAAAACAAATAATACTTTTCCTTGTATTGAGTAGCTCTGGGAAAGTATTGCTAATGATAAACAACTACTTTTGAGATAGTGTATAGAACGGACAGCAGCTGGTATGATCTGGATTCAGCTCTGTATCTAAATCAAAATGCTTCGATGGCAATGCTGGATCTCAGAATCATTGAAATATGGCTTAAAGAGATCTGAAAACAGCCAGAACACTGCTTGACCAAAGTCCATTATCTCCAAACCATTAAGTTTTTGTTTAATTTATTTTTAAAAATTTTACTGAGGAGAGTGCTTACCCAGTCTATTCCAATGGTTAGCCGTCCTTACTAGAGAGAAGGTTTTCTTATATCTACTTAAATACCATTTTAGCCAGTAAGCCACAGCACGCAAAAAAGAGAAGAAAAATAGTAGGGCGTTCTGTTTTATCTACATAGATCCCTTGTTCCATCCCAGGTAAAACTTAATTTTGGTTTAGACAAACTAGATTGCAAGATGACTAGAGCTGCAAAACAATAAACAATTTCTGCTTTGATAAAAGCAGCTAATTCCTGAATATTACAAAGAGAAGTTACTGTTACAAATGCAGAACAACTGCTGAGCTCATTTTAGCTCTGATCAAAACTCAATCTGGATGCCAGTACAGTGATGAATGGCATGATTTTGCCATTGCTTCTGTGCTATATATGATTTTCTGTTGGCACACTATGTACTAATTAAAGTGGCTGTAATATACTCAGAAACTAAATTATGTTAAAAATTAATTAAGAGACCAACTTTATGTGTACATGTACATATAAATATTGCAGCCTGGCTTCTCAAATGATGAAAAACAACAGTCTTCCACTAAAGTCTTAAAGCCTACATCAGTTAAATGCCTGGCCCCATTTTACCTAAATGTGCAATATTTACATATTTGTATTTATTTATTTTCTAATCACCACAATTTCAAGATATTTATTGACAGCAGAAAAAATGCTAACTATGTCAACACATTCAGACTTCAGTTTTTAAGTATCAAATACCTGCATCTACAAATTGGATCTAAATAATGTTTCAAAATTGCAGATTTCAGGTGGAACAGCACGTACTCAGCAACTGAAAAGCAGGATCTATGGCTACTGTAGACCAGCATTATATTATTTAAAAACATATATTTCAGGGCCCTTTTAAAATAAGATTTGTGTAATTTCTTTTGTAATTTATTTCTGTCAACTTCTTTCCTGATTTGATATCCTTTCCAATGGATTGTGATGTGCTGAAGTTGAAATGATTTAAAAAAACAGGCCCAAATTAATTTCACTACTCCTCTTTTGGCAGTTTTCTGCTAGTTTTTCAGACAAAAGAAAAAGAATTAAACACAGGACAAAAATAGTCACATACAGACTACCTTGACTTTTCTCTACACATAGTTTGCACTAAAAAAAAAAAAAATTAGATGACTGCTAGGTCACCTAAAGGATAGTAAATTAAACAGGGAATAAACAAAGTCTTTCACACTAAAGAAAATGATGGAACACAGATTTTCTCAGCATAACAAGGTATGGGATCTGGCTTCAGTACTTCACCACAACAGTCTAAATTAAGAACAGCAGAGAACAAGTTAGAATCATACATGGTTAGGAAAAAAGGTTTTGTTTATAAACCATAAAAAGAGGTATGCTATCAGTTGGAAAATTACAGTATCCTGAGTTCAGTTTAAACAAAGTTTTGCTCACAAAGCTTTTCCTTTCTCTGTATGTTAGCAAAGTATCTGTCTTTTAAAATCAGTTTATTGTCACTTTAACCTACAGAAATTTTCCCTCCACACTGAGTAACTAGAACAAAATATTAGGTGCCTTTACAACTGAAATAGTATGAGAACAAGTGGTACTACGGTTCTATACTAGACCAGAAGACGTGCACTCAGAGTCTTGATTGCATTAGTTGCATTGAGTTAATCTTCAGTTTCTTTGAAATTAGATCAAACCAAATATATTTAGCATGTTAAAACAAACAAACAAAAACAAAAACTCTAAGAAAAAAAAAACCAGAAAAAAACAAACAACCAACAATGAAATATTTTTTGTAATCAGCACCTGTTCTAACTCCCATTGAAGACTCCTACAGTACAGCCACACATTTCAGCTTTTTGTTTGAGCACTTGTACAGAATTACAATTACTAAGTAGTGATTTTTAATTAATTTTAATACGCTACTTCCTCCAGATATTCGACATTCTGAATTTGGCTAGTAAAATCGGTTCTTTGCTGCATTATTCAATTCCTAACTTCTCTAAGCCAAAAGCATTGGCTCTTTCTTAATATTTCTAAATTATAACAAATAAAATATTAATCCTGGAGTTTATTAGGACCTAACTGGCCTCAAGTAAATATTGACAAGAATTAAAAAAGAAAGAAGAGAAGAAAAAACTGCAGCAAGCAGGTAAATTTAATAGTCTATAGACACTAGGTGGATTTCAGCACATTTATCTTCATTTGACTTAAGCACTTAGCCTCTCTGATTTCTGAAAGCAGTTCTAAGCAGAATGGTCAATTTAAGACAGCCCAATTTCACAGAACATTTTATTGTTTTCCAAAATTTGTAGGTCCCTTCCAACTGAAATTATTCTATTCTATTCTATTCTATTCTATTCTATTCTATTCTATTCTATTCTATTCTATTCTATGCTATGCTATGCTATGCTATGCTATGCTATGCTATGCTATGCTATTCCATTAGTAGCATCTTTACAGAGCTAAATTCTGGGAACTGAATTACTCCTTGTGTACTTTATCAATCTGACACAGTATCTCTTATTTGTTACTTAAGGACATAGATGCACTTTTTGAAAGGACAGTCAGAACACTTTATGGCACTCAGTGGGACCAATATCTGTTGACTGGCTAAGGGTCCTGAATCACAGCTTTCATTGACTGGCAGCATTGGTGTAATCTGAGACCTTAACCACAAATAAAAGCTTTGGTCTTCACTCATCTCAGTACTACTGAAATCCTATAGTCTCAGCCATGCAGACGCAGACGCTTTTGGCTGCCAAAGCATACTGAGTCTAATGGAAGCCGGAGTCCAGCTAGCACTAAGCTGAGAATCAAACTTGACTTTTGCAGCTTCAAGTTCAGTGTTGAGTTGGTGCAGTTTAAGGTGAAGATCTTTATTATTGGTCTTTCTGTTTTCACTATATTGTCAAATTCACATGCACGCATTGTTGATTTTCAAGCTAAACATCTTTACCATCTGCAGTATAAGCATTCTTAGTATGACTGTGAAAACAAGTGTATGAATGTGCCTAACAACTACAGCTCAAGGACCACTGTACACAGATCAAAAATTATTTACTGGAGAGAGATGTCTCTAGTGTGCCTGTACTGCTCTGCTATAGTGAACAGTTTAAGTACCATTTGACTTGACTGCAAATAAGAACCCGACTGTTATCTAGCAAAGTGGCTACAGAGATGTACAAGACCTAACATCTCAGAGTACAAAAGAAAAAGAACATTCAGTGCTAAACTAGATGAAGTTAATATCCAACCGGCAGCCTTAAATTGAAAAAGTACACAATAATACTTGAGGACTAAGAAAATAAATACCAATTCCCTTCTTTTATCTCTTCAAGGTCTTCTGTTGTACTACCTGAAAATACAACCTGCCTGCCTGCCTGCAATTATATATCAGATGCTACTTGAATGCAGTAAGCATCGCATTCCCATAATGATTGATGACAGATGTCCAATCAGGTTCTTGTTACTGGGGTCTGGAGCAGGGTGGGATCAGCAAAGCAGCTGCCAAAGGCCATAGGCAAAACTGAAGGAAAGAACAATGCAAATTCACAATTAGGGAGTCTCTGGGGTGTGGGAGGAGGATGAGTTGGGCCTCTGCAGATTATTGCAAACCTGCTTTTGTTTAGGAGAGAAAAAAGCTTTATCCACTTTCAAGTTCCTGACCAATTTTTTGTCCCATAACTATTCTTTAGAACCCCTAGGCCACTGTATCAGCTGCCATATGTCTCTTGTATTAGACAGCCTGGACCTTTTCCATCAGCTGCAAGAAACTTTCAACACATCTGGTATAGGCTTTTCTCATCAGCTGCTGTGAGCCTCTGTGCATAATGACTATCAATTCCTTCCGTTGGCTGCTACACTCTTTGTGGACCCTAGTGAATCTCTCTTAGCAACTACAGCAGCCTTTCACAATATGTAATTAAATTAACATTTCTAGCTAGCATAAACCGTCTGACAAAGAAGAAGTCTCAGTCAGCCTTTCCTCATTTTTAACTTGCTTCCCGCTCTTGTCCTTCCCTTCTGTGTTGCCATAAGAGAAACTGATTTGACTGAAAAAGAAAATACGAAATCATCGGATAACTCAGTTCCTAAACTGGTTGATTTTACACTGTCATGCTGAAGAGACAGCATGAAGAGAAAGCATGAAAAGAAAGTGTGCTCCTGGAACAAGTGGCTAAGGATAGGGTCAGGGTGCTTTTTCTTTTGGCGACCGTGGCAGTTCATTCCAGCTCAAAATTTTAGCTGAACTATAGCCTTAGGCTGTGATTCCACAACAGTTTACATCAACCTGAAATGTCACCTCCCTTGCTCTGTTTCTGGAAATAAGCTAGCAGAAAACTGTCCTTACAGGAGAAAACACAACAAGCAAAAAACATTTGCTGATCTTCTTTGCCGGAGCTAGTTCATCACAAGATCAGATGAGCACCAGTGTCAACACAAGAGATGAAGGGACAGGGTTATTTCACAATCCCAGGGCCAAGGCGGCCAGGGCCACAAAAGTGCTGACACAGCTTGGCTTCAGCTGCGATAGAACTGTTGCTTGTATTTTTTGCTGGAAATTTTACACTGTCACTTCACTGAAGACCTGGTCTGCTTTAGAATCTGTCACCCTGTAAACTTCTAAAGAGATGTCAGGGGCATCACCCCAAGGCCCTTGGTGAGGTCTACAATACTTGTTGCAGTTGGATGGCAATGAAATTTGGGTGTACTAACATAAACTGAAAATAATTTCGAGAAAAATACGAACAAGGTCCATTTTAGAAATGAAAAAGCATTTTCATTCCTGAATAAAAAACTGTAAAGATAACTACATTAAATTTCTATTTAGAGAACAATTCAAGATGGAATATAATTTTCTCTATCAACAAGCAAAGATTACATAGGGTGGTCTTTGATGCTGTGACTAAAGCAATATGTTATCAGAAGAGATATAACTAGGATTGAGGAAAAAATGGCAATGACTAAAAATCAGAAATATTCCATTTATTATAGGAGAATAGTAGCTGAAAGATGAGTAAACTTTAAATATCCAAAACATACTTTTAAAGTAAACTTATACTCAAAAATAAACCACTTACTTAAGATTTTACACATCTATCAAGTCATCATTTTTTTATACCTGAGTTATAAAAGAAACCCGATTCTGTTAACAATTAATTGTGAGATTTTAACTACCACTTACCTTTGGCTAACGTACAGTAAAAAGAAAATGTCTACCTTGGGTAGTTTTCTAATGATGGTGAGGGAATAATTATTCTGCTGCTACTGTCATGGTTCAAATCCCAGAGCTCAGGTAAAGATTAAAATGAATTTAGGCTACCTTGTAGTTAAAGTTAAAATAATATACCTAGTAATTAAGATAACAAACCACTGCAGAATTACATATAGAATGTGATTCCTTTTGTTTAAGCTTTTAGCAGCATGTAGAAAAAAGCTGGCATTTAAGACATCTGTAAAACAATTCCAATGTGCATCTGTTTTGATATAGCAGATTTATTTACATAAAACATAGCTCTTTATTCACTAGAAAAAATATATACATAATCAACATCTGAAGGTTTTCATGCAAACCAAAATATTTATAATGAGAGATTACATAATAAAAAAGACAAGGGCAGATTATAAGAAGACTTCGGATGTTTACAGATCCCTATCTACATAAGGTGTTACACATTAATTGACCTTACCTGATAAAGAGCAGTTCAGAACACTAAGAAAGAAAGACTATTATCAAATAGGAAGAAAGAGGGGGGGGGGGGGGAATTGCCATCCGCTATGAACAACAAGTGCTAATTTTATGATATTGATCTCAAACTTGTCTAAGAGAACATAAAGGGAAGGTAGACCAAAATCTTGAGAAAAATATTTTAGTTACTCAAAAGCTAAACTCCCTAGAAATGAAGACCAAAATAATGGTAGAAAATTACCTATCACAAAGGTCTCAGGTCCCTGCTGGAGTGCAAAAGATTGACCTTGCCTTTTAATGCATTTATTCTTATGTTAAAAAGAAAACACAACAGAAAAGATTGACATTAAGGTAACTACTAGAAAGTGACTGAATACAGGAGAAAGAATAGAGGAATGTGTAGAACAGTAACTTCATTAGGAGCAGTAATTATGATTCCCTTAGATAAATGTAGGTTTGAATGCACATGCACGTTAGCCAAAAGGCCTGGTAAGAGTAAAGACTGACTCAACAGTACATAAAGGCCTAATATTGTAATGGTTGTAAATGACAGTAAGAAATCATGTAAAAAGTTGGTGGTTTTATCCCAATAGTTATATCACATCTGCTAAACAACCAACCTGAAGAAACAGTTGATCAACTTCATTTTAACATTAACAGCTTTCCTCAGAAAAGTGGAAATGACCCATCGTTCAAAGCAAAATGTAGGAACTTGTGGAAGAAAAAGATCAAAAGCAGTAAGATGTTTAAAGCTAACAGAAGATCTATAAGAATAAAGGTCCAAGACCAAAGGTCCATGGAGGGAGAAAAAAATTCAATAATTTTGCAGTCAGAGCCTTGTTTTAACAAAATATTCAAAAAAGTCTGGCTCAAGAAAAACCCTACCAAACCATTTAGGTTGTGATCTGCCTGCCAGTATTCTGTTTTAGGAGGTAGAAAAACTTTCACAGTAGGATTAATATCTTATTGAGTGTACTACAGGAAGATATTAATATCAGAAATAATCGCCTGCTACTGTTTGTTTGACTAAGTTTTCAGATTAGTCTGCTTTATTTGCCTCTCTATATTATGACTCTTTTCCACATTCAAATTCATTTGCAAGTGTAACCTAACAGTAAAACAACTTTCACATACTAATCATGTCCATGCTACCAAGTTAAAAGAAACCGCATATAATTTCATCATCCAGCATAGACTTTGGTCCTGTATTTTATTTTGAAACTACATCCATTTTGTTACTTCCTTTTAAGGAACTTCACCAGTTGGAAAACTTAAAACTTTGAGTTCTTTGCAGGATTTAAGGTTGAGAAATAGCAATATTATATTATTTATTTAAGTCAACAGTTTTATTGGAGGAAAAGTTCCACATTGTCATATTATAGCCTTTTTTACTACTTGTCCAAATTGTTTTAATTTACAAACCTGAAGATTTTTTATTGTTTTGTTGATACAGTTTATCTGAATTACATAAAAGGTCAATTGTTATTTCAAAAAGACATTTTTTAAGAACATAAATTATCTCACTTAAGATAATACCTGCTGTGAAACACAGGCATTAAAGTACATATATAAATTAAACAAGAGTAACAATTAAGGATATCATAATAGCAATTTTACTGTTTACTAAACAGTTGCAAGCAATCTGTCAACGGCTTTACTAACAGACCGTTGATGAAAATGTAATTATTCTCCTAAACTATTTGTTTTTCTCAATTTCAAAATCAGCTTTAGCCTGATCACCTACTTCACAATAAAATGCACTAATACCTGGGCCAGGAGAGAATCAGCCCTTTTAGTCCCTTCCTTTCCTCTCACCCTCCGTGTAAGCTTTTGTGTTCATACTGGTTATGAGCACCTATCAATGCTTTCCATCAAATAGTACCAAGCACCTGCCACCTGAATGTCCAGGTTCCTTTATGCATAAAATGTATGTGAGAAATCTTGTAAATAATTATTTCAATGTATCCAAAATATTTATCTTATCAGTGTTTCTTGGACATTATGACAATGTATTATATTCACCCTGCCCAGCTCATAAGTTGGCAGACAAGTCCCATCAGACTACATTTGCTAAGAAAATCTGCTTTCATCTGTCAAATCTGAATCTACACAGTGGCAATGCTATTTTGTTCCATCATTTAATAAATATTTCAATTGACGGTTTGTAATTTCACAAATTCTATTTTGTAAGATAAAAATAAATTCAAATAAAATTATTCTTCAGATATTAGTTTCTCTCTAAAATACTCCTTAATGCTTTTTTAAAAGGAAACTTGTAGACAAACATATTACTCATCTCTCTCATTAAAGTTAGTATAGAAAAATGTGGTGGCCCTCATATACTTTATATTTTATAATATCCTATTTTATTTGAAAATCCAGAATCAAGTTCTAGCAGAATAGTAGGGATTTTTCAGTAACAGAAGTAATGTCAAAACATCTGATCATGTACATACCATTTTGCTGATTACAAATATAGCAAATAAATAGTCTTGCATGTATTATTCAAAAGATGCAGTAAGTTTACCTTCACTGCACAAAGGTCAAACAAAAAAAGTAAAGCATCTTTTTTGTGTGTGTGTGTCACTTTATTTTAATAAGCTCATTAGTATATAGCTGGAGTGCTGAGAAAAATATGTAGATTTTCCCTGAAGCTGTTTGACATGTTACTGTCTTGCTTTAACCCATTTTTCTGAAATTCCCTCCTGAAGTTAGGAGAAAAACCTGTGATTGCATGTTATGGAAATATCTAGAAAACTCAAGCAACCTACATTTTGCTCTAGCTTTCATTCAGTTTTTGCCTTATCTGACACACATCTGGATTACCAAGCAAAAAAACCCACGTAAATAGAGTCCTGGTGAGATGACAGTTGGACTTAAGCTCTGCCGACCAATCATTAAATTGACATAAATGACAGGTTTTCACAAAGATGCCAGCCTTTGCTTTTAAAACATGTGACTGAGAACAAAATGGACAGAACATTTTATTTAAGAGCAATTAATGAGAGCAGTAAGAGAATACTCAAGAAATCCCTTAATAATACCTCCAGAGATCTCCAAATTCAGCAAAATCTTTGCTACCCTAGTAAAGTTGCATCAATTATTCCATTTTAGTTTGGTCGAGAGAAGATATTTTGAATCCAGCAGATATATTTGTTCTTGTTTTTCTTTACAGAGTCACAAAACAAAATTGCTCCAACTACTATCTTCCATTTGGAGCAAACACAGTATTTCAGAGACATTGGGAAGAGATTCTAAGCTCTTACATAGTTGCTCATTAGGTACAGTTTGTATGCCAGATGTTAGAGATTTGATTCTAATTCTCTCCTTTGTAGGGCAGATGGGGATGGTATCCACATCACCTCACATCCCCAGGACTGATCCAGACCTCTATAGGAATATTAGGGAATTCTAGGGGATACAATGTTCTCCGTTATTTATACTGACTCCAACCTGTTTTCATACAAAGGCAAATAAAGGAGTCTCACTCACTAAGGGAATACATAAGGACCAGATCTCTTATTTGCTGTTTTAATTATGTATATGCCTATATAAAGTTAAACTGCCTCAAGCAGTGAAACATAGGGAGACTGAGCCATTGACAAATTTTCTCTGGAACAGGATTCTGGGCAAAGATAAGAAGGATTTGAGACTTCATTCACAGCATACATTTCTATGTTTTCCTCTTTCTTAAAGACAATGCTGACATCCCTCATTTTTTGTTGCAGTTATACAAATTCCTAAGGAATGCTTACGCACAAAGTTATCTCTAATTGGTAAATTCTGGTGTCTTCCTGGGAGGTGAGATGAAATTCCACAATATAAAACAGAGTCTCCAAGTTTCACATTTTAATTGAGTGACACACCCCAACTATTTAGCCCCAACTGCTAAAAGGAAAAAGGTAAATATTCCCTAAAAAAATGACACAATAAGTTGAAACTAAGTTGTCTGAGTAGCTCTGGTGTTACAAGAAACAACTTTTTAGCAATTTTCAGCAGATCTATCATTCATTACAACGTTCTTGCCCAGATCTAATATTCAGCAGAACTGTATTCTCAAGTCTGCACTTACTTCTTAGTATCTTGATCATCAATAATTACATGAAGTGACAGTTTTACATGATATATTGCATATCCAACTACAAGCTTTTATGCAGTTTATACATAAATCCTTCCAAATCTAGCTGTTAACATTAAAGTCTTGTTTAATCACTCTTTATCTTTGTTCTAGCTGTTGTACAATATCATGCTGATTATTTTAAGATACTGTTTAATGAGTTATCTTCTGAGTTCTATTTCAAACTTTTTCATGTAGCTAACATACTGTGTCAAGTGGTTAGCAGCAGCTGTAGGTAGCCTGCTCTGCTTCTATATTTTATGCCCTCGATTAGAAAGCTAAATAAAAACACGTCCTTTTCTTCAGAAGATAGTTTTGTTTAGAAACTAGTCTGTACTCATAAATGTGTACTGAGCGAAATACAGTGTTGATTTCATTTTCTTCATATATCAGTCTCTGACCTCTGGATCTAGTCCCTACCCCTTGCTGTTTAAGGCTCTTGCTTGGCAGTAGCAGCCTGAAGCTGGCTTGAGTCTTACCATTTCCACCTTCCAGTGTGGCACATCCTTAGGGCTTAATGTTGGAAGCAGCATTTCATATCAGCTGAGTCCTTTGGCCTGTGTAGTCCTAACTATGACTGAGACCCCAAGTGGGATATACCTCAATATTAACAGCATTTGCTTGTCCACCATTAAATCAAAGCCTTCCTCCTGACAGCTTCAACAGAGAAGCAAAGAACCAGTTGAGTACAAAGCTTAAAGTAGTCCCTGGTATCCACAGTTGATATTTTCAGGAGAAGATTGAGACAATGAGAAGACTGGTGAACTTGTCACAGTTTGAAATCATAGAAGGATGGAAATTAGAACTGGTTTCCAAAGCATTAGCTTTTGACCAGCAATAAATTCACTTGAAGAAGAATATATTATAGTGTAGTTAATCCTTTAAGTGCTTTATATTTACTGATATAATTTACTCGAAGAGTTTTATGATATTAGGTTATATACAGAAAAAAAGTATAAGAATACAAAGAAGTACTAAGGTCATTTTACACAAAATGGTTTATCTAGTGAAAGAAATACACTAGATATTAAGATCTTGCAGAAAACAATCTGTGAAAGTATGGGGGAATGGGGGGAAAATCACCAAATAAATCATTTATACGTAAAAACAATTTCTGATCTGAATTCCCATTGACAATTGTTCTCCATATTCCAGGGCAATTTTGGGGGAAATTATTAGGGATTAAGAAACACAACCCCCCTAATATTTTCTTTTAACCAGTTTTCATCTCAAATATTCTTATTTCTCTGTGACCTTTAAAATAATAAAGGAATCATTGTCAGAAACAGACACCAATATTGGATGTATTAGAGAAACTTGTTTAAGAGGATTCAACTTCAGCAAATTAACTGAAATCAATACAAATTCAGTTTTCAACCAGAAATGAGACCTACATGGAAAATTATGAAATTAAGTAAAATTAGTTCCTTGTCCTGGGGAACTGCTGGTAATTGGGATCAAAATTTGACTTCTTATCCTACAAGGAACTTTTCTATAAACTCTGTATTAAAATGCACTAATAAATCAGTAACAGGGTTTAAAAACCAGCACCATCAATGGAATAAATAGGGTCATTAGTTAATGAATGGACAAGATGATCTGATTTAAAGTTTGACTTTATCACCTACAAGTGACACTTGATACATATACTGTAAATACGCAAACATACTGTTCATTATTTTTGCTTCTATACTATATTGAGCATCATACTATCGTAACTATGTGTTAATGATGATATTATCACTTGATAATCTCACACTTTTAATGAGACTTTGTGCTCATTAATGTTGCCTGTAGAAATTTTTCGGTGAAAAGAGTATCTCACAGCAGTTCAATACAACAAAGCACATTTTTCCAACGATTTCCCAATTAAAACATGACACCGGTTTTTTATTAATGTGTTCAATAGAGAGCTCAGTAAAAAAAAAAAAAAACAAACTGCAATACCACTTGTAATTTAAAATAAACATTCTACAACCAATATAAAGTAAATTTCACCCTGATAGGAAAACTTGGTTCTGAGACTTAACAAAGACTTTTCTGCATGAGCACTATTATGTTTGAATGGTAATCTTACACAGCTAGTGTTTTCTTAATGTCCTGGGGAGCCTGATCATTGTAAATTACCTGTGACATCTCATTAATCCTCTTTTTCCTCACAAACGCATAATTAATGGTAACATTGACAATAATACACAAATTAGCTAAGTGACGCTTTATGGTGTTGGTTTTGATTAACGTCAGGAACCCAAAAATGACATTAATGTAATGCAGATCCCAAAAGGCAACCCGCACTTTGACCTCAGACATACATTTTGTTTGCACCATCACAAAGATTAATCCTTCCCTGGATGAAGACAAGACAAAACTCTGGCCACTGGCATTGCGTGCTGGGCTGTCGCTGAAAAACAAACTGCCTCAATTGCATTTGTTTAAGAAGGAAATCTTAATGCATAGAAAACAACGGCTTAGTGTCATTTCCTATTGTCTTGTTAGGACAAAGATAAATGAGCTACTGTCATGATTTATATCAACTGCTTCTCTGCTAACTTCTATTATTTGCTTATTTATGGAGTAGTGTTTAATTAAAAGCATACCTAGATACAGAACTGCACAATAGAGTTATTAAAAATGCTTTCTCACTTAATACATGCTTTTTTAGGGGATCAACTTGTACTGAAACTGTCCACGTGTTGTGGTAGACACAATACTGATGTTATAGGTTACAAACAGGTAGTGCAAGAATACTAAAATGAAGCAATATCTTTTTCCTAGCTTGAACTAATAGGATAAGAAGTACAATTTGTCCCCATAAATAAAAAAATACCAACAGTTTTCAGAACATATTTTCATTTTTTTCAGAATATATATTTACATATACATATATATATCTACAACTGATGGCATTTGGCTTAAAACACTTAAGAGCTCCATTCCACAATTTAAAAGCACTGTTTACAACTATATCACTGCCTTTGAAACTAAGGTTAATAATGGTTATATACTATATACTCTTTTCACTAATTTCACAAAATTAACTCATGTTACAGAATGCACTAAACCACAGAGCAAGCCACAATTATTTTTAAGGTATAGCAGCCTGTTTTTTTTCTAAGAAAGGACATTCTCTCATCGCTTCTCTCATTAAACTTTTTGCTGAAAAAGCTTATCTGTAAAAAGCAATGAGTGATTTTGTTTGAGCTAACATTTTTACTTGCACTAGATTTTGTTATTCAAAAAATCATAAGCAGGCTTCCCTAAAAAGTGTGGAGCAGTACTTAGATTTCCCATTGCAATAAAATACAAGACTGTCTGCAATTAATGAGATAATTTTTCTTTAATGTCTCTACTTTTGTACTGGTTCATTAATATAGACAGATGAATAGGTGTGGGTTTATCATGAACATGACAGAAAGGAGGAAGGAAAAATTATACAATACTATAAATCATTAAAAGATTTTAACACCACAAATACAAACAGAAATTAGTAGTTTGAAACTGAATAATAAAAGGTGTACCAGGTAGATAAAAACTTTTCAACACCTTTAATGTTTTGGTTATAACAATATGCATATCATATAAATAACATATAGATTGTTAACCTTTTAGCTTTCAAATGTCTTATCAGCTGATCTTAACTCTGCTGAATTTAAAATGGCAATGGATACTTGAAATAACTTGTGTAGCTTGTCAACATTATTTTCAAGTTTAATTTCTCATTAGTGTAAATTTTAAAGCATTTTTACGCAAAGCTTACTAAACTTTCTCTAACTCACAAGTACATTTTAAAGCACTGTGGAATTTAAGGGCAAAAGGGAATCCCATAGAGGCCATATATTTACTTTAACTAACCAAGACATAAATCCAGATTACTGCAATAAATTATTTTTATTATTTGAACAGAGTAAGTACAGTATCACATTTGAAAGACATTTGAGTTTAATTCATATCTTAAAATTGACAAAGATAAACAATCACAGCTACACCAACTGAAATGCACTAATGTATACGGGATATACAAGCTAGATCCAGGAGCAGAGACAAATCTGTTCTTTATATCATCATTGTGGCATAAGGTCATTCAAAATGTAATTGTACTTCTTTGTAAAACATAAAAAATTGTCTGGTTCGAGCTGCAAATTTTAAATGGCTTTGTCTGTGTAGTAATCCTTTATCAGCTTGTATGAACCTAGTAATTCTTTGTTTCATACACAATTTGCTGGCAGACTACAGTAACCATTTGCTACTTTTACTTCGCTGACTTAATATTCAGCCAGATACAACAAAAACCTCCTAAATATATGTCTGGAAAGAAACCAGCCCACTTTTAACCCTTCCAAGTTATCTCAATTTCCTCTTCACTATAGGTACGATTAATATTATCCTATTAGCCTGACCGTGTCATTTTATTCTTTCAATTCCATGCCAGCCTTGTAGAAAGCAATCTATCAAGAGATACATTTATAGAAATGATTTGTTTCAATGTTTAAGTGCTGCACATTGACTTTTAATACTTAAAAATGGTTACAGCAAACTGATTTTTAAAAGCCTATAGAATTGTGTGCACGTGTGCATATGAAAAGAAGTTAGTCCGTAAGGGAACGTCATTTTCTCACAATTCACCTAACACTAGTACTCTAGCAGTTTCAAGAAATCTTATTCTAAAACATAATCTTATGAGAGTTGTCTATCTAAAATACCTGTTTGTTGTCATGTCTTCAAATTTAAAATCTACTTGGATTCTACAGCTGAGTGATATCTATGGTCAAGGCATTTCCTTATTCCACAGTTTTACACTAATCTGATTAATACAACAGGTCCAGAAGGCAAAAAATAGCAATGTCGGTTTAGATTTCCTTTATGGTTTAACATCATCAAAATATTCCCATAAATAAGAAAGAACACACAAATTGGTTAAATATGTATTCTGTTTTATCTCCTCAATATTCTGGAGTTCATATAAATATTTGCAAAAAACAAATACAAAAGCTATATGCTGTTAAACCTACACACACACAGAGGCAGTGTTCCTGAGCTGGATTTAACATGTATGTTTATAACTCTGTATTTCATCATAGAGCACAACATTGTATTTTCAGAACAGATAATCAGTATCACATCAGCATCTTATATAACCTTTTATATATAGCTAATTCACAGAAGAATGGCTTTCAGAAAAAAAATTATTCTGCATTTCAAGAACTTAATACTTATTTTACCTTAATAAAAAATTATTTCTTAGAGTGATTGAAGAAAATAGTTACCATTTTGGACATCAGCATTTACCTGTTGCCCTGTGAAATACTGTAGTGACAAACTGCCTAGTTACTTAACCTAGTTGTGAGTTGAGCAATTATTTATATAAAGATTTTTTACACATTCATCTGCAGGTGTTTCAACTTGTTTTTTAAGTAGTATAAAAAGGAAAAAAATTAACATCAAATCCAAACCACATGATGCACACATGCATGTTTTGGGTTTTTTCCCCATTTTTGGGAGGAGAGGTAACAACCCTACTGAGACTCCACTTTATGAGGTCTTTAATGAGATCTCTGACTATATTTTTTTACCAAGAATGTCAAATAAGCTTCAAAAGCAAATGTAAAATGTAATGCAAGTGACACATACTAAAAATAACCCTATAAATCTGTTCATTCTGTTTAGATAGTCTCCTGAGTTGTAAAAAGTGAGACTGCTCAGCTTTATTAGATGTTTTGGAGAAAACTAATTTTGGGAAGTAGGCCACTGATAGCGTTATACAGTTCTAGTGATTTACAGTTAAGCCATCTATTTTGTAATCTTCTGTAGTATCTTAGTAATAATTAGGCAAACTTGTACCAGGCTTTTTTCAGGAAATTCTTTAGACAGCCATAAACATATACCCTCTGAATAAAAAGGATGTAAGTAATTTTATCTTTTAAACTAAGGCTATGAACAAGATATGTTTTGCTAAAACAAAGCTACACAACATTTCAAAGAAAAATTTACATTTCATTTTAGCCTATCAAAGCAGTTCCAGTGTTTCCCACAACATTGCAGCTATATCTTAATACAAATCTGCTTAGTGAAGGATTATTTTGAAAAATGTAAAGAACACAAAAATCTGTGAGAAAACAAGCTGTAGAAGTTCTACATTTCGGTGTAGAAAGAGGAATGGATTTTAAGCCTTCTTGTATAATCTGAGAGCTTTAAAATCTCTTCTTTCCACATCTGAAAAATTGTATTAAGCAGAATGTTAACATTGGTTGCATTTTTGTGTGTTTGTGCCCAAAGCAACAGCACTCTAGGGCTTTGTTTTGGGATATCTTAATCAAACCTAAGGATGGATAAGCAGATCTACATAGAATTGCAATATGACTACTGAAGACAGACAAGGCTCAAAAGCTAGCACCAATCCTTCTAGTATTTTTAAGAATATAAATTGTAAAAATTGTCCTACCATGTTCTTTCTTGTTTTCAAACCAAGGCATACAGCATATATTGAACCATTTTAAGAAAGTATGATGTCTGAAGTCTACCTTCACTCTGGTTCAAGATAAAAGTGTAAAACAGCAATTTTAGTGTGAGAGTTATTATAACCATAATACTCTAGTAGACAGTGCCAAGAAGTTATTAATGCAATATATATCTCTTTGATTCCTAAAATGCTGAGTTAATGGGCCAAATTTCACTATACCTCGTACTTGCAGTGCTGTCGCTTTTTATATCTATCAACTAAAAATAGTATTGTAGATACTAAACAGGCATTCTTGTACTGACCTCTATTTTATTAATCTTACAGAAAGTTTAAAGAAAAAAAAACAGCTTAAAGGAGACCTCATTTTTTTAATTCTGAATTCATGTGTGTGCATCTACAGTTTTTGGAAAAAAAAATAGCTTTTTGCACCTTCAAAAATTCATTGGTTACACTAAATGAATGTTCAATTATCTTATTCAGATTTTTCAAACCTGGGGAAGATCCTAACTCCTATGTTAGATGTGACTCATCAGTACAAAATTACATGTAAAAAACTGTACCATCCAGTCTTTTTTTATACATATACATATAAATTCAGATGAAGAAATATTTTAGTATTTAGTGTAAAATGAAATCTCCGATCAGCATGAGAGAACTAGTCACTGAAGCCCATGACAGGACAGTCTGTAGTAGTCTGCTCTGGTTGCATACAAAATGAAAAAACAAAAAACCAAACCAATCAGCATATCCAAATAAAAAACTAGATGAAACTGAGAAAATGTGTTGACTTACTGAATGTGATGAAAGGAGATACATACATATGCACCCACAAGAAAGAAAAGGCAACTACGCATTTAAGAAATTAAAAGCCATCAAGTGTGTATCTCTATACAGAACATACAGAAAACATAAGAAGTCCATTTTCACTATCTATCAGTTGAGATAGCTACTACTCTGGTACTCCTCTGTAACATATTAATATTTGATGTAAAAGTGACACTGTGGGCTATAGTAAATTTGCTAACAATCTAACAGAAATGCAATGTGAGTTTAAGGGGAAGAAAATAAAAGGAATAGCTGGAATGCATGCTCTAAGACTACTGATAATAATTCTCTAACCTGTCACAAATTACATTTTAGCTACTGTAGGGTATGTATAGGCTCGTCACAACTAATAACATTTTTCTTTCATCAGGTTTGTGTTAACATTCTGCAAATCTGAAATGTTTACTGTAATGAAGTAATGTATTATATAGATAGCATATGCTTGCTGGCTTTGTTTATATCATTTTAAAATATCTGAAAGGACCGCTTGGGCTAAAGAGCAATGTTATTGCTTCCACAGTCAGTTGATGGGTTGTTTAATAGTATTTTAAATGTTTGTTAATGAAAGTCTCAAGGAAAGAGAAAAGCACAGAAGCAATGCAGAATGGCAATATCACAACAGTTACAAAGATTAAAATGCCACTAGGGGACAGTAGAAAGTCACAAAATGAGGTTCTGTTGAAGAAAGCAGAACAAAAGACCTTTCTTTGTCAAAAAAGAAAACACAAATACGCATTTCTAAATAAAAATCATTTCACATGTGAGGGTTTTAAATGTCTACATTAAATAGCAAGGTGGAGACCGGGAGACACTTGCATGAGTCTAATTTTAGGTCTCTTATATTTATATCCATGTATTTTAAAATATGCAGCACTTTTCCTTTAATAAGAATAAATTCAAGTGTGAAATAATTTATTTGCAGCACTTTTACAGTACTGTGAAGTTCTTAAAATCCAAAAGGCATTCACCATTATACATTAATGCAAACATACAAATTGACCTTTGTAATACTAATAGCTTACCTGGCAATAAAAAGATTAGATACTGTATGATATTATGATATTTATTAAGCAATGCAATTAAATGTCTAGAATTTCAAGACTAATATACTTTAGAAAATGGTTAGAAAAGATCTGCTTTGTTATGGCCTGCTATCAATGTACGGACACACTCATCTGATGACATCAAAGGTAGTATTCACTCAGGAGCAGGGCAATGCTCTCGAAAAGTTCATACTAGATTCATATGTTGAATCCCTGCAAAATATAGCAAAGTACAGCACTACTTTATCTGGAAAAGAGTATCAAAATCCTGTAGCTAGTAATTATATATTCTTTTTCTTAATTTAGATCATCAGCCATGGACTCCAAATAATATCTCACAGCCTAGAAAGTTTGGTTCAGATATCTGTAGTTACAGAACTTCCACAGCTAATATGAAAGCATTCAAAGCTAATAAAATCAGAGGAATCTGCTCGCATGAGTGCAGGAAGTAAATGTATATTTCAGAAGTACTTCATTTTTTTTCATTTCCAAAGAAATGCATTTTGGCCTAGAAATTATCTAGGTATTGGGAGCATCTAACCCTCAGCCATGTAATTCACAATACATAGGAGATTATCTGGAAGGTATGTAGCAAATTGTGAATTGTTTTTTGTTTCTCTTGCACACAAAACCACACAAAGACGTTGCAGTTGCTGAAAGATTATTCCCATTCCAGAGTCCTAAAAGGCAGATTCAAAATGGCAATGCAACTCTGTCTCTTCACAGCCTTATAATTGCAGTCATCTCATAGCAGTGTCACGAGCTTGAGTATGTAACAGACCTTGGACAATGATATAATTAAGCATTTGAGTGAAAATAGTAAGTCTAAGAAGTGTTGTTCTATAATAAGGGATGGGACTGTTTTCTAACGGAAAATGTAACCGACATACCTTTACGTGCATGCAAGAGAGAGTGGGGAAGTCTAATGAAGCAATCTATGTGGAGCAAACACATAGAACAGGTAGACAAACAAACACCCTGTGCTTGAAAAAAAACCTCTTGTACTGTAACACAGAAGGAAAGAAAAGAGAGAGAAAGGAGGAGGAGGAGGAGATGGAAGAGAGGAGGGAAGGGAGAGAGGGGGGAAGAGAGAAAGGGACACAGGAGAGCAGAAGGAAGGGAGAGAGGAGGAGAGAAAGAAAAAAGAGAATAATCTAAATTAATTCCAAATGTCTATAATAATTTGTATCAGACACCGTACACACAGAAAAGACAAAAAAATCAACATATGTCAAAACTGATAGGCCAATGGTGTAGGCAATGGACAGTCTAGAACTACAAGCCCATGTCTCAGACAGGACTGTAAAATTTTTTAAATTATGTTACATTTCAATAACTGGTTTAATGGAAGTGTTTCTCAGGGTAAGTATCACATAATTGAAAACCAAGATACTACCTTAAGCTGTGATACTTCAAGAACAGTAATGATTCATATGAGATGGGATGCATTTCTTTTGAGAATTTGGAAAAATGTTTCAAATTATCTGGGTGACAGGTGTTTTAAAATTAAGCAAGGATGGAAGGATACACTTCTATGAATGCAATAGCAGGTATTACCTTTTCAGTCATTATGATGTCCTTGGAAAACAGCTAACATGTTTACACTCAGGAAAAAAAATTATTTGGAGGTCAAAAGGACTTCTAGGAAATGACCCAGGCAAAACACTTCAGCCAACAGTGGACTTCTTCAAGCACTTCCTTAAACTCTCTGAACTGTGGTAGTATACAAACATACTCTTACATGCTTTGCTGAACAGCATAGACTTATGATGCATCTTAAAATTGTAATTAAACACATTAAAGCATTTTACTAAATTAAAACTCAAATCCCAAAATGTAAAATGTGCTCAGAAGCAACTGACATCAGTCACTAAATAGATAAAACACAGTAGATAGAATAAAGCCTAAAACTCAACAGCAAACAACTCTGAAGTTCTTACAGATTTAGGGACACTTCACAGAAGTGATACTTTAGCAGTACAAAAGTTCAAAGCACTCGCATCTTGTACCCAGGGGAAGGGGAAAATCACTAATTCAGGCTTAGTAAATATTTTTCTTGGTTTATTTAAAAAAAATCAGATTCACAAAGATTTCAGACAGGCGGATGCTTGGATCCTTCTATAACAATATCTTTGTGCCTTTACTACGTATTTTCAGCAATTTTTTCTCGCTATACTGGGCTTCATGTCTCTAATTAGTAGATGATTTGTGCTCGCTTTTCCCTTAGCTTCCCACAGTGACTTTTTCAAACACTCTACCCAGAGAGAGTACTTCTTCCAATTGTCTCTCAAACAACTGTATTTTGCTGCAATACTTCCTTCCTGCTATTCTCAAAACTCATCCTCACACTGTTGCGTCCCTCCCCTACCTTCCTACCTCAAGATTGTCACTGAACTAATTGCTGTTTTTACTTTCAATGTCACATGGCTCTCTGATGTAATTTCTGTCCTTGCTCTTCATCTCTTGTTTTTCTGTGCTTGCATAATCACAGAAAACCACATAACAACATAACGACTCCTGATTTGGTATTCCCCTATAGGTCAAATTTAGGTTTTCCTAAATCAGGATGCACATTTGTAACAACTTAGAATTCAGTGCTTTGATATGTTCCACTATAAGATAATTCTCTCAAAAGGATTATTCCTTTACACATTCATTTAACTGTACGCTGTAGCTGCTTTTAAATGAGCTCTGAAAGGTCAATATAGTTTGCAAAAAATAATGGTCTATCCCTGTAAGAAGCACTTTGAGATGCTGTTGTGTGTCTTAGTATACAAAAAACCAAATGGATTTACACACAACTATCAGAACGACGTGGTTTGCAAAAATATTTTGAAAACCATGGGAATATCAGATGTTAAATAGAAACTAACATTCAATGTCCCGGAACAAATTAAGCAACCTAGGATACACTTCTCTTTTTCTTTTTTTAAAATCTCTGTTAGTGTTTTATTTAATGGAACATATCTTTTTTGAGAGAATAACTTGTTTCTCTCTACTAAAGAAAGACAGAAAGAAAGTAATCTGGAAAAAAAAGTGTAAACAGGCTAAAACTTAAATCTACTGATCTGCCATTTAATTCTAGGTACACACAAAAGAATGGATAGTTCTGATACAGCACCTGATTGATATTTCCAGGGTGTGAAAACCTCCACCATGAGATTAGGCTGATATTGCATATTCAAACACATACAATGATATATTTGTCATTGCTATTGACCTTTATCTCTCCAGTTTCCTGACAACCTTCTACAGTTATTGACATTACAAATACCAGCGACAACGTGCAGGGCAAAGTATAACCTTTCATTTACCTTCATGTCCCTCAAATGACTCACGTAGGTAGTTTCAACAAAAGCTGCAAACAATGATACTGTTGATTTTTTTTTCTTAACTTGCTAAAATGTTTTCCATTTTCCTCTTGTTCTCTGAAAATCATGCCAATAACTCACTACAAAGGAAACGATTTCAAATGAATACAGGTAATTAGAAGTGTCAAGAAATCAGCAGAGAGTAGGGTGTCTGCCATCATTTCTGTGGAAAGAGTGCCAGATTCCCTTTCAAAAAGGTCTTTGTCATTTTTTAATAGAAGGTAATTAATGTAGACTACAGTAAAGTGTACAGGATCCCAGTCACTTGTCTTTCTTTCCTTAGAAATGGGACCATAAAGATGTTTTGATTTCCAGAAACAATCTTCTGAGGTTATTTAAAAATGAATTTTAATTACAAGCATAGTCTTTTTAGTCTTTTCATTATTTGAAAAGCAAGAAGAGGAAGAATTTGGAAAGGGCAGATTTATACGGGTGAAAAGAAAAAAAGTTTTATTTTAAAAAGTCCAGAGATAAGTAGTTTGTTTCAAAGGTGACAGGATGGTTTCACATAACTGATAGTATCCACTGAAGAGAACACTAAAAACAGACCTGAACATGGAAATCTATCCACTATTAGCTCAACATTCAACTATCTGAATACAGAAAGGTGAAATGGCAACGCTTTTGTAATGAAAAATACAGATCCTCAGTTTGTGAAATGGTACGCATTAGTGGTAACAAAAATAATTATTTTGCTATTTTGATAACCACACCTCTGACAGACAAATCCAAATCATCTTAGATAGACCTGTACAAAATTTAAGATTTCAAAGAAAATTGTGCACTTTATGGAAAACTATTTATTATGAGATCTAGAAAAAACAGGGTTTACTTTTTTTTTAAAAATGTTTAGAGTAAACCAGAAAGCCGATTCATTAAGTCATTAGTACACTGAGATCAGTAACTTTCATTCATGAGGAGTTAATGCCTCAACAATGAAACAAAACAACCAACCATAATGAAAAATATCAACACATCTAATCAATTGGGTAAGCCAAGTATGCCACTAGTATTAGTAACTACAGACATTCTTTGCAGTCATACAATTATCCAGAATTTTTCTGATTATAATGACAATATTTCCCCTATTTCCCTTCCCGTTTCCTATGATCTGTCTGCCCTCCCTGATCCTTGATGACACAGAGAAATAACCATAGAATTAAGAGATGAAAATGTTTCCTCTCTTTCCTGTTTCATTATGCTGGACAGCAAGAGGGCCTCAAATGTATTTTTATATCTATATAATTTTATATTTAGAGATTATATATAAATACTTCATTATATACAGTGAGGTATACCAATACAGACATTTTATTTTAAACAAAAGACCAAGTTTCATCAATGTGGTTAAGCATCTTGAAACACAGACATCAAAACTTTTTTGAAAATGGAAAAAAGGCCTCAAAAATATGGAAGACTGATAACAAAGCACAGTGTACATAAGAAAGAACATCACAAATTTTAACTTTGCATTTCCATCTGTATGTTCAGTAATAGAAGAAATTTATAATAACATTTACCAACACTATTTATTTGTGTTACAATGAGGTCATCAGTTTGGATTTTAAGGCAACATAGACATCTAAAAGGAAGAAGCTGACAACCTTCTGATTTATGTAAATCAAGCCTAACACATTTCATAGTCTGCATGTCACTGCCAACAGGAATTAAAAAGTAGTAACAAACATAAACAGCGCTCTGCTTCGTGGTTCGGAAAATAGTTGATAGATCTTAGGGCAGAAATTCCCAAAGTCTTCAGTTCACGTCTTTTCTACTAGATCTGCAAGCTGACATTTCCTATTGCACATGTAGATTCACAGCTGCAGGCGCTCTCGCATTGCGGATTGCTTCTGTTGTATGCTAAGAATGGAAAGACCCACAAATTCCAGTGGGCATTATACTATTTTCTACAGTGACAAAATCCAGAAAAGGTGCTACAAGAAATCATAAAGGTTCATTGCCTACTCTACAGCTCTGAAGAATAAGAGCTGGAGAACCACTGTTCTTCATCAAGCTTAATCTGTGTTTCTAACTACCTTGAGCAAGAGTGGCAAAGGTTGGAAAGAGTAGACTCATATATGTATTTTAACATTAAGAAGCAGTTCAAACCTTTGATCTTGAGACAAATCTGGCAAATCAGCAAGAGTATGATTTCAGATCAATGTGTTGTAGAGCACTGTACTTGAGTATTAAATTTACTAAGATAAAATGCTGCTAGAAGTTGAGGTAAAATAAATAGTTGTAAGCCTATAAATAAAAAAGGGGTTTTGTCCTAGGAAGTCATGAAATTAAGTACAATAATCAGACAATACTTTTGAAAATTTACAGTTATTGTACTCCTGTTTTTTTCCTCAAAATACAAAAAAATTTGAAGTTAGTTTATTACTGGATTAAAATTGATAGCATAGTAAAATTATCATAGAAAATAGAGTAAAAAACAACTATCTATTGTAGTGATATCACGTAATTTCTTAAAAGAGCATCAAAGTGAGGAGGTAGCCTAGCCAGTTCTCTATTAGAGTCATAGCTTTGTGACGAGCCACTGGTATAAAGTAATCCTAACCACAGCATAGCTGTCAAAGGTGTTAACTGACGTCAATCAGTAATGGTCCAATGTATAAATTTAGAGCACTCCTCTAACACTTATAAGACCAGGTGCACGTTTGGGTCACTATTGTGCAATAACCTAAATGTGTGACCTAATAATAAATAATTGCTTATCCTGAGCAACTGTTTCAAGCTCTCTGTGCTTCCACTATCCTACTGTGTGTAAGACAGCAGCTCCCCAAATGTAATGCATTAGTAGTAGTATCAAGACATTTCAAAATTGCATATAGCTGGACACAAGAGCTGGAAGCCGTTACTTCAGGGAACAGGAACAACTGCTGGCAATATATCAGGTAGCAGCAGTATCTAGCCAGAAATTCAGGGTTAAGCTTCTGAAATCTTGGGTGAACATTTCACTACTGAACTCTGTAATATATCTGCTGGACTAATTAAATGACGAATAGCTCACAGAGAAGCAAAAAAAGCTACCCCCTACCCATGTCACTAGCTGGGAAGTTCAACTTCCCACGTTTGGGAGATGGGTGACACAGATTCAAGACCCAGATTTAAACAGACAGCAGGATAACACAAAACCCTGGCCAACAGGCAACCGATTATTTAATCGGTTGTGAGTTTTGTAGAAAATTCTGCCCTGGGCCTAAAAAAATTGTATCTGTCATAAATTACCTCACAGTGGTTATGCTTGAGAAAAAGTTTCTGCTGAATCCCATTTCTGTTCCAGTTGCTTGGTTTGTTTTACAAAAATACATTTATTCCAAGAGAGAAAAAAAAAAAAACAAACCACAACAAAAAACCCCATGAAAGTCAAAACTAGCTCCATTTCTATTATTCCACTCATATCCGAGTATAATGAAAAGTGTAACTGGAGCCAGGCTGAAATTTATACAGAAACAATAGCCTCTACAGCTTCTGACATTCACTCATATTCTCGTCCACTCCTTACTTCTAGCTGAGAATACACATATTTTTTAATTTAATTGGGAACTTTTTAATACAAGAAAACAATTCCACATTGAAAATAAGTATATATAATGAGTCAAGAATTTCATAATTATGAAAAAATGAATTAATTTTTGCTTTTCATTAGCTTGCTGAGCAAAATATTTCAAACCAATGCCATATAAATACAATATAGAATATGTACAACTTATTTATGTATAACCTAGTATCTTGAATAATATACTAAGATTTATACTTCCAGTAAGGTTTTTTTTCCTATTAACAGATTTAATGAATTACTAGCAAAGTGGTTGTGTCTTGACATCTACTAGCATACAGAAAGAAGCATGACCAAGCTAGAATTGTGTGTTGAGTATGTGACTTTTGCTTTTAATTACAGTGCTCTACCAGATCAACAGAAAGGGAAAGGTCTGTATTTTATGATAAAAAGTAAGCACGGTGACCATTTAACCGTGATGATTTCCCTGCCAAGTCATTTTAAAGAGCCTCATTCATGTGCAAAAATCAGTGAGTTTTGTAATGATAAATCTGTTTCTTCCACCAAAAAAATGTGTTTTTTCATGAAATCTGTATCAATATTTTGCAGCCCAAGCATATTAAAACAACATTAATGTTTTCAACCTGCATGACATAAAAAAAAAAGTAGTTGGTTACAAAGATGTGTGTCCTTTGAACTGTTTACACTCATGCATCCCAGTGGGACTGTTACTTGTTGAAGGATGACATATAAATGAAACAGGAACCTGTTTTAAATTGATATTGGATGTTGCCTCAAAACTTTTCCTAATTTGTTTGCTACAGAAGTACAGCTTTCACTACAGCACAGTTCAACACAGTAGTAAATACTGTCTGTCTCTTCCTGCATGTATGGGTGCAAATGCATGTAGACATCCAAATACCATGTGGATAGAAAAAAAATTCCACTACTAACAACAATAAGCAAATATAGCTTAGTATTATTTACTACATTTGCCTTTGCGCAAGGTGCAGGAGCACTTGGAATATCAGTATACTTGAAAAACACCCTGGAACCTATTGCATTTCCATTTTTATCCAGGTAATTTTTTGAAGACAAGAGAAGGAAGCAATCCTTGTGGTGGCCAGCAGGTTCTATAGATTCACCTGGTTTAGGTCAATGCGGAATGATTCAAGCATTTTTAGCTATTCAGTGAAGACATCTTTTTTTTATATTTACATTAAATTACATGGGTATTCTTCACTTTAATAACAAGAAATAACATTCAATAACAAGATGATTAAGAGCACCTAATAATATATAGGATTTAATAATAAGATTAATATCTAATAACAGAATAAAATATAAATCTAAGTTTAAATAACAAAAAATAACATCTAACACTTAAGTTAATGTCTTAAAATGAATATTGAAAAGGAGTTACTGAAACAGTGCTAGCAATTTCTGCTGTTGAGACACCAAACTAATTCAATGTGAATACAAAACTATGTCAAAAGAATCTCCCCACATAGATCAGCAAGAAAACTGGCCTCTGCTACAAAATTGTATGCAATTTTGATCATTACCTTGTTACTTCCAAAAAATACAGGTACAAAGTGTTACCACTTAGTATAACTGAAAATTTTTAATTTTCCTAGAGGTTCTATTTATTTCAAATCTAGTAAGTTGCAACCATGCCTTCCTATAACTTTCACATCTCCTCAAAGCCACTAAAGTGTAAATGTCTTGGAAGAGAAACAAAATCCTTAGGTTGGTAAAACTAGAGATACGAGCACTGAGTTTAGAATTAGCAGCAGAACAAGAATTAGAACAGTACTGGGACATCTGAATCAGTGTGGAATTCATGAAAATTTTACCAACGGTCTCAGCTTCTTCATGTGTAATAAGGAATTATCTCTCCCATTTACCTCAAACTGTGATAGAATTAATCACATGATTAAAGGAGATCTGTGAATTGCTTTGCACATGTAAGTCCTAAGGATCTTTAAACAGGAAATTGGGAGGTTGGACTTCTTTAAGGTTTGGATTTTTGCTTTTCAGAATTCATATCTAAAAAAACATTTTTAGGTTTTAAATTAGGATCAACTCAAGCCCAGACACTTTAATGTACCATTTTAACACGACATACCTAGAAATGCCCAAATTTAAACCCAACTTCTCAATGGTATTCCTATTTGATTACATTTTACTCAGGATCTACCCTTACAGTTTTGCTCAGATTAAAAAAAGGACAGGCTTCTTTTCAGTTGGGTAACTGAAAAACAGTGGATACAGTCCAAAGCAATACAATTACCAAAAGTAAATTCGTTGTTAACTAATTTCTGTTGTTAAGTAACAGAAAAGTGAGCTCAAGTTTCAGCTCTATTTTGGCCTCACACCTAAATTCTAAATTTACCCACATCCACATACAGCTTTGTTGACTGCAAATAGACAGGCCAGATATACTTGTCTCTTACCCCACACCCTCTTACAATAAAAAAGGGCCATGTATAGAGAAGCAGGGAGTGTAGGATTTTCATTATGAAGAAATACAACACAAAACAGTCATAGGAAATTCCATTATTCTTCTAGAATTCTACAGTTTATAACAATCTGGTCTAACAGATCACAAGGATGAAGTTCTCCAAACTTTATGTAAAAACAAATAAGCTTATAATTTGAAGAGTAGAAAAGGGAAACTGCCTCCTACAGAATTCACTGGTTCAGGTAAGGAGACTGTTGTGCCTTAATGTTTGTGGAACAAAGCCAATAAATAATTTTCTCTGCATTCTTTCATAATTGTCAAATAAATTCTTGATCATGTAACCTTTCTGCCACTTGAAATCTGAGCAACAGTGATACTTTTTGCATTAATATAATTGCTATGCAGTGTACTAAATGTGACTCATTTTAATGCTATATCGATATGTCTGACCTCATAATAAATATTATGGTCCCTGGTCTTTAAATGTTGAACAGTGGTGCTTGGGTCAATGGCATATTAATTGGAGTCAACTACTTTCATGAATTGTTTATTAATTACCTTTGCTGTTTCGCACATTATACTGGTTCTCAAAGAAATAACAACAGTACTTTTTTCCACAAGAGAGAAGAACAACATGCAATTGCTGAGCCAAAGCAGAAGTAAATCCATATTGTTTCAATTGCATGGATGCTGGTAGAAGGCTTCTTAAATATTACTTAATATTTGGATTAACATACTGCTCTGTTTTGAATTATCTCCCCCAAAAGATATTTTGGCTAAGATACAATGCCAAGAATGTCTTGTAGTGAGACAGCTGTAGAGCTGCCACAAAAATAAGCAAGTTGAGCTCAACTTCTTTCACTTCAGAACTTTTCAATGGGAGAAGAGCTCTCTACAGTACTTAGTCTTCTGTGCATATCTGTGTGTATCTTCAAAACTTACTGAAAGATATGCTCCTACTTATAAGTATGCAGCCTAAAGCGTAGTAGCACTTGCTGACACTGAAGATTACCCTGATAATCATAACTATGTATCATACAAACAGAAAAAAAATTACAGACTGTTGTCCCATATAAGAAAGACCACATTCTCTACATCACTGCAACATATCTAAAGCAGGATAATTCTCTAGGTAGAGTGAGGTTATGGTGGACAAAAATTCTACAGACTGAAGACTCAGAACTACGAATCTAAAACTAAAAAGTTACCAAGGAAAACTACTTTAAATACTCAGAACTTCTAAGTTTAGTCTTCTTAAGGAAACAACACAAACAATGTGTTAAAGTTAACTACTTGGGAGCCGGAAAGCATCAAAATTAAAGCTAGCCAGGCAACACTAAATATGGTGTGGTGTATTTCATAGAATCATAGAATCATTCAGAACCAACACCTCCAGGTCCTTTTCTGTCAGGCAGCTCTCCAGCCACTCTTCTCCAAGCCTGCAGTGCTGCATGGAATTGTTGTGACTCAAGTGGAGGACCCAGCACTTGGCCTTATTGAACCTCATACCGTTGCCCTCAGCCTGTCCAGGTCCCTCTGTAGAGCGTTCCTACCCTCAGGCACAGCAACCCTCCCTCCCAACTTGGTGTCATCTGCAAACTTGCTGAGGGTGCACTTGGTTGCCTCATTCAGATCACTGATAAAGATATTAAACAGAACTGGCCCCAATACTGAACCCTGGGGATTTAACACCATTCACCGCAACTCTTTGGGCCCAGCCATCCAGTGAGTTTCCATTTACTTTATTCTACTGTCCTAACATGCTTTTTTAATTTGTTAAAATCCACAGTAGAACACACGCTTCATCTTAAGCATTTTCCCAAACTGCTACAAGCAAATTGTTTTTAATGCCTTCATAACCCTCTTCATCATTACCAACAGACACTACTTTTTTCCTCAAAGGTAGAATTATTAATATGTTTAATCCAAATTCAGCTGTTTTTTCACTGTTTACTCACAATTCAGGAGACAAGACAGTTAATGACAAATCAGTTTGAGATTTAGGTAGCCTAACTGAATGCCTGAAAATTTTCATTGTCAGTGTTTGTTGTTATATTTACCATATAAAGTTCTATATTGAAACTGTGCTATTTTCACATTCCAGTGGAATATACCTGTTTGCCTCCCACTATTACCACAATGCTTCCATCAGCACTTCATTTCAACATGGTAATCAGACAAACATGGCTATTCATCAGTGCTCATTCAATATTGTAGTAAACTATTCATTATTTTAGAGGAATATTATGTTACAGTATTAAAAGTATGATTATGATATTGTCTGGTATGCAGTGATAGAAATATAAGCATTTTATCATTATCGATCCATGTAGGAGGAGTCAAGGTTGCCCCTGCAATTGGTATTTTAAATTTCTTCTTTTTATTATTTAACTATGCAATTTTAAAATGGATAAAAAAGCTTTAATTTAATATATATTTTTAGAAATATAAGAAACATAGCTCATAGGATGTGCACAACAGGTAGATACTTGGTTAAACAGCCTCAGAATGCCCTATCCCATTCTTCCTCAGACTTGGTTAAGTACATTTTTTCCTGTACAGAAAAATTATAATTAAAAGATCCACCGATACTGCTGAAGCAGGAATCCCTTCTTGTTTATCTGTGAGAGCTGCAATTTCTCAAGGGTTTCTGATGATCCCCAGTATACTCATCATTTCATTTTACTACACAACTAAGTTAACACCATAGTAACATAGAATAACATGATCAGGTGTGCGTAAGCAACATATTTAACACAATAATGACCTCCAGAGAATATGAATAAGTTTAGCATACACATTTTTGGCACCATTTTTAGGCAAAACAGTTAGTGGATAATATACAACTACATATGTTTACAGGAAGATTTTGGTGTCAAGAAAAGGGTCAAGATTAATTTTGGACAATGGTCCTTTTTCTCATAAGTGGCACCATAACCTATACAGCAAGCTTAGCTTTCTATGGGAACTATTTTGACAATAATGTAAGGGCCTGGGACAGAAACACTCATCTAACAAGAATCAAATTAATTTTGACTCATTCTTCTAATATTGCAAGTTAACGGAGTATTTATGTTCAGACTTTCACCAAAACAGTTCACTTTGACAAGTATTTCCAGTCAAGTGTAAGTTTAAGAACATGAAAACTAGCCCAAACCAGGCTATTTAAAAACTCCTGTGAAAAATAACTACAGTGGTGACTACCATTTTGTGAGAATTTATTATTCTACTAAAATATAAGAAATATTTTACAGTTGTTGAGTTATACTTCCATTCAATCAGATTACATGTATTCAGTGATTTTTAGAAAAAATTACGGACAAAGGGAATGTAGAATGAAAATGCATATTCTAACTACAACTACTATAATGTTTTTCAGAAACTAATTTGGAAGTATCTTACTGTATCCTGACTTTTTTTTTAAGCCAGGAAACAAGACACATCAGACAGAGTGAAGAAAGAAAATCTATTCCACTAGCAACACACTATCCAATCACAGCACATCTGCCTTTCTTCCGTGATGACAAGAATGCACAGATGTTTTTTAATATCCATAAACCAATATGCTAACTATAAAAACAAAGGAACACATACAATATACTGCCAGTAATTCTATTAATCTATGATAAAAACAAAGATGAAAACAGAATGAATCAGTTTCTTCAAACAAACTTCTTTCTACTTATAAATCAGAGTACTAAAGAGAAATAAATACATATGTATCCTAGTGATCTAACACCCATCCCAAGCTAGCCCCATCTTGTGTCACTGCCTAAGTCATGCAAATTACACCAGAACTGCCAGTTGACTAAGATTAATGACACTGCGCCAGCTTCTTTGTTTCTCTCTGCGGCCGTTTAGTGTGAAATACTATCCAAAAACATTATCTATCCTCTATTAATCCCACAAATTTGTTCACACCATGCACATTGTTTAGGGCAATTTACAACAGGAACATACTGAGCACAATTGCATTTAATTACTTGGGTTCTAATTACATTCATTAAAGGCTAATAAAATAAATGAAACAGCTTTAAAAGCTTCTGCAAAACACATGGGTCTTGTCTCCCTCGTGAAGCATACTGTAGAGGTTTGATGTGAAACATGGATTTCAACATATATGTCTGCCTATTATGTATCTGTAATGTGCACAAAGACATTAAATGCATATTTATTTATTTATTTATATTTATATATAAACCATATGCACATCAATTCTGAATGATCCTGAATACTGCTGATATTTACTTATATTACTAGTCATGAAGATGCCAGGCACCCCAAACTACTTTTTAATGTGGTATGTTGAGACGGAGGAATATCAGTTTTAACATTCCAATCCAGTTCTTTTAACTGCTTCCACCTGTACTACAGAGTTACTCTCTTGTTTTCTCTCATCTTATATCTGCATTATAGAAGATATAAACTGACATCAGAAAGAGAGAAAGACAGCAAGAAAGAGAAGAAGAAAAGAGCAGGGAAAACCACATTACTTTATTTGGTATATATTCTTAAAAATATTTTGTTAAGGCTCATTTCTGACATTCATCTGAGGATCTGAATTTTTTTCTTAGTAGCTATTTACATTAAAAAACACATTCTGCACACTAGGCAGTCTAAATAAATCCCCCATGGTGGTTAAAAATGCAGCTTGTTAATAACGCAATTTCCTAATTCTTACATTTCTATGCTATTTCCATTGTGCTTAGAATGCAGTTTATGGCAAAAGACAGAGCCTGGAACATGCTGTTGACAACTGTGCCAGGGAGAATTCAGCACTGGATATTTAAAAAAAAAGTGCTTATGGTGAGCTCCTCTCGTTACAACTATTCATTGTTCTTGGATTTACAAGAAAAAGATCTTAGTAATTAGTGAAAGAAACAAAGTTCTAGCTAATTATCCTGCAAATCTTATACTATATACATGTGTGGTCTTAGCTGAATATCCAGTTTGGTGCACTTGGAAATTTAAAACTCGTAAGTATTGTGCATAACAAATATAATGGTAATCAAACATGTCTGCCAACAGTTAAAAAGTACATAAACTTACACACAATTTTGTTTTATGAAGAAATGCAAATGCAAAAAAATCAGCCTTGAGGATTAACCTCCAAGTATTGTAGAATTTTAATCATTGTTTTTAAGCACCATGAAACACTCAAAGATTTTGTGCATATTCTGTGAAGTAAATCAGGTCCATCCAATGTATCTTCATCTTATAATTTAATAAACATTCTCTGGCTGACAATTTGTTACTTTAAAAATACTTTAACAATTTCTGGGCTTTTAGTCAATTACTGACAAAACAATTATATTTTACCTTAAAATAAAATATAAAACAATTTTTCTCTTTGCAGTATGTTATACAAGAAGCATGCTGTGCTGGTACAGCACTTCAGGCAGTTTAACTGAGAGTAATAAAATAACCATGGCTATATATACCATTTTAGAAAGTTCACCTTAAAATTATACTACTTTGCCACATACATGTCTCAAACTGTTTCTTATTATGAACGCAGGATCAATTTCTTTTGCAAACTATTAAAAGGGCAGACATTTTAAAAAAATCGTATGAATCCCTCATTCAGATATATAAACCTCTCATTCGTGAATCAACATTTGCTTTGGAGAAGGGAGGAGGGGCACCCACCCTGCACAACAAAGCAGCAGCTCAATACAGCTGCCATCTGGCTTCCTCCTGCAGTTCACTTCCCATAGCAAACAAGATCCATAGTTTAAGGAGTGTTGGGGAAGGGAGAGGGGCTGCAGTTTTAACCTTACAGCTTTATGATGGGGCATTTTTCCACTCTATAAAAACCCCTCTTAATATAGGAGAAGGGAAGGCTCAGGAAATTGTTAGTAGGATAGAAAGCCTTTCACTTCTGTGTTTCTGGTTCAGATCCACATCAACTCAGTGGTAACCAAATATAACTACCACCTAAAGGACTTTTTAATGAAATGAGTTAGCTGATCTCAGTACAATACCTGGTGAGCAAGCATCCCTGTCACTAAAAGCAACACCAAATATGATAAACTGTTTCCTCCTCACTGCACAGTTGCTTGTTACCAGTAGTAGCTGAAAACATTTCAAACATTAAAGCATAAACCAAGCTATTTTAACTACAAGAGAAGAAAGACTGCTAAAAGCACGACAGTCTGCGAGGGGTCTACCATGTGATATGCTGTTTCTGCTTAAGTTCATAAAAGCTCAAATTTGTTAACTTTCAGGTTATGTCCTAACACCTATTGTCCTTACTTTTTCTTGGGTACTAGTAATTGAAATCTGGGCAGAAAAGAATCTAACAGTTTAGTTTTGCATTTATACTGGAGCAGCGAAGGACTCAAACTGACAGACATGAATTCTCTATTTTTCTTGTTATCTAAGTAATAGTGCGGATTCACCATTTTGCTACATTTACAAAATAGTAAGAGACCCAAAGATTCAGGCTGTGTATGTACTCTGATGGTTCTATTGAATAGAGATGACTATAACATAAATATACGCTGAAGCAATGATAAAGGCGCC
This sequence comes from Tringa tobata, assembly GCA_033628505.1. Classification (NCBI taxonomy): domain Eukaryota; kingdom Metazoa; phylum Chordata; class Aves; order Charadriiformes; family Scolopacidae; genus Tringa; species Tringa tobata. The sequence goes on from JAHREE010000101.1 coordinate 6,885,801, forward strand.
AGTTTAAGCAGTAATATAAAACCTAGCAGTTTACTTGTTGCAAACAGTAAGGATCCAAGTCCTTTCCCATGAAATTATCATTAATATCAATGGGAGTCCTAAAAGCTTTCATTGAAATCAATGGAGTTTTCCCATTCTTTCAGCAGGATCTGGCTTTATACACATTAATATTGAGGTATTCAGCCTAGTATACAGAGAGTTCACAGCATGATGAAATGAAAGACAATTTTTCCATATCTATAAGAAGCATTCAGTTTATAGCCAAAGAAAAATAAACTTAAAAATCAAAGATTCATATTGCTGGAAAGGTCAAATGCTGTTCTAATACCATACAACTGAATGGATAATATCCATTAAGACCGATCAGTGAAAAACACCAACAAAATGAATAAATACAACCCAAAAGCTAATGACCTCAATCCCTAGCAGCCCCTTGACCCTTATTACTACAGCTGCTGGTGTAGGAAAGGATTAAAGGGGGCTAGAAATCATTGGGTTAACATACAAGGGCTCAGAAATTTGACCTTGGTTACTTACAACATATATCCCCTACTAAAAATGAGTATATGAGGAGAATTAGAAACAGAGCTAGCAAAGGTCAGCTTGAGTGCAGATAAACTAAGAAAAAAGAGGCTTGAAAGGCAAAAAGGTTTTATTTCTCCCACAGCACTTTGTTGTAACCAAGATAGTCTAAGGACAGAAGCAGGATTAGAGCAGCCGGCATTGTTGAACATGCTAGATAAACTTTTGGGCACACAAACCCTTCTTCGTGTCTTAAACAGCAGCTTTCAAAGCTAAATAAAAGAACAACTACTCGCCATTAGATATGTACCACCAGCTCCATATGTCATAAGACATATGAATAACATCCTCATCACCATGTCCAGAAAACTGGACTTCCTCACTAATTGCAATCATAAATTCAATAATCATGACTCTTTTGTCAAACTCCTCTGAAATACTCCTATACTAAGATCCTTTCCTAGGTATTAAGGTCAACATCAAAGATGGTAATCTACAAAATAAAATGCAGAGAAAACCACACACTAACAAACTTAACTCCATAAACGTGCAACAATCTGAAACACACACACACACAAATCAGGCATCCTCAGATGCCATCCCATTCATTCTGAAGAAAAATCTTGTGATACCATCCTAAAAACTATCAACTACCCAAATAAGACTTTTAGTCAAAAAGTACACTTCTATAAAAAGATCATGTTCATTTGAAAGAGATACCTGAGCATTAAAGAGGGAATTACAGCTGTCAGATAACACTGTACTCAGTACTTAAAGAGAAAATCATTAACCAATTATAAACAATGCTAGAATTAGACGCCACTTTGAACATGTCTGCCAAGAAGCACCTTGGCCTTCTAACAGTCTCTAGCCTCAGAAAAATCACCATCAGAAACATCCTAGGTACAGCCCAAAGACACTGAATGGCTTAATACCATATTTGAGCAAGAAACTTAAAATCTGACAACATATCTCTATTATTACTGTAGTGAATAATCTCTCAACAGAATCACCACTATCTTTCAATTCTACAACTGTGCCTTCAGGAATATAATACAGTTTATCCCAATAACTTGCCATCACAACAGCTATGATCTATGTAAAACTTAGAAAAACCTATATACTGGAGTGAGCTGACACAAGTCTATAAAGGAAAAAAATACCCATCTGTGAACACCTCCCACTAGGCACTGTGTTTCTGATCTCTCATTCCTTCCTCTCTGATTGCTCATACACTATGTCCTTATGCTTAGGTAAAACCTACAAACATCTTTGAAATTTTGATAAGCAAAACTCGTAGCTCTACTGGATGCCAAAAATCATGGATGCAAGAGAGTGGTTTTATAGCACATTTTAGTCTCCTTTCCTTTTCTCCCAGATGAACCCATATTTCACATGCAACAAACAATGTCTTTTTTCCCTAGTGTAAGTATCATTGTCTTTCTCTCCTGTTCCCCCCCGGCCCCATATCATCCCATCTCTTCCACAAGTACCAACTGCGTTTCTTTTGAAGGTGGTTGAATTGATGTATGTCTGCTATCTCTGAGCAACTGTTCTCAACTTTTATTTTGCTGTTGTTTCTACTTTGCACGTGGAAGACAGGCTTGTGTGTCCGCAAGCCTAACTTTTCCAAATATTCCAACTAGTCTAATAAAAGATACTACTTCTATCTACAGACTTCTTCCTGTATTTCTTCAAAGTCATGCCTGTTGACAGCCAAACTAAAAATGTGAGACAATTAAAAGGCAGATTTTGGCATAATAAAATTTTGGGTTCTTTCAGAATTCTGAAACTTAAGGAGCAATTTTATATGTTTTAAAAGTTTTTTTAATAATAACCAGCAAGCTTTTAAATGGTATTCCTGTATCTCTGAATCTGAATAACAACTTTTTTCTCAAAAAAAAAAAAAAAGATTGTTTTTCCCAAACATATATTCAATGAACAGAAATGAAGAAAAAATTACTCTCTGAAGAGGACTCCAGGATTCACATACAACAGAGAACTCTGGATTGGGACACGCACGGAAAGAAGATCTGAGGTGTATATTCTGTTTTTTTCATGAAGAGTTTCTTGCACCAAGCAAGCCAAATACTACAAAATAAGTAAATTTTGATCCATCAGTGGACCTAAGCACTTATAATAAAATGAGAAAGGGATAAGAACAGCTAGTTCATCAACCAACAGGGATCAGATTTCATGGTGGGTCAGTGAAGAACCATGCAGTAGGAAAAGAAAATAACAGGTTTGAGTAGCTCTCTATGCTACTTATTTAGATTGGGAAAACATTTAGATTGTATGCAATTGTTTATTGTATTTACAAAATACTGTTGAGTGGCATTTATCTACCGAAATAGAAAATGACTAAACCAAAAGAATGCACATGTAAAAATTAAGAGGCCAAAGTGTGTCCTACTAATCCAGAGCTGAAAGAGTCCAGTCTCAGAGTAACTTAGGTAACCACGGGTGCTCGTTTTGGCTGGGATAGAGACAGTTTTCTTCAAAGCAGCTAGTATGGGGATATGTTTTAGACTTGTGTTGAAAACAGTGTTGATAAACAGGGATGTTTTATTTACTGCTGAGCAGTGCATACATAGAGTAAAGGCCTTTTCTGCTTCTCACGGCACCCCAACAGTGAGCAGCCTGGAGCTGCACAAGAAGCTGGGAGGGGACACAGTTGGGACAGCTGATCCCAACTGACCAAAGGGATATTCCATACCATATAACATCATGCTCAGCATATAAAGCTGGAGGAAGAAGGAATGGGGGGACATTTGCAGTGATGGTATTTGTCTTCCAAAGTAACCATTATGTGTGATGGAGCTCTGCTTTCCTAGAGATGGCTGAACACCTGTCTGCCAATGGGAAGTAGTGAATTAAATCCTTGGTTTGCTTTGCTTGCGCATGTGGCTTTTGCTTTGCTTAGTATACTGCTTTTCTATCAACCCATGAGTTTGTCCTCACTTTTACTCTTCTGATTCTCTTTGCCACCCCACCACAGGGAGAGTGAGCGAGCACCTGTGTGGTGCTTAGTTGCTGGCTGGGGTTAAACCACACCACCATATCATATACATTCTTACATAAATTTATGAAAGTTTGTAGGGGAAACTATCTAGGTTCTTTGTCTCTGTTGCATCTGTTCATAAGGCAGCTCCAATATCTCATTCATTTTATGGGAAGAAACATAGTTTTTCAGTTCACATTTAATAATTGCTCAGTTTATGGAAATTTGTTCTTTTGACAACTGTCATTTACTTTATACAGGTCTTTTCCTTGCCTTGTGGTTTATCGCCCATTCATGTTTTCATAGGTAACTATTGTACCACCTCCCAGTCTTCGTTTTAGTAGACTAAGCAAGCTAAGCTCTTAAATTTCCTTGAGGCTTTACCTTACACTGTTCAACTCATCTTTATGGAAAGCAATTAACCAGAAATGCACCGCCATATTCCAGGTGATGTTCACATACCAAGCGCTTGTACAATGGAATTAATACTTACCTGTCTTTACTATAAATACATCAGATCCACAAGAATCTCCAGCTCTGTATATGTTTACAGTCAAAAAAGCACAGTGTATAGCAGAAATTCTTGTTATTTTCACCTCATATTACAGACTTTGATCCCATTTTGCATTACTACATGCTTCAAGGTCACCAGCAGTAAGGTATTTTTGCATGAAAGCCTACCTCTTGTCTGTTCTAATACTTACCACTTTGGTTTTAGCAAATATTTTTTGTGCCAGTGTAATTAATGAAAATATTAAATAAGATAGCCCCCTGAAACATTATTTGAAGAACATTACTCCTCCATCTAATATTTTCCTTTTCAGTAACATCTATGATCTCTTTAGCCATTTTTAAATCTTAATTGATAAATGACTTCATTGCTTCTATGATTCTGTGATTCATTAAATTACAAACTAAGTTTCAGAACAACATCATAGCCTATAAATTTAGTGACAATATGCTAAAAATAATGTTAGCCATCACAAATGTGTAACTGGATTCTGACATTAACATTTGTTCTCCACTCTGTATCTGGGAAGTTAATCTCCCATGGTTACACAAGTCCTAGTAGGGTTTCTCTCTCTAATAATATTTCAGGAATCTGAATGTATCTAATATATCCAAATATATATTAGACCCCTGGGTGCTCTTCCAGTAGGATCTGTTTAACAGCTCTTCCAGAAGTGAAGCAGCATTTGCATCTCTAAAAGACAAAGGTAGGTACATTCTGGTTTTTAAAGCATAGCATAGTGATAATGCAATGCTTTTCAAAAATTTAACCAAAAGATGTACATCTTCTTGGCTTTGGAAGATAAAAAGTAGGTTTCTCTGAACTAGAATATGTTTGCAGGAAAACAAATGCAAACTGTGGTAACTGTTGCCTTAGTATTAATATGTACTAATGCACAATCCATTGTAAAGGACAGAAAAACACACAAAATACACTTCTAAATTGCCTGCAAGTGGGGTAAAGAGCAATATACTTTCTCTTTTCCACAAAGGAAAACAGAGCAGAATCTTCAAGAGCAAATATAATAAATTTTTCTAATTCCAGTAAGAATCCAAGTTGGTAAAAGGCCTAAAAGATTTATAGCTACAAATATGTTTTTAAGGAAATAAATAATAAGAAAAGTAGGAATAAAATATTATACTGCCGTATCAGTAACACAATGTACACTGAAAGTCAGATAATTTGAAAGCTTAAGTATCAAGTTTAAAAGCCCTACCAGGTAGCTTTTGGATCATTGGCTTTTTGGACCAAATCCCATAGACGTTTTTGGACCAATTCCCATGGGCTTTTAGAATAAAGTCAGAGCCTCCACACTTAATCATACAGAACAATGGCACAGGTCTCATTTTTTCAGTTTGTATGAATTCCACAGTGAGGGCACAAAAATGAAGAGCTAAGTAGCTGTTATTGGATGAATCGGCATTGAAATACACTAAAATACATGATTACCCATTTTTCTGTTGATTAAACAAAAAGCTTTAAGGAAAGAAAGAAGTACACAGACGTTTCTTCCATGGTTTATTTTTGTTTCTCTTGATGCATGGTCAAAAAGTGTGACAGTAGGTGAAAAATTATATATTTTCTCCCCATCCACGAGATGGAGCCAGGAAAGTTCCCTGCCATTCCCAAGCTGTTTCACTATTTAACAGTCTTGTAGCTTTGTACCAATTTCAAGCAAGTTGAAAGTTTAACCCTTTGGATCTTATGTGGCACTAAAATGCACTCAATAAGAATTTGTTTTAGAGTCAACACAATAACAAAATCTCTAAAAGACAGCTGCATCCACACCCCAAAATGGTATTGGAATAACCCTCCCCACTACTGACTTGTAAATCTTTTATTAAATGGAGCGTAATACGCTGCTTGTCCTTAATGGACTAGAAAATACATTAATAGTATATACATTTCGCAGTGCTGAAGTTATAAAATATAGCATTACTGTACTTAGTAATGGTGAATACTCTTTTTATAAGCAGCACGCAAACACATTACGTTGAAGCTGGTTTACAGATACCCCTATCTGTTAAGATGTGGCTTGGCTGCAAATCCACTAATCTAAACCAGACTATATCATACCTGTGACGTCCGACAAGCACTAATTGATAAGATTTCCCAATTATAAACCTCACTTCATTCTTATGAATGCAGTAAATGAAGACGTGGAAGTGGATGAGATCTCATTTTGGATAAGAATCTAGTCCTTGTTAAAATGTTATTACTTCAGAGCTGGTTATATATCATCATTGATATAACAATAACAGATGTCTTATTTGTGCATTCCTTTTCTGCCTGCCTTTCAGCTATGATTTTACAACTTGTAAAGGATTAGAAAAAATTGCTAAAGGATTTACAAGAGACTTCTACAGTATTATTTAGAAGACAAATGTAATATTGTTTTTACACACTCATCAACTAACATAACTCTCATTTGAAGGACTATATTCTGTTTTACTTTCCTAGTCTGTGAAGTTATTGATTTGGGGCTAAGTTTATCGGTAGAGATTAATACATGTGATAACAGTGATAGACAAGTGGTACTGCTAACCATGAGAATGCTGCCTAAGAAAACTTCCACTTGCAAATAAATGCACATAAGCTACAGCATTATATTCTCCCAAGGTTTGTATGAATCATGGTTTGATTAGTGATTCTATAAATAGGTTAAATTAGTAGGGATTGATTTGAAGCAGTTCCCTTTTCATTGTCCTGTCCTTCACTTCAATAAACAGGAAGATTATAATTACTACTTAAAACATCCTTAACCAATGTTCTTTTCTGCGGCATTTCAGTGTCAAGAACAATGATTGGAATGGAATTAAACAACCAACCAAAAATACGCTAAAATTTTGGATTTGCATTTTTTTTGGTAAAAAAAATGTGTGTTTTTTTCCCAGTGTGCTAGCATTTTTCCCCTCCTAATTTTTTTTTGGTTTTGAAATACAAACTCCAGTAGACTAACTTGAACAGTTACACCACTGTATATGGAAACTGTGGTAAAAAAGAACTCATTTTTGCACTTTTTTTTCCATAAAACCTTAAACTAACTTAAGTTTTGGCAAGGAAGATAATGTTAGGACTCAGGGAAGCGTTGACTCTTCAAAGGTACTCATAGAAAAGCTTTCTGGCATGTAAAATACACATCATGCACACCTGTAAATTAATACAATACATATTCTAATTATCAGTCTGAATTGTTGCTAGAACTAGGTAATAGTTCTTCAGTTCCTGAAATAAGCAGTCTGAAACAGCTAAACAAAATCCTGAATTGAGAAAATGAATCACGAATTTTACAAATAGTCATTCCAGGAATTTTAACCTTTGCCACAAATACTTACCATTATCTTAATTGGAAACTTTGCTCTTCTGAGGACTGCATAATCTATTTACATTTTCAGTGGCAGTTTACAAAATCAAATTTCACCCAAAAGCTTTGAGAAGATGTTCTCTGGTTATTTTTGATCAAAGCTATATGAATTCCATTCCCGTGCAGTTACTAACCCTCGATTATGTCTATGCAGATGGGTAAAGAAATCACGCACTCACATTCTGAGGCAGTCAGAGGAAGCCACATATCCAAGCTTGCTGGGTAAGCCCTGCAAAGCAAAAGAGACCACTGATTAACATCCTACCACACTAACACAGCAATATCATTTCTGGACCTGAGCTGGACTCACATTGACCAGCTCAAAGCACAGAAAGAGCAGCTCACATCCATTCATATCAGTCTGTATAGATATACAATTTAGATATGTTTATATGTTGTAAATGAATGTAGTACAGAAAAATTAAAGTGTATTCTGAACTTTTTTCTTTTTGAGTCCTGGAAATCACCTCAGCAATCAGTTATGTTGAAAAGTACAGAGTGCAGGTAAAGCACCAGTTATATCTATTCCGCTAACGTATGACTAACTGTGTCACGTAGAAGACTTGGGCTATAAGCTGTCCTGTATAAAGAAAGTTCAATTCAGTTTATTACTTAGGCTTAATTTTTAATTTTTTACTCTTTCTCCTGTTTAATTAACTTCCTTCTTTTGCTAAAGAGCATCTGGTAGTTTTAAGCACCACTGTGGTGAAATAATGGGATACTTATTAATATTAAACATTTCAAATAGTTTCACTTTAAAAAAAAATATTTAAAATAATATGAATGGCAAGCAAGAACTAGACATATAATTTGGATAACATTTTAGTTGCTTAGTGATATTACAGGTTTTTGTTGGTACCTTGTTGAGGTTAGCACCCTTTCATTTTCACCAAAAATCCAAAGAGCTTTGTGACATCCATCTACATGTAAATGACAATTTCATGCTACACTACTTATGTATTTATTCCTAAAACCTCATAGAATAAATCTTTCATGAATATACTATTTAATATATATTTCCAGCTTGTACTATTTTCTACTCTACAATAGTCAAAGTTCCTTACTCTGCTCTCTGGAAACATGCACAATCCTTGTACATACAAGATACACTTAGAGAAGGCCTTTGAAAAACTTCAGCAACACATTTAGTGTTTAGATCCTTAATGAACTTCACCCGTTTAACTTCTCAAAGAACAGTTTGACTGTGACCTGAGCAGCAACACTGACTTTAAATAGATACACCTAGCATAAAACCTACCAAAATCAGGAAATCAAGCTAAAGCAAAACTAAGTGATAAAAACAAAGCTAAAAAAGTTCCAATCAGGCTACTTAAAATTGACAGCAAAAGTAATTAACCACAGAGAATTTAATAAGATTATGTATTTCTGGATGATTTTAAATCAACATTTAAAGATTTTTTTGGTTACTATTTTGTTTTAAAAAGATGTACTCTAATTCAATCACAGGTGCTGACTCATAAGCAAAAATTAATTAATAAAATAACTACAATATATGTTATGCAGAATAACTGTCTAAATGACCATTGTGCCTTTCCTTCTGGCCTCAAATCAGAAAGAACACATAAATTTATTAGCAAACTGGCTTATATTTTAAACTCATTTTGAATGCAACCGCTTAAACAGAAAAGCCAGATTTAGGTTACATCTAACACAAAGACTATCAAATATATTGTTTACAATATTAGAACACTAAATATGGAAGCAGTAAACTAATTTTCAAGAATAATTTTTTTTCTTAAGCGGCATCATCTAGCAAGCTATTGTATTGCTTTGAGCAGTCTCATCAACTTGCTGTGAAAGACACTAAGTATAGTAAAGCCACACAACATGGCAGTAGTCTCCATTTTAACTTACCCTTAGGGACTACTTAACCTCTTGTTTTACTTTTTCCAGACCAAAGCAATGGTAAGGGTAACCAAGAGATGATATATATGTCATAACTATGTAAAGGTCAACCAGGTTTAAACACGTTGGGTTCTACTCATAAATATTTGACTAATAGGAGTGTATTTTTCATCTTTAAACCCTAAGATTGGCACCTCAGTAGGCAGCAAATTATTCTGACTGAACATGTAAAATACGTGGTTCCCGATTTAAATTTCTCCAGATATGTGCCTGAATGCCAATGTCAAATATCAAGGAGTGGTAATAATTGTTCTCTTACTGTTCCTTACATTATAAAGGTAGCTGACCACCTCAGTACCGGTTGTACAACATGCCCGATTCTGAACTTGCCCGCATCACTTTGACTCCAATTAAATGATTTTGAATTCATGGTAGTTTAGAAGTTATAGGACAGAAAGGGCAAACTAGTTTTACTACAGAGGAATAGGTGGCCTAGATAAGGACTGCCTAAGTTTAGGCAACCTATACTGCCCCTTTGGATATCTTTGAAGCAACTAGTTTTAGGGTTACTGTATATGTTTGCATAATGCAAATACACTCAAAACTTTTCTTCCCCGACAAGAGAAAAAAAAAAAAAAGAGAGCGCACTATTAATTGAGGAAATTTTTTTCTTTTTATCATTGAAATGAAAATTGATTTGATGTACAAAGAAGTCACTAATGGCTACTACTCTATGGAATTACATACTTTTATATTCCACTTATTTAGTGGCTCAAATAATCCATCTATATCATCTTCTCTCTTGAATCTTGAACTGAAAAACACCAGATCTGAACATGTGGCCATATGATTCTAGACAGGAATTGTCATCAAATAAATCACTAATATTTTCCTCACTAAAAAAGAGGGAGGTGGGGGTAGCCCAGACAACAATTTCATACATTTACATGTTTTCCAGGCTGTTGGATTAGACAGGGTTTTTTCCCCCAAATTGGTATGGCTTGAGTTAGATTTAAAATCAGTTCCCAGAGGAGGCTGATAAATGGATTAAAGTGGAACATAAATTCCCTGTGTCACCCAGTCCCTTAAACCTTGATGTCAGTAACATGCCTAATCATTCCATTATTATAAATGTCAAATATGTTTTACATGTGTTAGAAAGAGTGAACGGGTATCAGAAGGAATGGAAGACTCAAGAAACTGTAATGCTATTATAAAATTCCATGCAAAAATATCTAAAATATTACAGTGTTCGCCCATTAGTATTTCGGATTGCTATTTTCTTATAATTTGCACATTACTAAATCTCCTGGTATGAGAAATAGATGAGTTTATCATTGCATTACAAATGCTTTGCTTTCCCTTAGTGGCACTACTTCTATAAACTAGCATAACTAACTGAAGAGTGTATACAGGCAGAATACAAACTCACAGTGTGGATTTTGTTTCAGTAGTTAATTTGAGAAATTAACTACAGGAATCTTACTTAGAATAGATGAGAACTTTTATTCTACTCAGCAAAATGGCATGCCTCAGCCGAAGAAATGTTTGCACTGGATTTTAAGAAAGATGTTGCAAAGTATAGAGAGCAAAAGAATGTCAACTCTCTCAGAAAAATGACTTACAAGAAAGGACTGGAAGAACTGGGCTTGTGTACACTACAAAACAAAAACGCGAGAAGAGCATCAGCATTACAATTATCCCGAAACAAGTAACATGTCAGTGATTTATCATTCTCCCCTTTCTTCAAAGTATACAGAGGAAAGTAAGTGGTTTCGTGTACAATCCGTAGGCTTGGAATTAAAGAGTAGAAACAAGCTTTACAAGTTAAAGTGAAGTAAAATACTGGAACACGTTACCAATGGAGACTATGAGAACCTCATTATGGAAGTCTACAATAACAAATTAGAAATATTTCAGTATGAGCTAGTGCAGTTATATTTGATACTATCAAGTATCTGATCTGGTTGACGACATCAGCTCTTGAGGTTAGCTGCGTTCTACAGTTCTATGATTCTGTGGTAACATCATTCAAAGAATACTGCAATTCTTTAATGGTAAAATGCTTGACATATAATGAGAGGTAAGAATCCTTGGGCAATAAAGCATTAAGCATTTTACAGGAAAAACAGGGAAAGAAACCTCAGCTACTCAATATAACTCCCTAAGTATAAGGTGACAATAGAAATTTCACTACTAGGGGAAAAATGTCACCTGCAATCTACTTCTGTGACCCTCCCCAAAGCTTATCTGATCTAAAACAACCCAAAGTTCCCTTAAAAACATTATATGCTTGAGTTCCAGACTACACATAATAAGGTCCTAATTTTCAGGTTGGCTAATCATACACAGCTCCTGTTGGAAGTCAAACAGCATTGGTGAGTCCCCACAAGCTATATAAGCAAACCTTTGCTGGTTTATTTTCTGTGTGGGAGTAAAAGGAGGTGGACAGAAAAAAGACCCAAACTACCACAACAGCACACAATTCTACAAATTTAAGTTTTTGTTACCAGTTGTTAAGCACTGGATAAATCAACGGGTCGGGGAGCTAACACTAATTTTTTATCTCTTTCTCAATTCATGCTTAGGCAGAATTTTCAGAGATTTTGTTGGAAAGCAATAAAGCAAAATACTGGAGCTAGTTTTAGCCTTGTAAAGTATTTACCTTTCTATTTGAAATACTTCTGGCTATAAGAAAAGAGAAACAGACAGGCTACTTAGCTGCTCTGAGGTACTGTTTTCAACAAGTTAATAAAATTAACATAGGCAATTCAGCAGAGCTCTGCTGTCTCACAACAATGCTTGGGAGATACATTGCAAAGTTATAAAATTTTGCTAATTAGCAAAAATAAAAAATAAATTCTGAAGACAATATAATCTATCACAAAGTGTACTTTTTTTTCACTAGAATAGTTGTAGTTTAAGTGGGTTAGTTTTGTTTTAATGTATTTACACATTGTAACATTAGTGTCACAATGTCTAGCACTAAGAAACTTGGAAACTGTACTACCCACTTTGTTGTACAACCTCAATTCAGTCCTTCTGTTTACCTGTATTACAAAATAGGCCCTAATTTCTAATTTTTCCCTTCTTTGCCCTGCTTACGTAGAAAATAGGCCACCTCTTCTGTACTTCTTTTTCACCTTTAAATTCAAAATTTGGCCTCACTTGTTCTTTACTGCATGCTGTCCATGTCATACAAAGAACAGTTTTACTAATTTCGATACACATTCTCTAATGAAACTCATTACCACAGTAGCTTATTGCATAAGCAGTGACATTGACATAAAGATATATATTAGCAAATGTATTTCCAAAACATCTTCTCCTCTGTCATATGTATTTTCGCATACTTTTGTGTATGTGTGTCTATATATTTTTTCTTTCATATATATGTGTATGAGAGAAACTAAGTTTGAAAGATTTAGGCCAAAACTGTTCAGTGATTTGGGCTCTCCAGTGTCACACAGCTAGGACCTGACTTTTCAGAGTATCGTGCTCAGCATTCTGTACGTTCAAGGTACAACTTCCATTAAATTCAGTTCCTTTGATAGTGCTTAGCATCTAGTTCAATGATGCTCTCAAATGTAAATTCTTAGCAGAACATATGCAGGATAATCATACTGCTTAATGGTTGGCACCTAATTTAGATGTCTAATTTGTGAGGTTAATCCCCCAAGGCTCTGCTACCGTCAACAAAAAGAGGTAGCCCTGCTGTCTCTGGTTATACATCCCTGCTTCCTCCCATGTGCTGGCATTTACATTTTTAAGGCTGTTTAGTGAGTTGCATTCACAAAAAGAGTACTTTTAGGGCTTGGGGTTTTTTTGTGTGTTAAGTTTTCAGCTGGGTCAACTGATCTGTCTGACCACGTATGCACACAAATCGCAGTAGCAATAATACAAGTCCACAGCTATTACTTTGAAACTGGCCGGAGCAGACTGAGATGATCTCTTTAGCCAGCAGCTTATGGCACCTATGTAATTAAATTAGATGGCTGGCACAGAATAATGTGCATGTTGAGTCTAAAAAAGCCTCAAAGAAAGAAAATTTCATCAAATGACCTCAAAGTCATAAGACATAAAAAGTCCGTAACAGAGGCGAGGAGAGAATCTGTATTTCCTGGGCAGCAGTCAAATTACCTTTACACTTAAATTTTCTTTCTACTGTTCCTGCTTCATTCACCAATACATATTCCAAATTCTGCAACAAATGAGGTTGAAGTCCCACAGAAAACAATCTAATTCTTCATACTACTACAGGGTTTTCTTTGTTCAGTGAATGAAGCTGAAATCCCTTGGCGAAAAAGCAATATACAGTACTTAATAATATTTTAACACATATAAACAAAGAAGGCAAATTAAGTAATTGAATTTGAAACCAGAAAGGTTATTTTCATATAGGTTTCTGTATTTGACTACTGAGAACTTAAAAAGGCAAACTCAAACTCCAGAAATTTCGTCATGTCGAACAACAGAGGAGTCAAGTGGCAGGGTAACTTAGGGCATGTTACCATCTCAGTTATCGAAATTGATTTTTAAATAACTCATCATTTTCAAAAATCTTTTACTGCTGGTTACAGAAAATACATAAATATGCAGTTTAGAACCATAAGAGCAGCCCAAGTCCATAAAAATTGATAGACTTCCAATTGACCATAGATCAGGCTCCATGCATTTAAAGCAGTTTTCAAAACACTGCACAAATGCACACTTCCTGAGTTGGATTTGGTTTTTTGTTTGTTTTTTTTTTTTTAATTACTTCAACAAGCAAGTATTTCAAAGAAAGATATATTGGGTATACTAATAGTACAGAAAACTAGATTAATTTGACTTCTGTGATTACAAGGAACAAATCTGAAGTCACAGAAAGAAAACAAGGCCTGCCTGCCTTTTTTAATTGGTATTCTGCTATGTATAATCATTCTATTGCTGTCATGTTCTTCATACTGTTGTGGTATCAAGCAATCCCATGAATACTTTTAGGGAAAAAACAGCAACTTACAGTGACTTATCATCTTGTGAATTGGCAAAACGGTTAATGTTTAACAGTGATGTATAGACCAACAGTTCTTTTTTTTTTTATTTCTTTGTTTAATACATACTGAAGATATCATGGTTTGTTTCACAATGCAATCACTTTCAGAAAGTACCTTAAAACCTATGGATATAAATTAGATCATAAATTGAGGGTTCTTCTTGTTTATGAGGTAACAACTGTATCCTGTGGAGGTGTTTATTAGACCTGTTACAGATACAGTTGCTACCAAGTTAAGTGGAAGCATGCTTGAGTTTTTCTTATGATTCAAAAATGTCACATAAGAAGAGCTGAATTTCACAACAAAAAAATCACACAAAATATATCAGAAGGCTGAAAAATACTTGTAGAAACACACACCAAACTCAATGAATTGGGAATATTGCAAGCATTAGAAAACTGTAGCAAACATTCCAATCAGTTGCAAATGAGATTCTAGTCATACTGTAGTTCCCAACACCAGCATCTACAATCAATACATTGGGTAATATATATGACTGCTAGCGGTCTTTGCATTAATTTTGTTACAGAAAGCAACATGGTCCAGAGACTGTATCTATCAAGAAATGGGGTGGTAAAGTAAAAAGATAGCTGTAAGGTCATAAAAATCAAATCAAAATTTGCACCTTGTGCCTGAATTGATTCCTCATAATATCATACTATAATTACCTATTCTCAAAACACAGTGGTTTTAAGCTCTGTGGAGAATAATGAATGGCATTTTAATTCTGAACTTGGCCGTAAATCACACTATACAATCATCTTCTTAAAGTGATGGGAGACATCTACTAATATCACAGTTAAACTAGCAACTAACACAAAATAAAAAACAGACCAAGGGTCCATTACCTACTGTTCGACACCAACAGTGGCCAAAGGTACCTTCAAGGAATGACTGTCATTACTGGAAGTTCTCTGCCAGGTGTTTTGCCCTGTCTCCCTGTCTTTATCTTCCTCCTATAGCTTACGTGTCCTCTTCCTTTTCCCCCCTCATTTGTCATTCCTAGTTTTGGTTTTCCCATAGCTTCTTTCTCTTTAGTCCTCTGTCATTCTTGGAAAGAAACTTGGTTTATACAATAGATGGACTGGAACCCAATCGCAAAGCAAAAATCACAAGCAGCTGGATACCAAGGAAACAATTTAAGAACAAAGCAACACAGTTGCTTACTGAAAACATTCCCTCAGCATCCAGCCATTTGCAGCTCTGAGACTCCCTGAGCCAAAGGTAAATTTAAGGTTTTCGTGCATTTTTTTCTTTTGTATTTCATCCAGTTGCTTACTGAATTCATGCAAACTTCCACCATCTACAACATCTTAAAATATAGATGTCCACAACTAAATTACACATGGTCTGACATTTGTCTTATATAGTAAAACTCCAGATGGTTATATAGTTTTACTATCCCAGTTTGATTGCTGGGAAAAAAGTACACAATGAACTCTTTCTGCAAGGAACATCCTTCTTTTTTCTCATTGGATTTTTGATCACTTCTTTGGAATAGTTCTGTAGTAACTAATTTAGGCAAAGAGTGGCTTATACTTTGCATATTTCTCATTTCCCCATGCAAAATGCTTCTTTGTGACGAAAAGCAACAGTTCCTTATGACAGCATATTAGCTCCTCTTGGTTTCAGTAAACTTTTATGCTAGAAGGCTATTTCCTTTTCTTTTTTTTTTTTTTTTTTTAAATAATTTTGAAATCTACAAAACCTTGTTCCAGTACAAGAGTCTACAAAATATATCCTAGATATACATACTACGTACATGAGATGTTTGTAGCTTGGTCCATAGACTGGTAACTTCATACTGCAGTTCTAACCTCTTTCACTTCTGTGCATTGTAGACTGAAGCGTCATTTGCTTTACAAAAAACAATAATCAAGAACATGTATTACTGAACAAGGGAAATGAACAGAGATAGAAGTTACAGAAAGTAACATTATGGTTTTTAAAAGCAGTTTCACTTGAAATTATTCCTCAATAAAGACAGCAAGGTGCTGTTTCTTTGTTGTTGTTTTGTTTTGTGTTGTTTTGTATTTTTTATAAGAAGCACTACTGATCAGAGCAGCAGTAGTGGTAGTGAAGGACCATTTAACTTTTTCTTTTTTTTTAAATCTGTTTCAAAGAAAAAGTCATAATTCTCATCTTTGGGAAAACTGAGGAAAATGACCGCTTCTGTGGCCCAAAAAAATTATATCCTTATGGGCCTTCAAAGTGGATATCAGACTAAAAGGAACACCCCTTTCCTTCCCAAACACACATATGTCCTAGTATTAAGGACGCTACTTGATAGACCTAAGGAAAATAAAGTATCTTTACATTAAATAACACGCTCCTTCAAAAGAATGCACTTTTTTCACTTTCACATATTATGTTTTGCTCTCTCAGTAAATAACAGAATCTGATTTGGCTTAGTATTTTTACTGTGAGGTAACTAATGAGTTTCAACCATATATATTTAGGCCATGGTACCAGAAGTAGCTTTTCCCAGAAAGGCTCCTGGTTCCAAACAGAACTCACTAAAATCCATACAGGATCAAGTGACAGAGAGTTCATTGGGCATTTTCAATTAATTAGAAACTCTCACGAAGAAATGACTGACCCTGCTGACATACCCATGCTATTCATTTTTCCTTGAAGTTCCAGATCTTGTACTCTTGCAAGAAACTTTGTCAAGTTTCTGGCTAAGATGCAGAAAAACACTTAAAATGTGATCCTAAAGCTTTCAAGAGAGAAAGCAAGTGAACACAGCCTAAAATTTTAAAAATGAAAAATTAAGTTCCTGAGATTTAAAGCAAATTTCATGGATTAAGTCCCTGAAACCTCCAGGTTAGGACTCCAGTAGCCTCTATATAGTGCACAAATGTGATTAAAGTGAAAGGGAATACTTGTATTTCTCAGTCAAATGCATTGTTAATTCTCTTCACAACCCCTGGTTTTCACATGTTGTTTATGAAACGGCATCTTCCAAGATCTCTAAATTTTCCAAATTATTCAGTAAATTATTAAAAATGCCCAGCATGGAGAGTGAGGCTTGCAACATACTGGTATTTAAACGATATTTGATAATATGATTTGCTTACAACGTAAGACCTAACAAACCTAAAGACTCTAACAAACACTGAAGTAAATCCAAGCACAAACTTGGATGGTTTTCTTCTATGATCTAGCGGGAGCCATTCCTGCAGGCACGTGCGAGGATGCAGGCCGGCAGCACTCGGGCCCTGTCAGGGGCTGCAGGCCCTGCCCTCCTACTTGCAGCATTTGTTTCTTCTTTAAACCGAAATAAACTGTCATTTCAAAGTGACTTTTGGAAAGGGCCTTGAAAATTATACCTTAAGGCCACAACAGAGCGGGGGTCATACACCCTATCGTCGGGCAGGCCTCACCACACACGGCAGAAGCCCGACACACGCAGGCAGCCGACCCTCCCGCCCTACGCCCGTCTCCTCAGCCCGGGGGCACCAGGGCCGGCGGCCTCCTCCTTCCGCCCTCCCCGACGTAAAAGCAGAAGGCGGCTTAGTAGGGCGCGAAAGCGGGCATTTCCTCAGCCACGAGCGGACTGGCGTCCCCCTCCAACCCCGGGCGAGGCAAGAGACCGCCTCGGTGCGAAACCCGAGGGTTACGGGGGCCACGATGCCCCCAGGCAAGCGCCATTTCCCCGTGCAGCGCAGCAGCTGTGCGCCGCGCACCCCACTCCCGCCTGCGCGGCTGCGCAG